>JARTUT010001328.1:0-604632 GCA_030674115.1 Micraspis discolor
ATTTAATGAATTATGCTTTCGTCAATTAACGTTTTATATAATCAGATGCACCAAACGCATTTCATTTCGGGCGAAGCACAAGTATAATCTATTTTCAAACTCATTTCTAAACTTCTGAACTAATTCTCTCGGAATATAAGCACATCTATCATCAAATGAAACTGGTTGTATTTTAAATACAACAGTTTTCAAGTGACCCTACAGAAAAAAGTCGAGGTTTGTTTGAAAATAGATAAAAGTTTTGTTGAACCTGAAATGGAGAGCATCTAATTAAATTAAATATTACCTCAGAAAAAAACAAAGTTTATTTAATTTAAACATTTTTATGACACTTTGAATCTTTTGGAAAATTTTTCTGCAAATGCAAACTATTCAAAAAAATCTTTGACTTGAAACATCACAATTGGATGAAGCCATTTTGAATTTTCGGGATGCGGTTCATGGAACCTCAGGGGTGACTCATCCCATAACCGAACTATAGTAGTTATGGGTTATGGTGACCCCATGCTGTGTAGAACTTATTCCGAATTACGCTTCTAACTGTCTTTTTCAGTGATATCGAAAGTTTTCGAATTGACACCCTGTATGTGAATTTTCGAGAATATTCATACTTATGTGCCATCGCCAATATCTCAATGATTGTGTCTCTAAGTATAAAAGATCATAAAGCAGAGATATAGGCTCGAAATGGTATCCCGAGAACGAGTGACCGTGAAGTTAGTATCCATATTTTCGCAAATGTAGAATTTCTTTTTTGCATTCGTTTTTAATTGTTACTAATTATTTGTAAGACCAGAATTTTTGTTTTTTAGTCAAGGTTATGGAACGGAATACTAATATTGTTAAATTCTTGCGACAGATTAAAGAAAAATGCATATGTGTCCATCAGTAGTAATTTTTTGTTAGACGAAAAGTTTCAATTTTAAGTTATCTTGAATTGATTCGTTATTCTGAAATTTTCTTCAGTTTTCGTTGCGCTTACGGAGTTCCATCTTCATAGGGATTCACCTGGATAGGTTTCAAGTAAAAAATACCATGGTTTGAAGATAGGAGTTGCCCATCGTCCTCCAAGAAAATTAGTACTGGAGTGAACAACTGATAATAACGTGTTGAAAAAAAGTCGACATTTTTATTCTACATCGTTTTCTTGAGAGTTCCTCAACCTTAAACCATTGCATTGCAGTGACGGCTCGTGCCCTCTAGGAGTGGGTCGGCCAGACCAAGCATATATATATGTATAATATATATATAATTTAGAAGCAATTTTCTTGGGATTAGAGCACTGGATTGAAATTAGGATTTTATCTTTTTTTTCTTGATACTTTACTACATATCTTTCGGCGTACATTGAGCCTTTTTCAAGTTTACATGTTACAAATACAGTGACAATCATATCTAAAATGTATAACTGTCCAACAATTCATGTTAAATTTTAGTTAAATTAAAATCATATTCATCATGTTGTGAACGCTGTCAATTAGAATTATTCTAATAATGGAAAACCTGTGATCTACTATAATACAAATCACCGCAATTTGATACTACCTCTCTTACACATGCCATATGGATCACTCACATTCAACTTGTAACCGAAAACGAACGAAAACTCGTACAACCCTAAGCCCTACACACTAACACATCTTACTCCAAACTACTGACCTAGTGAACTCTGATAATCAAAGTGTAAACACACCCAATGCAAATTCTCATATACCTCCTCCCCAAGGGTATCTAGGCCGACCTAGTCTCTGAAATATAAACAAGTCGTGGGTTGCTGTTTTGCTATTTACTGTTACTTAGAATGAATTTTCATGGTCAGAAAATCACAAAATTTATTCCATACAGTACGAATATACTTTTTTCTGAAATTGAAATAATATTCAAGTACTTATGATAATAGTCATTTGAAATTTGAGGGTGAAAATTCCAATTATTAACAGGATACGTGAGAAAATTTTAAATACATAATGATTTATCTTTCTATCTCAAATTCAGTATAAACATATGGAGATGTGATATTTGGATATTAAATTAGAGTTCCATTAATAGGAAATTGAGTTAGATGCAAAGGAAAAGATACTACTTCGATGTGTTGAGTGGAAATATGAGATATATAGAGGGCAGGAATTTCTCGAGATTTAAATATTGCAATTATTAGTGGTAGATAGTTGAATTTCAAATAACTTTCGATTAAAAAAATATTTATTTTTACCTTCTCTTTTTCGGTTGCGTTTGGGTCGGCCCGACCGACCCGGCCTACCCTGAGGAGCCGTCACTGTTGCATTGGTTTTCCTTAATTTTTGTAGAAGAGTTTGAAATGACGACATATTTATATCAAAATCATGTGGGAAATTGTGAAAAACTGAGGTGTTTACTTATAGCCAGTAAATTAATAATTTTTTTGGTGTTTAAAGAAAAAAATTATAGAATACCTACGATATCGGAATTGTACGTCAATTATTAATAATTTTATTTATCGTTGAAAGCTGCCATCTGCGCGCCATATTAAATGTAAATTTAAACATCTAACAAAAATAAAATATAATCCTAACTCTTTAAATAACTGATTTGTTGTAAAATTTTATTACCAGATTTAATTATCCAATAAACTAAACCATCATTAAAGATCAACTTCAGCCCGGACTTCCTCGAAAGTTGTGAAAAGAATACTTGAAAATCTGGATTGTAAATTTACTTTCTGAGCTGTTGGGCGAAGTAATTTCAGAATAAATTTTTCCTAGGAGCTCCTGAATACCGCAGTGATGGAAAGGCACTCAATTCATCTGAAGAGAAAATCATGATTACCCGACTTGTTTCTCCTATTCATATTCAATATTTTGGTATGTCAGAATACAGGGATTTTGAATATAAATCCAGACTTCGATTAAAAGCGATTAAGGGTTGTTTCCTCAGGATGGTTCTTCCTCTTATACCCTTGCTATTTCTTATAGTTTTTGGTGATTTGAATTTCGTTCTCTTCTCTGCAGGAGGTGAGTTAATATATATATATAATCAATATCGATGTAATAAATAGATTCTCAATAGACAACGATCATCATTTTTCTTTGTGAGTCTATCTGCTCCGGATGTTGACGATCACGGTGATCACGGTTGCTCTAAGAAGCCAGGTGGTCAGTTCAATTATTTGAAGAAACCAAACAATTTAAAAGCTTTTTGATTAACTAATTCTCAACAAACAAAAAATTAAATTATATTGCTAGTCTAATATGAATCTTGAAATAAATATGAAAATCAGAAATGTCAAAAATAACGCCATTTTTCCCGTCTCTGCGCGAGTCAGACTTGTGAAAAATAATCCAGGAAGTTCGGCTACTGGTTGACGGCGTTTTTTCGTGAAAATAAAACACTAATTGTTAATGGGAAAGTGAAAAACATTTCATTCAAAGTATTGGCCATTGTTTTTTACACATCTGGACCACCTTTCTGGCAACACCTTATTTTCGACCTCTTCGTAGGAATCAAAGTGCTGCTCAGCCAATGCGTATCCCATCGATGAAAACAAATGGTAGTCGGAAGGAGCCAAGTCTGGCGAATACGGCGTGTGCGATAGAAGATCCCAGCCAAGTGTTTTGATTGTATCTTGAACCGGTTTTGCTTTGTGTGTAGGTGCATTGCCATGGAGCAAAATTACCTTGCCCAGTCTTCTGGCCCATTCTGGTCGTTTCTCGATCAACGCATGGTTCAAATTGATCATTTGTTGACGGTAGCGATCAGTATCAAGGTTTTCACCAGGTTTAAGGAGCTCGTGGTACACCACACTTTTCTGGTCCCACCAAACACACAGCATTTTCTTCTTGCCGAATCGATCTAGTTTTGCAGTAGACGTTTAGAGTTTTACCGGATAAACCCTTGATTTTTTCCGTTTAGGATTCTCAAAATAAATCCATTTTGTATAGCCTATAACAATCCGATACAACACCGATTCCATTTTGTGTCTTTGAAGCAGAATTTCACAAGTGTTTTTCCGGTTTTCTATTTATCTTTTAATCAATCAATCAATTCGTGTGGACCCATTTTCCACACTTTTGGATCTTTCCCATAGCTTTTAGATGTTCAGAATTTGTTTGTTGTGCAACGTTCAATATTTCTGCCATTGATTCAAAGTGTCATCTCCATCCATTATTGTATGCAATTCGGCGTCTTCAAACTTTTTCGGTTGTCTTTTAGGTTCTTCATTTCTCATATCAAAATAATAATTTCTGAACCATTGGATCCATCTTTTGCATGTTGCTTATGATAGAGCATGATCACCATATACCCCGGCAAGCACTTTTCTTCGAATGAAAACGAAAATTTAATGCTTTCCGCAGATCCTTACTTTCTGGTACAAAATTCAACATTTTTAACACGATGAAAAAATATGATGTTGTCTATTCAATGACTTGATGTATACTAAATATGTTTCACAGAATTCATAGCAAACAAACAAAAATAAAGGCTCATTCACAACAAATGTTCCTTGTCGAGACATTTGTATCTTGACGCTCCCTTCATACCGGTATACTGTAAGGAAACTACCGATTTGAGTATAAGCTCCATGCATTTAGTGAATTTCCGTCGGTTCAACTGAAACAGAAATTCATATCTGCCATATTCGAATTTCAATAAACTACCATACTCAAAAACAAAAATCTAAACACAATTATATTCTCTAAATAATGGAACTGACAAAAAAATATCAAGAAAAATGTATTTCATCTACAGGGTGTCTCAAGTTCGAGTGCCTATTAGACGTTTCTGGAGAACTAGATATATTTGAAAACTGAAAATTGGGATTATGATATTGTTCGAAGTTCTCTACAGAGCTAAAATATTTTCGAAGCCCAAAAACTTCCGGTTATACAGGGTGTGAAAATAAATTCAACGAAAAAATTTTTTTCATGTTTTCCATTCCTGGTATGAACGAGTATTCAATAGTGAATACATTTCTGTTAAAACCATTGTATTAAATCGAATAGTTTTCAAAATATCCAAAAAAACCTGGAAAAAAGCCAAATATGTTCAGTCAGTAATATGTTCATTATTCTTATTTTAAATATCCTGAGCGTAAACCGTTTTTACAACATCGAAGAGGAAGGATGTGAAAAGGTCATGCTGTAGAACCGGAAGTTTTTGTGGTTCGAAAATATTTTAGCTCTGTAGAGAACTTCGAACAATATCATAATCTCAATTTTCAGATTTCAAATATGTCTAGTTCTCCAGAAACGTCTAATCGGCACTCGAACTTGAGACACCCTGTATATAGCGCACATTTTGCAGCATTTCTTGAGTGATTTGACGACATTCGTTCACTATACGTCTTCTTAAATCTTTTATGGATTCGGGCTGTGTAGAGTAAATTTTACTCTTCAAGTGACAGATCTGTCGATCTGGCTGGCCATTCAGTGAGACCCCTCCTTCCAATCCACCAATTTGGAAATCTTTGATCCAGATATTTTCGCACTGGTAAGGCGTAGTGTGGAGCAGCTCCATCCTGCTGAAACACAATCTGATCTTCCACATAATTTCCAGTATTGTAGGAGGAAGGAAGCCACAGTCATGGTTGTTTTGAAGCTCAAAATATCTATTTCTCACAAAAAAACACTACAAGTGCCATGAAAACACCACTTCATTTTCAAATACTTAGTTAAGAATATTTCGAAAACTAATGTATAAAATGAAAAAGCCAATACTGTGCTGAAATCAGTATAAAAATACCTTTCAAATGATGTATCACTCACTCCATCTTCACTATTCAAAATTTGGGGGTGAGGGTTGTAGTATCAAGGGTTGAAGCGCTATGCGTCCGTAACTTACATCTTAAGTTGTCCCCTTTGAAACAGAAATCGACCTGTCCGAGCATTTTTATCGAAAAAATTTATTTCTTCTGTAATCTCGTCTATATTTCGCATATTTTGAAGAGAAATTTTATTCAAGATATAATTTTTTTTTTTCAGTTGAAGAATTGAAACCTTTGATGCTAGTTGCCGTGTGCAGCCTTGTAGAATCGGCAGTACCACTAACGACTATTTATGTATTGCTTCAGCAAACACCAAATCTGAATAAACTGGTAGATAAGTATCTGAAAACTTGTATTTCGATATGTGATGGAAGAAGAGACTTCTACAGAAAACTAACTCTCAAAAGGAATTTTATTTACACTTTTCTTCAAATTGATATAGCTATTGGTTTTTCATACCATTACTGGAACAATTCAAATTGTTTCGATTATGATCCAGGATTTGTTTGTGGATCATTCGCTCCTCTTTTGCTACCCTTCAGAACTAACTTTTTTCCAGGTATATACATTTTATCAACCGTTTAGAACCGTTAAGCTGTAGTATCTTCAGTCAGAAACATGATAGTTAAAGAGCCTGTCAAACCTCATCTTTTACTAATGGAATTAATTCAACGCAAACACAAAAGTTTTTCCGAAATTTCTTATTTTATATTTATTGATGAAAAAGTTTGATCTTTCCTTTCTTATTTTATTTTTATTGTTAAAATAGGAAAGAAAAGATGAAATTTTGGTGTTTGTGTTAAATTCTTACCTTTAGTAAAACTGATGTTCAACAGGCTCTTTAACTATCTTGTTTCTGCCTCAAGATGCTGCATATCAGTGGTGAAACGAAGCATATGAAAAAAAAAAACTAGAACCTAGAAATAATTTATAATAAGGAAATAATAACATTCCAAATAAGCCTGGACATTGATCAAGTATTACACTAAAACTTATATAAATTGAGGAGTGCGTCAAATATATTTTTTCGAAAAAAAAAATTTGATATATACTAAGGGTGATTCATTCAGAGGTACTCTTTAAGGTGAGGATTTAATTGTAGATCGTGCATGCATCTTGTGTATTGAAGTAATATTCTTGTTCAGTAGTATCTGACATTCTATTATGGAAAGACTTAGCCCAGCACAGCATCTACAAATTGTTCAGCTTTATTACGAACATCGGCGTTCTCTCCGATTAATGTGTATCGGGTACTTACAGCGACTTATGGTCCACATAATCGGCCTACCGAACCCACAATTCGCTCTACCATTACTAAGTTTGAGACTCAATATTCGATATTGGATAATACTCGACCAAATAGACAACATCCAAGAGGATATAGCGGCGATGGGGAGAGTGTACGTGATGACCCTGAAGTGTCGATTCGTCGCCGATCTCTCTCGTATTCAACGACTTGGCGGATATATTGGCGGATCTTTCTTTGAAAGCTCACGAAATTCAATTAGTTCAAGAACTGACGCCTATCGACCTACCGAATAGTTAAAGGTTTAGTCGTTTGCTTTTGAAAAGCTTTTTTCGACATAAGTTTTGTTCACTAATGAGACCCATATTTGGCTAAATGGGTTCGTGAACAAACTAAATGCCCAAATCTGGGGTGATGAACAACCCAAAGAGTCTCAAGAATTGCCGTTGAATCAAGAAAGAACAACTCTTTGGTGGGGTTTATGGGCCGGTGGAATAATCGGTCCATAGTTCTTCAATACAGAGGACAAACGAAATACTACTGTGAATGGTGACCGTTATCGCACCATGATAACAGACTTTTTGTTGTCCGAAATTGAAGCCCGTGGTCTCGACGAAACTTGCTTTCAACAAGATGGTGCCACTTGCCATAGCCCATGAAACCATGGCTTCACTACGAGAGCATTTCGGTGAGCAGATTATTTCACGCTTCGGACCAGAATTGGCCGGCTAGATCATGTGACATCACACCTCTTGATTTTTTCCTTTGGGGCTATGTGGAGTCCAAAGTCTACATGGACAAGCCGGCTACGATTAAGGTATTTGAGGTCAATATTACCCATATCATCATTAGAGAAAAATCACCCAAAATACTCACAAGCGTCATCGAAAATTGGGACTATCGAATGGATCTTGTTAACCGTAACTGAGGTCAGGATTTGAGAAAAATTTTCTTAAAAAGATAATTGAAAAGAATGGTTTTTTATTCGTTGATGAAAATCATAAAATAAAATTGTTTTTAATATTTTTTTTTTCATTAAAAAAATGTACCTTCTAATGAATCACCCTTTATATACATATAGAGGTTGATTTAGCCCCTTTGCTAACTAGAAAGGTCTGCAGTGCCATATTAGGGTAAACTAGGTGGGGTATGGGAAAAATTCTTGCCTCTAAGTGATAGCTATTCGATCAGAGATGATACGAGAAATATCAAGGATATAACCTGTGGAAAACGGTGGAAATTCTGAAACGTGTAAGAAAATCGCACAATCTCATTATATGCAACGCTCCTGAGAACGCCGACACTGTCAGTGTGCGTGATATTGTCGAACACATTCAGCATGGTGCTGGCGACACTCTCATCAATTCAACTCGTCTGCCATCCACAGATAATAGAAGACCAAGGTGGATTCGAGCTGCTTTCTCATCCCCTGAGTGTGTAACAGCTATTCTGAGAAATAAATCCAAACTGAAGGGTCACCCAATCTTCCGTCACGTATCAATTTATGATGATAAAACAAAAAAGCAAATGTCTGCCCTTAATTTTCTTCGAGTTGAGTTGAGGCGCCGTCAGCAGGCTGGCTAATCAGATCTGACTATAAAATATATACAAGGTACCCCAACCATAGTATCGTCTTCACAGCGTGCTGCTGTTTCCTCAAAAAACTGAATGGCCGCTACTTAACACCAACATACAATCACTTTCATCCAAATTTTCCGAATTTTTGTCCGTGGTCCAGTTACAGAAACCTTTCGTTATAATGATAACTAAGTCTTGGCTACATCCATCTATTCCAAATGGCCCCTTCGACATACCAAATTATACCCTTTATCGAGACGATAGCATGTCTGCACCTGGGTGTTACCGTCGCTGATGATTTGAGTTGGTCCACGCACATTTCAACTGCTGTGTCAAGAGCGAGACAATTTACCTACCAAGTGTCTAAAACGTTCGCTGGATGTGATATAGCAACATGCAAGGCTCTCTACACTACATATGTGCGTCCTATCTTAGAGTATGCTGGTCCCGTTTGGTGGGCTAACCTGAGGGGCGACCAGCAACTTTTAGAATCTGTGCAGCGATGGAATACCCGTATACTATTTGGCGGAAATCGCCCGAACTACCAGACAAGGCCGCGGTTGTTTGGTTTGCCCTCCTTTTCGGAGCGCAGGGAAAGGGGAGACTTGATAATAACTTACAGAGCACTTCATTCCTTCTTTGGCTTGGACATGACACACCTCTTCCCACTCAGTCGGAACCGATTATTGAGGGGACACCGCAACAAGCTTGCCAAGGAGAAATTTAGTACCACACCGAGGCTCAACTTCCTCCCCAACAGAGTGTTTGAGGCGTGGAATCGACTTCCGGATGGGATTGTTTCGTCACGATAGGTGATCTCCTTCAAGAACTCGCTGGATAGATGGTCCAGCCAGCGACAGCGATAGTTTTTTTTTTTTTTTCAACCAATCAATTCAACATTCATATCTTGTTTGTCGCTTCTTGGGTTACTCTTAGTTTCATATTGAATTTTTTTTTAAATTTTGAGTTTATAGGTTTACCTTTACTCTTGCCATTGTAATAATAATAATAATAATAACCCTGTATCAAAATATCATCCCTAATTGAAATATCCGCCCTCAAATCTTCTCGAAATTCTATGCCTCTCGGACTTCATTATCGGGTTGATCCATCTTCCAGAAAACCAAATACACTCAGTGGAGAATCATTCTTCGAGGCTTGCCTACCGATTAATTAAAAGAAAATTTATAATGTCCACCTTATTTACGAAATAATATTCTATAGTACATTGAGTCTCAAGGGCAGAAAAGATGTGTTAGTTGGCCTGACGCTGTTTGATTCCCAAGCGAAGTGGGGGCATTGCAACTGACGTCCAATAAATGCCTTTCTGCCGGTGTGACACTTACCTTACTATTTTTCTCCTCGCATTGAATGAAAACTCAATCGTCCCTAGATTGTGGGCCGTTTTACCTCGGCGGACTCCTGCTGTCCATCTCTCGGAGCTGACGTTGATGTACGAGATGAGGAAACTCAATCGTGCTTAGACCGAGGTTTTCCGTGACGTGGGCTGCTGCGCGGTGAGGGTCGTGGTGTGCCCCCCCCCCCCTGTTGTCGTTTGTCGAACCGACCCCTAGAAGGCACGGGTTGGTCACGGGTGTCGGCTGGGTCCTTTAGCCGGTATTGCGGATCCGGAATCTGGGTGCCGAGATGAGGAAACTCAATCGTCCCTAGATTGTGGGCCGTTTTACCTCGGCGGACTCCTGCTGTCCATCTCTCGGAGCTGACGTTGATGTCGAGATGAGGAAACTCAATCGTGCTTAGACCGAAGCTTTCCGTGACGTGGGCTGTTGCGCGGCAGGCACTGGGTTGGCCCGATCTTTGAGGGTGCGGGGTTCGTCACGGGTGTCGGCTGGGTCCTTTAGCCGGTATTGCGTATCCGACATCTGGGTGCCGAGATGAGGAAACTCAATCGTCCCTAGGTTGTGGGCCGTTTTACCTTGGCGGACTCCTGCTGTCCATCTCCCGGGACTGACGTTGATGTGCGAGATGGGCAAAGCTCAATCGTGCTGAGACCGAAGTTTTCCGTGGCGTGGGCTGCTGTGCGGCAGGCACTTGGTTCGACCTCGGTCCTGTCGTCGTCGCGGGTGGACGCGCGGTGGTTTGCGCATGCGCACACCATACCCCCGGTCACTCCGATTTGGGCTGGGCCTTGGCAGTTCTCTTCGAGGGGTTCTGTTGCGCACGGACACTAGTTGCGCCGTGCGGGATCGTGCCCCAGTGACCCCCCCGCTTGGATGGTCCATGTTGGCCTGAGTGAGGCTTTGGTTTCCGCCCCCCTCCTCTCGCTTTAACCCTGAGATATTATTATTTCTTTCACACGGCCTTAGTCACTTTCATGCATGAGCAATTTTCTGATGAGCGAATGCCTTATCTATTCTCTGCCTGATTCATTGGTATGCCTAACCCATTTTTATGCCTACGTCATTTTGTTTGCCTAATTCTTTCTGATGCCTAATACATCGAGTAACTCGCCACTGTAATCGCTTTATGTGCACTCTAAGCCCTTCACGGAATGTTACTGGACTTTTGAAGATTGACAAGTAGATTTGGGGCTTGGGTTTTTAAAGGTTAAGGACTGTGAAGATTTTGTGATATAGATTAAGGACTGTTGTACCTGATACGAACTGTTGATTAGTTTTAAGGACTGTGAGACCTATTATTTTGGAATGTTTGTTTATTTGGTATGAATAGAGAGTAATCTTTTAGTTAAACGCGCGTTTTATTGGTGACACCTCCACCTCCAACAGCTACCCACTTCATTCTCCACTGGAGTCTACCTAGGCTCGAGCTTCTGGACATTCCGGAGGAGCTCGATAGGTGAGGGTGACGCCCTCAGAAGCAAATAGTCTGGCGCCCGAGTTTACTGATAAAGGAACTGCACGTAAGGGCGTTACAACCTATTAGCCTATTTTGTACAATTCCCATCCAAACATTCAACATTTCTGGTCGCTGGATTTGTGCTTCATCAATCCAATGAGGATTCTCAGTTTACCAATATCTTGAGTTATGGCGGTTAACCATTCCATTCAAACAAAAAGTTGCCTCATCAGAAAACACTACATTGAATTGTTCGTCGTCATTACAGATGTTCATTAGCCGTTCGCAAAATTCGAGTCGTCGATCAAAATTATCCTCTGACAATTCTTGGACTAATCGTACCTTATACGGATAAAAATATTTCCTTTTTTAATATTTGTCCTACGGAACGTCGACTTATGCCTTAGTTCTGCGCCAGAACTGTGGTTTGAGGTGATTCCTCTAAATCAATGGCAATATTTCGCCTCATCGCTTCGTTCGTTACGTCCCATGATCTTCCAGATTTTGGCAAATCCTTGACCATTCCAGATGCATTAAAACGTGATATTGAATCTTTTCCAGGATGCAATCATTAAAAATATGACACACTTCTTCATGAGTTCTAACACGACAACTTGGCCATTTGCAAACGTATTCTCGATTTATTTTCGCAAATTAAACAGAATCCGTGGAGACAGTTACCTACTACAAAACATTTCATTTTATCTATTACTATGGATACGAACAACATCAATTTATTTATCTGAACGACTTTTTCCTCTATCGGACAAAAAAACTGTATTTCTTCTTTTAACAGATAATTTTTACATGGAACCTGGTATGGACAGATCAAAAACAAGGTGCTCTTTCAGAAACTGCAGAAATATACTTGGTGTCTCAGTTAAATAAAAAAAATTGGTCATTCCCCGTTTAACCGGAAATGCATTGTGGTCCATTACACTCAGCTGCCAAATTTCAAAATTATTGTCCGTTCCGTTTTGAATATATTAACTTGGTGTCAAACTTTATCCCAACACTGTATTTGTTGTATATTTCAACTAGATTCAATGCTTCAATAGTTTTATTTGTAATTGTGGAAGTTCTCGTCATATTAGTTTTTGTTTTGGGCACGGGTACTATCAATAAGTCTCCTCTGTCTTAATCTTTTCACCTTTCATATTTAGCAATACTTCCTCACGACGAGCTCAATAGATTTTCATGATTACAGAATGCTCAAATGCTTCTTTAATAAAAATAATTATTTGCAATTTCCCATCTTTATCATCAGATGATATGAATAATCTGCTTCTTTCAAAAATTGAATGCATTGTTCTTTCCTTAAAATCTTAGACCTTCTGGGTTTTACGGGAACTTGCTTTAAAAATACTGGGACTATGAAAATTGTCAAAATTAAGAATCTCTTTACGTCGAATATGCTTTCAGCATTGAAAATTCTGTCCATAATGTAGCTTTGTTTATTTACTTTGATCTTACAGGTAGATAAGAAAGTTATACATCCACGGTTACATTTTAGGTTTTCTTCAATTTTCTCCAATAATCAAACAATTCGTAGCATTTTGTGTAGCGTTCTTTTGATTTGATTGGTAAAAAACTATCAGAAATAATATAAGCTTGTTCGTGTATCTCCGGTGGAGTACAAATAAATACTTCGTCTGATTCTGAGACATCGTTCATCTTCTCTTTTTGGTAAAAATCATATGGATACAAAGTTGAAAACTAGTTTACTTATTAAATTTGGAACTGACGTCTAACAATCAATAAAGTAGAACTTCAAAATGATAACCAAATGACTTTCAGTGATAACCAGATTTGATTGCATCAATTAAAGTATGGAGGCAATAAGTGAAGTATACAAAAGGAGGAAAATGTAGCTTGCACTCACTTTTTAAGGGTTGTTATGTTCCAGGCATGCGAGGTAAAAAAATTGTTTATAACCGGATATTAAGCGGTTGCCGGCAGAAATAATTGGGTGGATGAATTTAAAAGAATTCTTTTAATATCATTGATTTTCTAAAATGTTTTTCAGTGAGAGAACTGATTGCGTTCTATGTTGGTGCCGTAATAGCCTGGGCGGGGTTAGCTATGATGTACGTTCCGTTTTATGCGTACATTTTCGCAGAATTATTGGAATTCAAAGCAGACAGTTTGATCCAATGTATGCAACATACATCCCTTAACAAAAATAGGAATTTTATGAAGGTCAAGAAGGAATTTCACCAGATCGTGCGATATCATCAGGATCTCTATGAGTAGGTCATTTAATTTTTTTACTTATTGAACATGCTTCTATATCCTTGGTTTTCGGTTATTCTCCTTCAAGTAAGCTAACCAAAGCGACAGATTTGGATGATTTGATCTCAATTAATTCTCGATGCAAAATTAACCAGACAATTATATCAATTTAGTGTTGTTCATTTCATAATTTCTGTATCGTATGGCAATTTCTATGTATAAAGGAAGTCTTCCAACCATAAATCAGTACACATTTTTTCAATTCCAAAGATCTGTTAATCTTGACAATTAATGAAAAATTTTTGGATATTCACTGGTTCTTCGAAAGTATTTCACCCTGAGAACGATAGATAGTGGTTCGAAGACGACCAATAAATGTTGGGTATCCCTCAAAAACTTATGATGCACAAGTTTCTTTATCCAAAATTAAAGATCATCAACCAAAATGAATGTGATAAAGAATTCCATACCTACAGGTGCTACTCACTGATGGAAGACGTTGTATGCCGATTATCAGTTCCAATTTTGTTTAGCTTTGTCCCTTTTGTTGCCGCTTTAGCAACAATCATGATTGAGGTATGTAAAATTACCCTAATGTTAATGATATGATGCGTTCCTGATTATTTATAATATATTTGTGAGAAGATAATGGCATTTTATGGATATTTCCAACTCCACTCAATCAACTGTATACGTTTTGGAGATACCTTTCGTCAGAGCTGGCTATACTGAAATTGGAATATTATAAAACGTTTTGAATGAAAGCAACAAGATCAAAATAGATATAAGAATTATTGAATTCAACAGTTGGATAATTAGTGAAGATTAAGAGGTGAAGTTTGAATATGTATGTATATATGTCTAGGATTAAGCATTTTTGGACGAAGTTGGGTGTCAGTGCAGACCTGTTCTTTGCAACCGAATATGTGAGAAATCTGAAAAATTCGTATATTGTCAAGTTCTTAGAAAGGACCAAACAACCCCTCGAGTGGTAATTCATTAGGCGCCGTCGCCATGTGCCAATTCGTGGCGCTGATAGAGTGAGTTGATAATTTGGTGCACTTATGCCAGAAATGTGATTTTCAGGTTGTAAAATTTTCAAGGGTTTGACGGTCTCGAAAAAGGAATTGAAGGTACTTGTGACGTGATGAAGAAAACAGAATATTTAGTGGGAGGGCTTAATTTTATTATTCATTTGAGTCAACTAATAAATAGTGAAGGGGTGTATACAGGTGTGGTCGAATTAGCAAAGACTGAACTGGGGACTATCCAGAGAAGGAAAAAGTGTGGCAGACGATTAAGGGATGAGATCAAGACGGGAGTGCTGATGGTTAGACGATTACGAGTATAGAGCTTAGACGGTAGTTTTGGAACTTAGACAAAACTCAGTATCGGCATTTTTTTTTTATATATTAGACTATAATTTTATTTATTCTTCTGGTGTAAACAAACTTGTGAATGCAAAAGCTGTGTTTATTTCACGGCCATGAAGCAGCGCGACTTTATCGCGACCAACTAAAACAACGCAGTGGACTGCAACCTGTGCATTATCCTGATTATCTTGATTTGATAAACACGCATAATACTCTAATGGTAGGCCGTAGTGATCGGGAAGCATTCCCTCGATTTAATATAGATCATAGAAAAAGAGTTCTGGAAGAAGTGCAACGAAATCCGTCCACAAGTACGAGGAGTATGGCTCGTGCTCCGGACATCAGGTCTTCAATCAAGACATACTTCACGAAGAAAGTTACCACTCGTTCAACATCCTACGGGTACAATCTCTACTGCCAACAGACCATCAGTTACAAATTAAATTTTGTCGAACAAGATACAAAAGGAGCAAGAGGACCCTAGATATTTCAATAAAGTTTTGTGGACCAATGAGTCTCACTTGAGCGATGTGGAATATCTAACATTCATAATTACCATACGTGGGCTATTGAAAATCCGCACAGTAAGAAAGATTCTAATTTTCAATACAGATTCAGTGTGAACCTGTGGTCTGGTAATCTCAACGGTGAATTTATCGATCCATTTGAACTCCCATCCAGACCAGATGGAGAAACTTATAAAAATTTCTTGGAAAATGAACTTCTATTACTGTTATAAAATGTGATTCTTCAGCTGCGACGAACCATGATATCCCAGAATGACGTTGCCTGGTGTCACTACGCAACAATAGAACGAAATCACTTGAACGAAAATTACCCCAATAGATGGATCGAACGAAGCGGCCCAAGTTTGTGGCCTCCACGCTCTCCTGATCTTAATCCCATATACTTTTAAATTTGGGGTTTTTTCAAAGAAATCGCTTACGCTTGGAAATCTCCGACTGACGAGGAACTAAGGGAAAAGATTGCAGAAGCCGAACGTAAAATAAAAGAAAACAGGGAAGCTTTTAGGTGATTAAAAAACAATTTTTTACATAGATGTAGAATGTGCATTGCCGATGGAGGTGGTAATAATTCAAATCTGTTATAAATATAATAAATAAACTTTCTTTCACATTATTGTCACTCATTAATTAACAAAACCACCTCATACTTAAGAAATTTATTAACCAATCTAAGTCTTATTTTGGACAATTATTGAATGGAAAAAATCTAACTTATTTGCAGTAATCTTGATTAGTTAACAAGTGAGTTTAGCCTTAATAATCATAAAAAGACAAAATTTTTTTTCAAGAATTTTCACCTTGGTGACTTTGATTGCGGATTTTAGCAAAAATTGCCCATTGAGTACTGCTTATTTTGAATGATCCTGATTGCTAAGAGTTAGTCGTATTTTAAAGGTCCATTCAGTAATCAGGAAAATATCAACAAGATATAATTTTCCCCAGACATCAAACCAAAAGAATTTTTTTTGAGCATTTGAAGGCAACGACTGCTTTGGTCATCAGCAAAAAACTATACGTATTTCTAAATTTAGCAATTTTCCTAATTTGTCGACGAGAAAATTCTGATTATGGATCTCGTATAGCAGTATTATTCTACAATTTTAATGAAACATCAAAACATCTTTATAAGATTGTTATTCATTCGGATAATGTCTAAGTAAATTGAATGCTTCAAAATGAAGATGAATATATTCAAGTTTCAACTCAAAACCGTCTCTAGTTACATAACTATTTAATGTCCTATCTGTTTGACTACTTTAAATACTATGCTTACTCTAATATTATTGTTTCCATTCAAAATGTACTACTTCAATTTCATTGTAATGAGAACTATCGAAGGGTGATTACCAAAATTAGTCAATTCCATAGATTATCCTGAAAATATCCGTATATATCCTTTTAATTGGATAACGATATGTAAAATTTAAAACATTCGAAAGAACTATGACTATCTAGAAATTCATCAAAAGTGACCACATGCCGAAAAAAAATCAAACATCGAGAGAAATAATATGCAGGGTGTTTTAAAATAACTTCAGATGAGAGAGGGAGATTATCAGGTTTTTTCATTTGGAAAAGTCGTAAAAAAGCAATATTTTTTAATTGAATTTAAATATTTCCAATGGATGGACCAAATTGAATACAGGGTCTTTCACGAGGAACCTCACCCATATTTATATATTTCTGAACGTATTTTCATGAAATTCAGCACTTATAAGTATTTCACGATGCTGATGAAATCTAAAATATTTTCAAGGCATGAGCACCTCCGGTTTTTCCGGAAATGACGTCAACTTCCGTTTTTCAAATTAGAACACCATATTTTTATTGCAGAAATAGATTCCTTAGGAAATTTCAAGTTATTTTGATGTAACATTTTTCAGTTTTGGTTGAAAAATTCTCTCTGAGCGGGAAAATTCGAAAAAAAAATCGAAAATAGAGCTCCGCTGAAACAAGAATAACTTCGAGGTTTTTAGATGGAAAATTTTCATTTTTGGGATTTTTCAAGATGTAAGATTGATGTATCAACTTTAAAAATCGAAATCGTGCTTCATGATACAGGGGGTGAAAAAATCGCTCTCAAAGTTAGGGATGACAAAATCGTGAAGAATCAATTTTTTCAAATTAGAACCCCATTTTTTTATGGCAGATATTGAATCTACGTTAAAAAATAATGTGAGTGAATGCACCACACCCTTGCCTTAAAGTGGATATTTTCTGAGTTATTCACAAAAAACTGTTTTTCGTCTTGAATTTTCAGCTATTTCTTTTCCCTTCACGCCAAAAAGATGAAATTTTCAGGAACTGTTATTTGAACCATGCTGTATATTTTGCACCCCTTCTTGAAACCGACTTCAAGTTACTATTAGGAGAACCATGGCAAACTCTCGCAGTTATAACTAGAGAAGATGCTCAAAGTTTTGACCGTTAATTTCTAGACATTTATTTGTACGTCTCAGGAATGGTATGAATCGGCCAGGAAACCTCTCAATGAACAGTCGAATCTACAACTTTGTTACATTCTCCATGAAGTAGAATGAGATTTAAATAATCTTCATTGGTAAAATTAGGCATAGTGATACGAATTATCACCAAATTAATAGTAAACACAAAATGCTACTGAATAAAGAGGAATTTGGCAGATGTAATCAAGCCGTATCTCCAACTCGACCAGGAACACCACGAATTAATTGTCAAGAAACTGCGAAGGAGTGAGCCTACTGCAGAAAATGCCATCAACAGCATAAACCTCATGCCATCTACCTCTTCTGGGACCATTACCGATAACTCTGACTTGAAGAAAACAAGAAGAAAGATTTTTCCTGAAAAACTTGACGATTTTATTTGTTTGCAGGGAACCTATCGGGAAATACCAGATAATTTTGAAGCTCGTGTGGTATTCGGGGGATTATTTTTCTGTCCCAAATGTCGGCCAATAGAATTGCACCATGAGACGAAATGTACAGTTAACAAATAAGAATTTCATAATGAATAAAACAACATTTAATTAAGAATCAGGGTAGTGCAATTAAAAATACAATTGTTGTAAACATTGGTGCATGTTTTCTTCAAGTCAGAGTTATCGGTAATGGTCCCAGAAGAGGTAGATGGCATGAGGTTTATGCTGTTGATGGCATTTTCTGCAGTAGGCTCACTCCTTCGCAGTTTCTTGACAATTAATTCGTGGTGTTCCCGGTCGAGTTGGAGATACGGCTTGATGGAGTTACTGTTGGCATGTCCAGTTATTTTGATTATCTGCTGCTCTCCCAGGCCCGATTTCGCTAGATTGGAGACGGCTGTTGCACGACTGGAGTGATTGGTGATTTTTTTGTTACCAAGGTCAAGCCCAGCTTTGTGTGCTGACTCCTTAACCCACTTTGAAATCGTGTTTTGGCCTACTGGGTAATCCTTGTACCACCTAGCGCCTGGAACTTCATTCCAGAATGGATTTTGGGTCAGGAATGGTCTGTCGCTCTTGATATTGACATCTCTCTTCTCTCTCAATTTCTGGAACAGTCCCACTGGGCACTTGTCAGGGATTTCCCGATTCTCCACCAGCAACTTGCTGTCTGATAATTTTTTATCACCACCTTGTGTGGTCCTGCTGAAAATTGGATTGTATTCAATTCTCCCAGTTATTTCCCCGTCATTTCGCTGTTCTGCCTTGAAGTGATGTATTGACGCCATGCTGCCCTCACCACCTCTCCAAGCCAATTCCACTGATATTATCATGAATAATTTTTTCTGGAGGCCATCAGGAGTTTCCTCGTCCCAAACAGTGGTCATTGCATCCCAATCTTTTTCCTCCAACGCTGCTGCACTTGCCCTCCGTTTTTCCGGAATAGATTGTAAAGCCTTACGCTTGGCATCACGAGCTCCTCGAGCGGTCTTGAATGCAGCATCCGAAAATGGGTTGATTTTGATGTCGAAATCGTTCAAATACTTTTCTTGAAGTAATTAGGTAGTCTGCTTCCACATTGTTTTTATTGTACCTTCCTTATAATCTTCTCCATCCATTTTCTTCATATTGTAAGCGTAATTTTTCATAATGTTTGCCAATTGCGCTTCACTCGTTTCAGCACTCAATGTGTATTCCCTCTCAGTACAAAAAGTAGTAAATTGGTTCCAAACTGTTTTTTTTTGCCTTCTCCGTATTAATGGGAACATTTCCTTTGACTTTTTTATCGATGGTGGACAGAGAACAAACTCCAAATGCAAAATCTCCAATTTTCACAATTGAATTCAACCTGTCAGTTTGACGTGTGCTTAATTTGACTGGATCATGTTTTGTTTATATATAGCAACTACCAGAGAAAATTTTCAAAAAATTATCAGTATAATACCATGTAGGTTGTACCACGTGACGTCGAATGGTGCAATTCTATTGGTCGATATTTGGGTCGGAAAAATAATCCAACTAAAACTGAAAAATGTTACATCAAAATAACTTGAAATTTTCTAAGGAATCTATTTCTGCAATAAAAAAAATGGTGTTGTAATATGAAAAACGGAAGTTGACGTCATTTCCGGAAAAACCGGAGGTGCTCCTCATGCCTTGAAAATATTTTACATTTCATCAGCATCGTGAAATACTCATAAGTGCTGAATTTCATGAAAATACGTTCAGAAGTTTCCCGTATAAATATGGGTGAGGTTCCTCGTGAAAGACCCTGTATACTTTGTCAAATTAGAGAACTAATACAAGCCTAGGACGTAGAATTTTGGTGAGTCCTTATGGATTTTCACTCTTTCAACTGAACGAGGTGGCTTTTATGTCAATTGAATAGCACAAATGAAGAACCCAATGACCTTGGTTGACAAGATTGAAAACATAATTAATATTTTTCAGTGAATGTCAAATGGATAATCACAAGATGTGATCCATAAATTAACTTCTCGGTTTATGTTAAATTTTACAATCTACAATATTTCAATTCATGTATCTGAAAACATAAAGCGGTAACTAGGGGGTGATTCATTTAGAAGTACTTTTTTTGAACTGAATAAAAATAATAGAAACAATTTTATTTTATAATCTTTATTAACAAATAAAAGAAGAATTATTTTTTAAAGATTATTTCTTTCAAATGGTACCTCGACTACAGTTAACAAGATCCATTCGATAGTTCCAATTTTCGATGACTCCAATGACTCGAGTAATATTGGCCTCCAGTACCTCAAGCGTAGCCGACTTGTCCATATAGACTTTGAACTTCACATAGCCCCAAAGGAAAAAATTACGAGAAGTGATGTCACATAATCTAGCCGGCTAATTCACTGGTCTGAAGCGTGAAATGATCTGCTCGCCAAAACGCTCTCGCAGTAAAGCGGGTTGTATGACAAGTGGCACCATCTTTTTGGAACCACATTTCGTCGAAACCATGGGCTTCAATTGCGGGCAATAAAGAGTCTGTTATCATGGTGCAATAACGGTCACGTTATAACGGTTTGAAATACCGTACTGTATATTGAAGGTTCCCGTAATGACTTTTCTTCAAAAGGTAGAATTTTCCTCCTTTCATCCTTGATCCATCTTTCAGAATTAATTAAAATCAATATACATATCGTGTAGAAGTTTAGTTTCGAAAATGTCTGTGGTAACAGAAAATTAACACAGGTGGCGATCACGGTCCATCGACTTCTTTATTCTTATCTGATCGGCGATTCGATAAGACTCATTCAAGAATTTTCATTCTTCAACCTGTTGCCGACCTGAAAAGGGGATTTGAAAATCAACAACGTTGAACATTCAATTTAAGAATTTTCCATTACATATCGTATCAGAAAATACCGCAGTTTTATAAGAATATTAAAAAATCTTTTATATTGAAAAAGTCAGTTTCACCTAGGCGGATATTTCGTGTTACATTTGAATAATGATTTATCATTGTTTATAATGTGATATTGACAATTTAGGGTTTTTTGTTTCGACTACTACAAATTTTATTGCCGAGGGTTTTTGCTGTCGAAGGTTTAAATAAGAAGGATCCTATGATAGAATTAATGAATGAACTCTTTCCCTGCAATCACACAATATACAGTTCCTCTCGAGTAACCACCTTGTAGAAAGAAGCCGTCCAACAGCAAGGCCAGTATAGTCACTACCTCAATGAATGAATTAATTGTTTTAAAGAAAGAGTTTGGTGTACCGTATACCCGATAATAAGGTCAATTGTTAAGAGTATAGTTAGTGTGAGAATACTAACCCCTATTATTTGACAATTTAGAACAAATTTTTATGATTATTAAAGATTATAAATTTTTTTTTAAGCTTACAATATTTTACATCTGGAGTTACCCTGTCTATTTCTATTTACAGACGGTGTAATCATTCTTAT
The DNA here is from genome assembly GCA_030674115.1 of Micraspis discolor. NCBI lineage: Eukaryota > Metazoa > Arthropoda > Insecta > Coleoptera > Coccinellidae > Micraspis > Micraspis discolor. The sequence continues at coordinate 21,852 of JARTUT010001328.1, forward strand.
TTTATTTCCGTTAAATCAAGCGGTGCCTAATTTAGATAAATATTTTTGATAAGGATCGTAATTTCATAAATATATTAAATCCACGACCTAAATGTTCTCCGGAGAAAAGCTGCTGTTCGCATTTATGCAATATGAAACCAAATTGTACGTGGCAACGTCTTGAGACTCTTCGGGTTGTTCATCACCCCAGATTCGGTCATTTCGTTTGTTCACGAACCCATTAAGCCAACAATGGGCCTCATCAGCGAACAAAACTTTTTCCAAAAAAAGTGGATCCTCTGCACGCTTGCCAAGAGCCAGCCCAACGATTAAAACTTAAAGGATTCGGTAGGTCGGTCACCACAAAGAGTACTCTGAATGAATCACCCTTTATCAGTCCAAATTGACTATTACTGAAATGATAATTGATTGGTTTTTCCGAAGGATCCAAATTTCGCCCATTTCGATGAATTTGCAGTCCTCATATGTCTATCCTACATGTGGACTAGTTCAGTTCAAGATATAAATGATATGGTGAGTATAATTTGGAAAAGTAGTATTCTGTTAACGCGGGTTATTATCACTACATTTCATTCATTTATATATCTTGAAACAAGAGTACTAACAGCTATTATAATAGTATGGCTTCTATAAATTTATATAAAAATATTCATAATAATATAAAGGATAAATAATTATAGTAATTATTTATAAGGTGAAAAAAAGGGTTTGTTTTGACTCAAATAAGCAACTTTAACTCATCATCTTCTTTATTTACCAAGATTTCGGATTCCTACTCCAATCTTTCTTCAGGGTTTCAAAAGTGGAGCAGTTCAACAATAATACATGATGGTTACTCATCATTCTTCAAGAGGTCCCCTATGTGGTTCTTGTTTCATCCATCTGTCATTAAACTAGGCTATTTGTGTCAGTCATTTTGTTCAGTTTCTGTTGTTCTCTATTGATATATCGATATTAATCCCGGTATAAATTGAAATTCTGAATTATCTGAATTATATTCACTGAATAATTGGTGATTGAGGTGGACAGCCTCTGGTTTTGTGCATAGATGGAATTTTCAAGATTGAACAAAAATTTAATATTATGAATTATTTTGATCCCAGCGTAAATATTTGAAATAAGATGAATCAAACAAAAGAGAGATTCTTTCATATATAGAATCTATTATGAAATCCATGCATAATTTTGAATTAGGTATTCTTCGTTTTGATCAATTTCATTTTCACATTCAGGGTGATAGATTGATCAAAGGAGCTTATAATATGGATTGGTATGATATGGACAATAGAATCCGCAAAGAATTTCACATATTTCTGATGAAATTGCATCGACCCATGGAAATGAAATCCATTTTCTTCGTTATAAACAGGCCACTTCTCTTATCGGTAAGATAACTTATTCATCAATATATGATAAAAGTATCTGAGGTAAGATAGTGACTATAATGAATAATGAGGAGTTATTCGATTGTGTAATAATCAATCTGTTAAATATTCGCTTCATTAGAATTTCCAAATATACATTTTTTAAATTCGGGATATCAATTAATTTTTAATAATATTTTCATTCTTTGTTCAACGTATACGGATATTTATTTAATAATTTATAATAGTGATTTTTCAAATATTTTTTTTTCGTATATATAGGATATCAATTAATTATGAATAATATTCTCATTCTTCGATCAATATGTTTGTTTTTTTGCGCTCTAATTCCTAGTTCATATCAATATATTTTTATTTTTTCATGACATGGTTTGGTTTTAATTACAATATGCTGCAGTTCAAGTGAATTTGTCGAATTTATTGTATTATTATTATTATTACTTATTAATGAATAATAATTGGATGGAGACTGATCGACGATCTCCCGACCATTTTTGAGGCCTTTGTACAATTCGTGCACTTGGGTTTTCGATAAAACAAAGTCTCCATAAGCCTTCTTCAGTACACGAAATTTAGTTCTGAACACAAAATTTGAGAAAAACTCTTTGTTCAATATTTTTTCCATACGCAGACTACCAATGAGGTCGAATGTTTACGAATTGACCTACCTACTTACAGAAACTTCAAATTGCCGAGTGTACTTCCAAGCCTGCTCCATTTTATTTACTTTCAAGAATCATATATATCAAGATGAGAAAGTCAATTTTTTTACCAAACTACGGATGATTGAAATTCAGTGAAGCCCATATTTCTCAACAAAAATGAATAAGATGATATGTTTTATTTTAAAATTACGAATTTTCCATTTTCAGTTGATGAAGAGCATGTATTCCTTGCTTATGGTGCTTCGTCGATTCCATTGATGAGATTCACTCGATTAGGAAAGGACAGCTATCCATAGTAAAAAACTTTCAGAGGCACATAAATTTTAGCTTAGTCTTCTCTATATTTCCTTAAAAAATGTATGTATCACAATATATCGTCAAAAGAAGAATGTTATAAGTATAATGAATATATTGCATTAAAAGCATTTATAAGGATATTTAATTTTCTTGAACGCCGTTCTGAACTTAAACCATGATGAACTATTTTAGCATGCTTGTTCAAGTACTTATTAATTAATTATACGTCTTGAAATACGTGGTGTAAAACTAAGAAATTTGCAAAATCGACACATGATCATTTTTGACCGACTTCAATAGTGGATTGAAAGCATGTAAAAATTCTTCAATATGAACCAAGTACTCAATTTTACGAACAATTTCAATTTATTTATAATATATATATATATAATTTAGAAGTATTATTTTTTTTGGGGTTAGAGCACAGGATCGAAATTAGGATTTCATCTTTTTTTTTTTGGTATATTAATGCTTTACTACATATGTTTCGGCGTACATTGAGCCTTTTTCAAGTTTATGTGTTACGATTACAGTGACAATCACATCTAAAATGTATAACTAGATTATTAATTGTTTTCTAATATTTTGATATTTTATGCTAACCTACTTGTCCAACAATTCATCTTAAAACTCAGTAAAGTTAAAATCATATATATATATATATATATACCTGGCGTACTCATGCATATTACAACTTTTTAAATAGTTATATCTCAAAAACGGGGGCCGGTAGAAAAAAAAAACTATTAGTAAATTTTTTGTAGATAATTTTAGGAATTACAATTCTTGTTTGAATTATTCTTATGATAAAAATTACCGTTTTCCTGGAAATCGCGCAAAACTCATTTTCTTGACCTTTGATGCTCACGATGATTTCAAATAATATGATAGAAAATGTTTAATTGTATCAAATGCCTTCTTCACGTCCAATAGCCGTGAGCATCGGTGAACTGAGATATAAAATATTCACAACCCCAGTTTTAGGAACCAAGAAAACATCACCTCTAGTAATATATATATATATAGTAATATAATGCTTCCTCCAACAGAGTCGGCATTGATTGAACACACCAGACGAGTTTATTATCAAATTCAGGTTTGGCTAGGACGACCGTCGTTGAAACCTGAACATTGGGGTTGGCATAGATCACATTGTCTGCTACTTCCTAAAATGATGACCAAAGCAGTAGCTCCACAGGAATTATTGAATAATGTGATCAAATTCATTCACACCCTAGTTTTATTAGTTTTCATTGATTCACATTTGTTAAAGGTATTCTGCAGCTGTAATGGATAATATGATACTTCACGCTACAGTTGCAAATAAGCAGGAAAAATGTACAAGGTTTTGCAAAATGTGTAACGGCATAACTTGTGAAAATGTCTCTGACCTGATAAACAGAATATAACTCTGATGTCGATGAAGACGAATGGGATCTAGATGCCGCTGAGGGATATGATATTGATGCATTTACTTGAAGAATTATTAGTAAAAATGAAAAAACATTTTTTCCTGTTATTATTCGATGAAGAAACTTCAATTGTTATTCATTAATGCTATTGCTCTTCAAATAATTACTAAAGTTTTTTAATTCAACTCTTTTGTCCCATTACTCTGAATAAATTTCTCTCTTTCGAAGAATTACTATTATTTTACAATCAGAAACATACCTACCTTCGTCCAAATTATTATTCGTATATCGTATGCATCTTAAGGAAATTCAGCTAGGAATTTGTTCATAATTGCGGCTGAAAACTATTTTAGTTTTCGAATTGATAAAATTTCAATTTCAATTTCGTGAAATTACAGAATTTCCTTTTTAAAATGTATCCAATTTTTGACTTTTCTATTTTTCATATTACTTCTAGCCTCCATTGAAGAATCTATATCGCCTTCGCTAGCACATCAGATTAGATAACCGAATATCGTTTATAGTTCAGTAAAGGAAGGGCTGAAATCACTTTTTCCCGGAAAGAGCTGCATTTTTGATATGTTGATTCTTATAATGAAAGAAACATATGGTCAAAAATGCAGGTGTTAAAATTTTCAGGAACATTGAAAAATTCTTGAAAATATAGAGAAAAATGCAGTTTTTCTGATTTTTTCACGAATTAGAAGGTTTAGTAAGAAAAAGTTTTAAACAAGAGTTGTAGAGCGGAAAATTCTAGTCCAAATTATGTACTTTACCGTTCTCGAAAGTGATTTTGTATATTGATTATTAAGGTATTTCTCTAATGCGGCGATAACAGTGAATTCGAAATTTGGCGCCTAGTGCAAAACCGAGCGAGCGGTCCTAGACATCTGGATTTCTAGAACAGGGTAGGATTCAGCACAAGTTGTCAGGAGAGTGTGATTTGAAATTCTTGGTCTATTAGAATGAATAACAGCTCGCTTGGGATATCAATAACATGTAATCATTAGGTTTAAACTCATTAGTTTGAAATCGATATTTCAATGACGCATTGAAATGAATAATTGCCCCACCAAAATTTCATTTTCTCAAATAACTCGTTGACGGGATTTTGAATACTTACAAGAACAGATCATTATATAGTTAGTTATGGGGGGAAAACTTTCTCAACAATAATACTTTCATAAAAAAATTTAAAGAGAAATATAGTAATGTCATTATCATCGAACAACATCGTGGGAAGCAACCGGTTTTCTTTTACAAATCTCCCAATATAATGGAGCTTAGTAAAGATTGGCTTTTAATCCCGATTCTCTCAGTTATTATCAAAAAAATTTAATTTTTCGGATAGCTGGTCAAATCGTTGTAACTTATATAACATGTTCAACAAAATTTACCATTGTTCGTTCAAGAATATTCATATAACAAAAATCAACACCTATCGAACAAATTATGTTCGAAGTAGCAGTAAAAACAGGGAATCGTTTGATTAAAACTAATTCAGATGGATGGTAATAATTTTCGATACAATTATTATGGAAGAGACAGTGAGCAGCATCAAAACTTCAGTCATTAAAAACAATAAATGTGTAGATCTGACCTGAATGTTTCGAAGGTAGATAATTTCAAACAGGACGACCATCAACTTGGATGTTGCCAAAATCACGAACTCAGTACAACGCAAAAAGGAAAGAATGAGGTTTTATTCTGATCCTCAGGAACAGCTCTCGAAACGGTAGTAAAAAGAAAGAAGAAAAAGGCCTTATGATGAAATGTAGGCCTAATGTATGGTTTTCCACTAAGTATGGTTTCGATCCGACAGAATGTCGATAAAATTACAGGCAGGTACGGTAATAAAACACTGTAATTTTCTTTTTCCAAAACTTAAATGATATCAACTTTGAAAACTTGATCCGTTAAAACGAAGATTCAAAAGGTAAGGTACACATATATCTCTTTCAAAGTTGAAAAACCATTTCTGAATGACATACGAAAGAATAATATTCCGATGTCCCACACATATGTTAGCCCATCGCAGGCGCGAAAGAAAAAAAAAGTTAAAGAATCGAACTAAAACCACTATAATATTTCGCTTCTCGAGTCAAATGAGAAACATCCAGTGGCGTAGCACCGAAACCGAACCGGTACTCCAATTCACGAGTTAGAACCGTGACACAGTTTCGCCTAACATTGTGCCTCTCGATATTCGCAGACAGGCTGCAGCTCTGAATTCTTGGAGCAAACACATTTCTTTTCCTAACTCATTTCTATTTATTTCATACATTCCACAAATTCCCAGATTGAAGTCACGTAAATCATTCTGGTATAATACGTTCTTCAATATGAACACTAGCGATATAGAAATAGAAAAATTGACTGGAACTCTCATGAATGTTCAACAAAAATCTCATTTCTGATCCTTCTGAAAAAATTCCGGGATTTGATCTTCCAAGAAAAAAGCTCTTGATTGTTTGAGAGCAGGTCAGGGTCGTACAAATGGCATGCTATTCATATGTTACTCAGTTCCAAGCGCAAGTTGTGAACGCGGATATGCAGGAGAATCAATACCTCATCTCATAAATTATTGTCCCATATATAAATTTCAAGATGGTTTTAGGGCTATTCACGATGTATTGATTTTTTTGTGTTTGTTAATAAAAGACCACTTTTGAAGAAAGAAGCCTCTCAAATATATCTAAGCTTATTCTATACACAGAACATTGTTTATGCGGGGAGCCAAATTTTTTTTCACTGGGGTTTTTTCGCTAGGCTTTCATGTCATACACCGAATTGTATGGCACCTCGTCACCATCCCCAGCTAACATTTGTTTTGTAAGCCAAAAGTTCAAAAAAATGTATCTTTTAATGAAGAGATGCTAAGCAAAAACACAATTTTTATTACACAAACGTTCTTTGCATCAAGAATCTCTTCAGAAGAGGTACTCACGATGATTTAAAATAATAGAAAGTGTTTAATTATATCAAATGCCTTCTTCACGCCCAATAGCCGTGAGCATCGGTAAACAACCCCAGTTTTAGGAACCAGGAAAACATCACCCCTAGTAATGCTTCCTCCAACAGAGTCAGCATTGATTCAACACACCAATGAGTTTATTATCAAATTCAGGTTTGGCTAGGACGACCGTCGTTGAAACCTGATCATTGGGGTTGCCATAGATCACATTGTATGCTACTTCCTAAAATGATTACCAAAGCAGTAGCTCCACAGGAATTATTGAATAATGTGATCAAATTCATTCACACCCTAGTTTTATTAGTTTCAGAAATTTCAGAAATTCACTCTTATTCTTGTTTTTATTGATTCACATTTGTTAAAGGTATTTTGCAGCTGTAATGGAAAATGTGATACTTCTCGCTACAGTTGCAAAAAAGCAGGACTGAAATGTACAAGGTTTTGCAAAATGTGTAACGGCATAACTTGTAAAAATGTCTCTGATCTGATAAACAGAATGTAAATGAACTCTGATGTCCATGAAGACGAATGGGATCTAGATGACGCTGAGGGAGATGATATTGATGCATTTAATTGAAGAATTATTAGTAAAAATGAAAAAACAGTTTTTCCTGTTATTATTCGATGAAGAAACTTCAATTATTATTCATTAATGCTATTGCTCTTCAAATAATTACTACAGTTTTTTAATTCAACTATTTTGTCCCAATACTCTGAATAAATTTCTTTCTTTCGCAGAATTACTATTATTTTAGAATCAGAAACATACCTACCTTCGTCTAAATTATTATTCGTATATCGTATGCATCTTAAGGAAATTCAGCTAGGAATTTGTTCATAATTGCGGCTGAAAACTATTTTAGTTTTTGAATTAATAAAATTTCAATTTCAATTTCGTCAAATTACAAAATTTCCTTTTTAAAATTTGTCCAATTTTTGACTTTTCTATTTTTCATATTACTATATGAATCTATATCGCCTTCGCTATCACTTCAGATTAGAAAACCGAACATCGTTTTACCCAAACTGTCCGTTATCAACCAACTCAACATTATATGCTAGGGATCGATGTAATAAATGCAATACAATAACAAAACAGTAGAGTCCAACTCTGGCGAATATCTGCCAGATGTTTGGTTCAGCGTTCAGGTAGTCATTTCATCGAGCCAAATTTAAAAAATTCGTTGGTATTGCGCTACTAAAGAAAATACGCTGTTATCAGTTTAGGAATATTGCTGTGAGATTAGGAGGTTCCATTCATTGATGTCATATATTGAAATTTATCACGAGACGTTAGAATACTTTGAAGATGCACTGCACCGCTTCAGCCTGCACATTCATTGGAAAATAGAGTCTGAGATCTTTGAGGCTTCATACACATCACAAGCTTTACGTGCTCATCAAGAATTAACTTTCACTGCTACAGGAATTCATATTTTGAAAACAAGCAATACAACTACGAATGATATAATTGAAACAAAATTTTATCATTTACAGCGTTATATCACTGAAGACCAAACCGTTGTTCCTAATGAGGATGTTTATGAAGTCAGATGATAAAGTGGCATGTTGGTATGATCAGCACTGCACCAATCGGCAACCATATTACACAGTTTTGTTTGGGGCAGTTTGGGGGAAACGAAGTTTCAAGGTCATGCAGATATTTATTTCTATCATTTTGCTCTAGGTAATTGAAGAAATTTGGTGTTTGGTGGTGCACCCAGGGGATTTGGGAATATTGTCCCTGTGTTCGATTAGGATTTATATGGTCCGACGCTGGGCCTCCGGCTGTTTACCTTCATTCATTGAGTTGTCATATATAGGGGTTGGCAAATATTGGTCTGTTACAGCCAAACCATGAGGGGTGTAATGGAAAATGATGTTCGGAAAATGGAAGGAAAATTCTCTACTTTGGGCGATTGTAATATTGGCCCAATGATGGTATGTTCAACTCCGGAAATTCCGGAATATTTGAAGATCATGAGTATTTTAATCCAGTTTGTCAGAAGCATTCATTGGAGATTGAGATTTGCACTTAGCAGTGTCATGAAAATGTTAACACAAAGTGCTCAATGGTACTTTAATATGGCATTTGAAGTGGCATTAGAAATGTCGAAAGTTCTAACATTGTCACTTATTTCTAACTGTATTTCATTACAAAGCATTGGAGTGGCTACAGGAATGTATCATTTGGGCCCAAACAACTGTACACATATCAGTTTAGAAAAGTTCTGAGAAGGTTCCATTCAAGATTGACTTGGGACATACATAATTAACTTGGAGAAACCATGTCTGGGTGATTGTTCCATGGATGATGCTGAATAATATTGAATAATAATTCTACAACTGGAAGATTGTAACTGAATGGGACACTGAACTTAATCAGTGATGTTCAAGGAAAAATGGACTCAATGGTTGTCTTTACACCTAAAGAATACTGATGGTGCAAATGAAATTTTCCACTGCTAGCTCAGTTCAGACCCTGTGTCAGAGTGGGAGACACTTAGAAATATTTTAAGATGAAGTGACATTCTGTAATCCAGTTTAACCATACTTGGAGAAACAAAATAGAAATGATGATTTGAAATTTAATTTTGCCAGATGTCCTATCAACATACAATTCAATATTAATTTCAAATCAGTTCATTGAAGAAATCTGAGCTGGCTGGGCAGACAACATATATCAGTGCTTATTATGAAACTCTGTTTTGGCCTAAATCATAGTATGTTAGTCTACTTGGGATAAGTGTGCAAAATTATTGTTCCTGGCTCAATTAAATAGCTGTGTAATTTTGAACTTGATCTATCTAAAAATGATGCCTGAGCTCAGGGGCCATCCCTGTGAATTGCCTTACTTATGTGGTACAGAAAAATATAAATATATACACTACTTTTTTTTAGTACCGATTTTGGCGGGCATGTTCTTAGTGGAACAGCGTGCCAGTGTTGTTGTTTGAAGGTCTGTTACCTTCAGATACTGAGGAAAATGGGCCATTCTCTAACTGATTGCATTTGACGTCATGATGAATGAACCAGAGGTTAAACTTGGTATGTTCAGCCCAAGGTCTCAGCCGGTATCATCCTTCCAAATGAGCTGACTTGTTTTCGGGAATTTCGAGGCCCAAATATCACGGCTGGAAGTCAAATCCACTGAATAGTTTAAGCAGTTATCATACATTAATTTCTTGAATATTTTAATCGAGAATGTCCAGAAGCAGAACGTATTGGAGATTGAGATTTGCAAGAAAAGTGTCACGAGAGAAAATTGTTAGCACAAAAGTGCTCAATACACGTACTCCACATGAGTATCTAGTTTGATCACAACATTTTAGGGTATTTATAGAATAGGTACCTAAAATATTTTAAAATTTCATCATCTGGCTAGGTTCAACATAAGAAAAATTTCACTATATATTAATTCACTACAAAGCTTGGAGTGGTGTCTGGAGTGATATGTGTTGGAACATAATAGAGTAAATAGATTTTCAAAAATCAAATTTAAAACATGGTAGTTATTCTTAGATTAAGTGTTGTTTAAATTACTGTCTGTGAGATGCCATATTTTGAATGGAAATGTCATACTTGAATATTTGCGATAAGAGGATTTTTTTCCCAAATGTCTGGGAATACCAGCTGATTTGAGAACTGTTGGATTGAATCGTGAACAGAAACGTAGAACATGAATTTGAAAATGATTTATCTGAAAGTCGTATGAAAGAGATAAAGAAGACATAGAAAAAAATTGTTTATTATCTAAACATCATCCGTTATAGCTTGAGAGACCTGTCTGACAGCTCAGCAATACTATGAATCAGAAATTCAGGATACTTGATGACACTTTACAACAAATTATATGGTATAGAAATGTGGAAAGAATGCCAGATCGAAGTATTTTGCTGAACTCGGTAAGTTCACTCAACTCCACTTGAATACGCCTGACTCTTTGGCACCCTTTGTGCTTGGTGATGTTTGAATCTGCTGGCTAAAATGCCATAATCCTTTTGAGAAAAGAGATTGTCTGATATCTCTTTCTACAGGTGTTATTGGTAGCGACTATATTAACTGTCATATGGCATATGGCATTTCAAGGAAGGCAAAGGAATGGAAGCAATCGTTGGAAAAAATTTGTGGAATATGACTTTGTCATCAAAATTTAAAGTAAGAGAATTTATGCGATAGCCAGAATAAAATTCGTATTTCTGGAGGTACATCTTCTATTGACTTATCTGCATTGTTGTAGAGAATGTTCGTTCTTTATCAGAACGATGAATTAAGGAAAAAAGAGGCAATTTCTTACGAATTGTCGCCATATCCACTATCTCTCTTCGACGAATATGGATTAATAAGAAAAACTGTTAACTCTGACCTCTATAAATTATTCTCAACGCATCTTCAATCACAATCTCTGCTTACTGGTATCTGGTATGATATATGTTATAAATGGTTATTATACCAAGTTGTATGGCCTCACAGTAAGAGTTTCGTAGATGTATTAGAAATAAGTAGATCGTTCATATTGAAAAAATTGGGACAGAATTGTAAAATTGTATTTAGCGGTTATTGGGATGAAATCGTCGGAATAAAATCATATGAACGATTCCGCCGAGAAGAAAAAGTTGTTGCCCCTGATGTACAAATTGATGAAGACAAAATAGTATCAAAATACTGTCCAATTATCTACGAAAACATATTATAGAAGTAAATGTAGCAGAAAAAGATGCTGACGTAGATATAGTAATGGGCAATCTCTCTGAAAGAGAACATTCCAGAATCGGTTGCTGTGATTGGCAGTGACGTAGATCTTTTACACCAGATCACAGCAATAGATCACGGAAAAAATAGTGAGATATCTGTAAAACACAAGTGCAGGAAAATTTGAGCATCGGTGAACTGAGATATAAAATATTCACAACCCCAGTTTTAGGAACCAGGAAAACATCACCCCTAGTAATGCTTCCTCCAACAAAGTCAGCATTGATGGAACACACCAGACGAGTTTATTATCAAATTCAGGTTTGGCTAAAACGACCGTCGTTGAAACCTGAGCACTGGGGTTGGCATAGATCACATTGTATGCTACTTCCTAAAATTAAGGCCAAAGCAGTAGCTCCACAGGAATTATTGAATAATGTGATCAAATTCATTCACACCCTAGTTTTATTAGTTTCAAAAATTTCAGAAATTCACTCTTATTCTTGTTTTTATTTATTCAAATTTGTTTAAGGTATTCTGCAGCTGTAATGGAAAATGTAATACTTCTCGCTACAGTTGCAAAAAAGCAGGACTGAAATGTACAAGGTTTTGCAAAATGTGTAACGGCATAACTTGTGAAAATGTCTCTGACCTGATAAACAGAATATAACTCTGATGTCGATGAAGACGAATGGGATCTAGATGATGCTGAGGGAGATGATATTGATGCATTTAATTGAAGAATTATTAGAAAAAATGAAGAAAAAGTTTTTCCTGATATAATTTGATGCAGAAACTTTAATCATTATTCTTTGATGCTATTGCTCCTCAAATAAATACTACAGTTTTTCAATTAAACTCTTTTGTCCCATTACTCTGAATAAATTTATATTACATATCTACTTACGTCTAAATTATTATTCGTATATCGTATGCATCTTAAGGAAATTCTGCTAGGAATTTGTTCATAATTGCGGCTGAAAACTATTTTCGTTTTCGAATTAATAAAATTTCAATTTCAATTTCGTCAAATTACAAAATTTCCTTTTTTAAATTTATCAATTTTTAATTTTCTATTTTTCATATTACTTCTAGCCTCCATTGAAGAATCTATACCGCCTTCGCTAGCACATCAGATTAGAAAACCGAACATCATTTAACCCAAACTGTCCGTTTTCAACCAACTCAACATTATATGATAGGGTTCGATGTAATAAAAAAGCAATACAATAACAAAACCAGTAGAGTCCAACTCTGGCAAATATCTTCCAGATGTTTGGTTCAACAAAGGTTCAGCCTAGGTAGTCATTTCATCGAGCGCCAAATTTAAAATTCGTTGATATTGCGCTACTAAAGAAATACGCTGGTATCAGTTTACAAATTCACTTCCGAGAACGATAAAGTACATAATTTGGACTAGAATTTTCCGCTCTGCAACTTTTGTTTAAAACTTTTTCTTACTAAACCTTCTAATTCGCGAAAATATCAGAAAACCCGTATTTTGCTCTATATTTTCAAGAATTTTTCAATGTTCCTGACAAAAATCACCTGCATTTTTGACCATATGTTTCTCTCATTATAACAATCAACATATCAAAGCAGCTCTTTCCGAGAAAAAGTGATTTCAGCCCTTCCTTTACTGGACTACGGGAATTCTTGCCAAAGATAATATGCACTAGACCACATTCTTCCAGCATTGCTCAATTATTTCGCCAGAAATAGACTTAATGCATCATTATGCATTCATTTGCTTTATTCGAAAACCGATTATCTCATGACCACACGATGTCCTTGCATGAGGCCTCCGATAACAGATCCATCAGACTCTCCGAAATTTTTTGTAGTTCTATTAAAAGAATTTTTTATCGTGGGTAAGGCAGCCCATTATGCTGATTGAGGAGTTACTGAGGCCTCGTGAAAAGCTGATTGTGAAGATCAGGTGGTAGAAAAAAAGCGCTGTCGTGAGGTCAGGAGCTGTTGCGCGCTTATTAGATCTATCCCAGACTCTCCAGCAATGTGAAACTAAAACAACAGCTATAATGAATGTGAAACAAATCAGCGAACCTATATCTCGAACTGAAAATAACCACTCGTTGTTTGGAGCTTTAATATCAAACGAAAGAAAGTAGTTAACTATATATTTTTTATAGAATTTCATTTAGGAATTGATTTCATCCATCCAGAGGGCTTTTTAGTTCGAAATAACTATATATATATATATATATATATATTCAAGCCCTAAATGAAACTTGTAATTAAATACTATCATCAAAGCGATCATTATTGGGATCATCTTATAGGGAAGGAAATTGTTGTTTATATTGACAACTTGACAACAAAATGGATACATAAAAATACCCAGCGATGATCATAAACGACACTTCCAATTTCTCTTAAAATAAAAGTTATTCATCAGACTACTCCAAGTCCACATATGCAGACTTGGGCATAATTTCAATAACAACTAAGAAATACTAAAATTGGAATCAAAAGTTCAAGAATGATCCATTTAGAAGCTCTTGAAATCAACAATATTCAATATTCTTTTGAATGAACAAACAGATTCGTCACCTTCATGGAATTTCTTCCGAAAGTGATGTAGTTCCGCTGTTAAATAATTTCACAACATTCACCCATTTTTCCCGTATATATAAATCTGTTGCCCTTCTCCTAGAAACCTATCAAAATTAAGCATACTCTATTCCTTTGAAATAACATATATATTCGAGTCCAAATCACAAATAATATCAATCAACCAAACAGCTTTTCTCCAGTTTTATTTCAGCCACAATACTGTTCAACTTAAAACTGTACTACTCCAAAATATAATCACATTTCTTCATATCATGGCTGAAAAGTCCCTGATATCACGTCAGTGCTTTTTTCCACTGTTTTATTCATACAGATATTTGAATATCCTGATCATGCACCAAATGTGCTTGCCCTTGGGAAACTCACTCAAGGAGTCTTTTTAATCGCTAATATGAATATAAAACAACTGTGCACAGCAATATGAATTTTGTACTCTTGGCCAATCTAGATCAAATTGTAATACATTCGCCAATTACCCCACAAACTCCGGCCCGCTCATGTAGAACACATATTCCATATTGCTCTCACTGTATCGTTCGATTATATACGAAATCTCCAAATCAAATACCACAGGTGAAGGGTATTTGAGCTTAACCAGTCGATCGCATAACCGAATGACCAGGCGATCAAGCAGTGGATTGTAGAAAGTGCCAGAAGTGTGACTTGATAGTTCTTTGGTGTTAAAAATCAGTTGGTTATCAAGGATATCGCTTGATATGAACGTATTTTCGATAGCTGGTCTCTTGGTGTTTTCTGTGGCCTATGGTGAGTGGATATAAGTCTCGTTTTTTTCATCTATAAACATTCATGTAGTTTAGATTAAATACTAAGTGTTTTATTGTGAATAAATCATTTGACCTACTTCGTAGGAGATTCTTCTCAATCGCAGATAAGATTAGATTGGTGACGAATGTTTTCGAAGTAGACGTACTCTTCTTCCTTAGAGAAAAACACAAATGACATTCAATATGCGTCTCGAAAATTTCACTTCCATTATTTTTTCCGGATAGATAAGAGTTCGTTTTCCTGAAAATACAGAATTAGATTTGATTATTAAATTAATTGTATGATGATTCACTATTTGGGCTATATCTATTATTGTTCCTTCTCCTTAGTTTCAACAGATGTTGCCCTACTTGACCAGTACTATCATAAATAATTTTTTTTGCCATCTAAATTATTTTTATAGTCGTATACAGGTGTTCGCACATGGACCGTCAAATTTTTTTGGGGCGTTGGTAGGGTCATTTGCTACCTTTTCAGTCTTGGAACCTGGGTCCTTAGTATTACGGTTACGGAGGTATGATTTTTTATTAGGTTTTCTAAATTACCCAAAATGTACTCTTCGGGCCCCATAACTTTTTTTGCGTGGGCTTTTACATGCATTTTTTTATTGTATTAGGTGTACATGTGTGTTTGAAAAAAAAACGTATTTATTGTTACAGATAACACCACAAAATTAACACGAGGAGCCTTTTATTAAAAAAAAATGAAAGTATGAAAACATCTCTACTTCTAAAAATAAAAAAAAAAAGTTGCAGTTACTGCGAACTTAATTTTATTTTAGAACGTTCTTTGGTTTATCGCAGGTTCTGAACGTATGCTATTTACGTTAGTCAATAAATAAAAAAATACTGCAAATAGTGTTTTAGATAAAATAGCAAAGTAAGGACAGATTTTAGTAAAATACAGTTTTGTAAGATTGTTTATTTACAAAGTAAAATAACACGATTCTTCAACGTAAGTTCTGTTACAAGATTACCGAAATGTATTTTCTGACCATAATCATTTCATACTGAATTGAATAATTTCAAAATATCGAAATTATTATTATTATTTTATTATAATATTTTCCACATTTTTAAATAACTGTTGACAGTTTCAAACAGAATAAAAATAACAAGGAACCACAGAACACTATTTTATTGGGAACAACCCACCACAGAGAAGTTATTATAAAATTTCAATGTGATAATAATTCACTCTAGTTATTCTGAGAAAAATTATAACTGAAGATCGATAATGATTACAGATATTATCTTTCATTTGAAAAAAACTTTGCAATTATTAATTTTTTTCTCTCCTGGGGTTCGGTAATAAATTAATATTCTATGGTAAGGTATTAAAATTTGACATAATCTATGAATAACCATTATTCAATATTTCTGTTTTTGTTTACATAATTAAAACAGATATTCTGATTATAAAAACCAAAAATTTGTTCAGTAATTAATTATAGTCTAAATAGAATAGATTCTTACTAACGAAAAAACACGTAGTTGGTTTTTCAGAATCAAATGTAGGTGATCAAACCTAATTCCTTCTAGCAAATATAATTGCTTACCTAAATCTGAGAATACTTGTAATCTATTCAAGTAATTTGTTATTGGGATTCAGTAGAGAAAATAATCATCAAGCAAAGTAACATCACTGTAAAATAATTATTCGTAGTGACGTTATTCATTGTTGTTGAAGATTTCGAAAAAGATATTTTTAACAGTCTCATAGACCTGTTCACTGGTCTTTGTCAAGGAAAAGAAACTTAAATAATATCAGTGTTTGGAAAATCATAGATGATATTTTCTGGATCTGTGTGAAAAAAAAGCAATGTGTCAACCTCTTGCCTTGGAAGTTTTCATAGAAATGATGGTTTTCATGATTTGGAAATCTTAAGAAGAAAATTACAAATGTATGATGATAACATCCAATAATTGTGAGGTTTTTGGGAATTTCTCACTGGGAAGGGATGGTTTATAATCTTGAAGTAGAAAGAAATTATAGTAAACAGCAAAAATATGTTTTATGGTGTTGAATTTTTTTACTGGGACTACAGAAAATTAGTATTTTGTATCTTCCTTCTGGATATGGACCTAATCGGATGCCCTTCTCCTAAAAACCTATCAAAATTTAAGAAAGTATTTTTCATTCAAACTATACTACTATTCCTTTGAAATAACTGAATATAGAAAAACCGTAATATATTCAAGAACCTAGTAACGCAGTGGTCAAATCACTGTATAAATAATATCAATCAACCAAACAAGCTTTATCTCAACCAAACAGCTTTTCTCCAGTTTCATTTCAGCCACAATACTGTTCAACTTAAAACAGTACTACTCCAAAATATAATCATATCTCTTCATATCATGGCTGCAAAAGTTCCTGATATCACGTCAGTGCTTTTCTCCACTGTTTTATTCATACAGATATTTGAATATCCTGATCATGCACCAAATGTGCTTGCCCTTGGGAAACTCACTCAAGGGATTCTTTTTAATCGCTAATATGAATATAAAACAACTGTGCACAGCAATATGAATTTTTGTATTCTTGGCCAATCTAGATCAAATTGTAATACAGTCGCCAATTACCCCACAAACTCGGCCCGCTCATGTAGAACACATATTCCATATTGCTCTCACTGTATCGTTCGATTATATACGAAATCTCCAAATCAAATACCACAGGTGAAGGGTATTTGAGCTTAACCAGTCGATCGCATAACCGAATGACCAGGCGATCAAGCAGTGGATTGTAGAAAGTGCCAAGAAGTGTGACTTGATAGTTCTTTGGTGTTAAAAATCAGTTGGTTATCAAGGATATCGCGATATGAACGTATTTTCGATAGCTGGTCTCTTGGTGTTTTCTGTGGCCTATGGTGAGTGGATATAAGTCTCGTTTTTTTCATCTATAAACATTCATGTAGTTTAGATTAAATACTAAGTATTTTTATTGTGAATAAATCATTTGACCTACTTCGTAGGAGATTCTTCTCAATCGCAGATAAGATTAGATTGGTGACGAATGTTTTCGAAGTAGACGTACTCTTCTTCCTTAGAGAAAAACACAAATGACATTCAATATGCGTCTCGAAAATTTCACTTCCATTATTTTTTTCCGGATAGATAAGAGTTCGTTTTCCTGAAAATACAGAATTAGATTTGATTATTAAATTAATTGTAGGATGATTCACTATTTGGGCTATATCTATTATTGTTCTTTCTCCTTAGTTTCAACAGATGTTGCCCTACTTGACCAGTACTATCATAAATAATTTTTTGCCATCTAAATTATTTTTATAGTCGTATACAGGGTGTTCGGCACATGGACCGTCAAATTTTTTTTGGGGCGTTGGTAGGGTCATTTGCTACCTTTTCAGTCTTGGAACCTGGGTCCTTAGTATTACGGTTACGGAGGTATGATTTTTTTATTAGGTTTTTCTAAATTACCCAAAATGTACTCTTCGGAGCCCCATAACTTTTTTTGCGTGGGCTTTTACATGCATTTTTTTTATTGTATTAGGTGTACATGTCTGTTTGAAAAAAAACGTATTTATTGTTACAGATAACACCACAAAATTAACACGAGGGCCTTTTATTAAAAAAAAATGAAAGTATGAAAACATCTCTACTTCTAAAAGAAATTAAAAAAAAAGTTGCAGTTATTGCGAACTTAATTTTATTTTAGAACGTTCTTTGGTTTATCGCAGTTCTAAAAGTATGCTATTTACGTTAGTCAATAAATAAAAAAATACTGCAAATAGTGTTTTAGATAAAATAGCAAAGTAAGGACAGATTTTAGTAAAATACAGTTTTTGTAAGATTGTTTATTTACAAAGTAAAATAACACGATTCTTCAACGTAAGTTCTGTTCGAATTGTTCTCCTCTACTCCGAATGCACGCCCGACACCTTTTTCTGATTTCGACCGTTGTAGTGGCTAGCAACATTTCTTCTTTCATTACCACAAATGCCGCGTTTATGCGTTCAATCAACACCTCTCTTGGAGGTACCTCTGTGAAATAAACCAATTCTTTGGCTGTACCCCAGACATGGTAATCTAAAGGTGTTAGGTCTGGAGATCTTGCGGGCCAAGGGATGGGGCCGGCTCTGCCTATCCATGAATTTGGAAAAGAGTTGTCGAGGTGATCTCGAACTTCTCTCAGGAAATGTGCCGGGCAACCGTCAATCGGTACGTCTTCATCGAAGGCCGAAACATCGGCTAGTAGCTCCGGCAGAGCATTCTGCAAAAAATGCAAATAAGCAGGCCCACTTAGTGTGGCCCGATGAGATGTTTTCCTATCACATTAGCCCAAACGTTAACACTAAATTTTTGTTGAAAACTCATTTGCCTTTTCACGTGGGGATTCTCATCTTTAGGTGCCCAGTGATGTAAATTGTGCAGATTTGTTATTCCTTCTCTGTTAAAACAGGATTCCCCTGTCCACAAAATTCGTTTTAAAAACAAGTTGTCATCGACATCTGTGTGCAGCAAAAATCTACAGAATTCCAATCGTCTGGCAGGATCGCCTTCATGATGACCTGTAACAATTAATGAAATTCATTAGTCTGTGACAATTTTTTCGCAGTCAAAAGGACAAATTTATCAATGAAAGAGTTCATTTACCTTGTACGACACGAATGCTTGTAGTTGGATCTTCTTCAAAGGCTTGAAGTATTTGATCGTCAACTGCTACATGGTGTTGCTTTACATTGACCCGAGGCTCTTGAAAATTTAAGTTTCCAGTCTCTCTTCTCTTAATCGTCGATAAGTCGTCGAGAATGTTTCGTGGTGGGGTAATCTTCGATCAAGAAATTTGGCTTGATAAATCCTCTGAGCTGCACGAGCAACACCATCGGCCTTGCCATATGCCATCACAATATCAGCATACTCAGCGTTGGTGAAATTAGGCATATCAACAACCAAAATTAAAACAACAGTAGCAAAAAGTCCATAAAAGTAACAAAAACAAAAAAATACAAATTTAAAAAACTGAACAACGCGGCACAGACACTTCCAACAGCAGAGACAGTTAAATCTCGAATGACGGTAGGGTCAAGTCAGCGGCGACTAACCCAATCCAACCTAAGGACAGAAAGAATAATAATAATTCACACGCGTCTGAAACGGGCAGGTAAAATTTCCCTGCTCGCTGTGTTCCGTACTTTTATTTAGGTGCGACTTTCTTCACTCTTCTGACTGAAACCTTATTTGCAGTATTATTTTTTTTATTGACTTACGTAAATAGCATATGGTTAGCAACGTTATAAACCAAAGAACATTTTAAAATAAAACTAAGTTTGTAACAGCAGTAACTTTTTTCTAAATTTCAATAGGAGTGGAGATGTTTTCATACTTTCATAATTTTATTTTTTAATAAAAGGCCCACGTGTTTTAAACACACACTCATTTAGACTTAATACAATAAAAAAATGCATGTAAAAGCACACGCAAAAAAAGTTATGGGGCTTCGAAGGGTACATTTTGGTAATTTAGAAAAACCTAATAAAAAAATCATACCTCCGTAACCGTGATACTAAGGACCCAGGTTTCAAGACTGAAAAGGTAGTAAATGACCCTACC
This sequence comes from Micraspis discolor, assembly GCA_030674115.1. Taxonomy (NCBI): domain Eukaryota; kingdom Metazoa; phylum Arthropoda; class Insecta; order Coleoptera; family Coccinellidae; genus Micraspis; species Micraspis discolor. The sequence continues at coordinate 42,231 of JARTUT010001328.1, forward strand.
AACGCCTCAAAAAAATTTGACGGTCCATGTGCCGAACACCCTGTATAAATTCCTTTCATGAGTGGAAGTGTTTTTTCCGTTTATCAATTTTGTTATCTTCAGAAGATATGAGTGATACAAAGTACCTATTAAAAAAATTAAAGTAATCCGTAGAAATCAAATTTCAGTATTTCACTACAATAATTTCTACCATTGATTACCAATGAACACTATTTTTCCATATCAGATTTTGGAATTTGGCTTAAAAAAACACAGAGTAGTGAAATTTCTTCAATGAATTGTTTTTTGCTTACATCTTCGTAATAGATAATTCTTATTAATTCAAATTTGCAGAAGCTTTTGAATAAATGGGAGACACTATTCAGATTTCTCTATATAACTCTTAAAATTAATATTTTATTTATTGTTAACAATAACTTAACTACGAATAATTTTATCTTTACGAAAGGCCTGGTACTGATGCAAAGCAAGATTAGATGGCCTCATAAAAATTTTCAGCCATTACATTGACCAGTAAAATGTAATTGTAGAAACTGAAGGATGTTTAAATAATTATATTCTCGCCAAATATAAAGGGTGTATCGAAAATGTGTATCTAGCTTTAAGAGGATGATGGATTTGAAGAATTCTTATGCTGAGAAAGGTGTATCCCTTTAAAGTTGAATGAATAAAAAAAAACCCTGATGTGATGTTTCTTCAATTCATTTTTGTTATTGATTATAAATCAATTTGCTCGATTTGAAGTCTTAATAAAATTGAACATGAAGATTATAGCATGACAAAGCAGTCTCCTTCATTGTGATTGATTTTCACGGAACTTTGAGGAAAGCAGTATGTCAAAAAACTACATTCAACTAAGGCCAACGTTTCGTAGATATATTTCTACTTCTTCAGGGCTACAAATGAGAAATTTACAGACAGTAAATACGGCACATATATATCTGGCATTAAAATTGAATAAAAGACCAAAAAACAATGGTTTCAAATAAACACATATAACAATTGGTAACACATGTACAATTCAAACTATATAAGTGTAAATTATTAAAGGAGGTGATTCCTCATCGAAAAAAAGATAAGATCTTTTATATAAAGAAACTTCATTGGAGCATCCCTTGTTAAGATATAGCCCCTCAAAGGGAGTACATAAAATTTGTATAACAATTTTTTTTACAAGCACCGAAAAAGTTACAATTTTGAAATTAACCTAACGTTTCCTACTAGCAAATAGACATCCAGTTATTTATTTGGTTTACTCCATGGTTGTAAGAGTGGGAAACGCAACCCCTAAAGTTTATTTCCAATGTAACTTTTTGTCTTATTATTTGTTTACCATTTAAAAATTTATTTTCGATAGTCTGTTTCATTCTAAACAAAAAATGTCTCATGAGTTTTTTGCCCAAAATAAACCAGTTTGCAGCAAAAAAATTATTAACGAACAACTACAGAGATAGGTTCATCGTCATAAATGCGAACTGGATTTATTATTATTCTTTAGTTAGTACCTGCGTTTCCTACCCTTACAACCATGGGGTAAACCAAATAAATAACTGGATGAGTGTCTTTTTGCTAGTAGGAAACGTTAGGTTAATTTCAATATTGTAACTTTTTTGGTGCTTATGATAAAAATTTTTATACAAATTTTATGTACTCCCTTTGAGGGGCTGTATCTTAACAAAGGATGCTCCAATGACTTTTCTTTCAATGAAAGATCCCTTTTTTTCGATGAGTAATCACCTCCTCAAATATTTCACACTTATTTAGTTAGACCCTGTATATTAAAATTAACACTAATTCGATTTATTTTTTCTTTTTATTAGGATTTTTTAGAAACACACAAAGTTCCGTGAAAATCAATCGCAACATGTCTCTACAAGGAAATGATCTATCAGACTAGTCTCCCTTATGTTCTTACCAGTAAATTTTGGGTATAAATGAATTTGAAACACAATTTAGATCTTTCGGAGTAGACTAGTGCTCCTATTACATAAATCAACTTTCATTTGTCGTTTTCTCGAGGTCTACAAGTGGTTTTTGTAGGAAACCGCACCAGTAAATTCAGCAAAGAGAACGAGTGAACTTTCCGGTCCATTATACAGAACAACTACATTTGATGTGCGTTTCACCTTAAAAAAATGCAAAGTTTTGCTTGACATCCGATGGAAGTAACAGAATGGAAATTATTGAAGTTCATCAATCCAGTAATCACGAGTCTGACGACTATTTTCTTTGATAGCTTATTTTGAGATCTTACTTCAAAGTTAATTCGTGCTCCAATTGCAATGAGTTTCTAAGTTCCTATTTTCCCATTTCGCTGATTCTTAAATAATATAGGTAGCTTTTTTAAATTTGTGGTAGGACGACTATCAATCTATTGCATTTCGAAACTCCTAAGACAAAAAAAAATTACGTTTAAGCGTCGGTCACGTGTTTTGATACTTTTCAGTGAATAAAATCTATATACGATATATACAGGGTGAGTCAATAATCTATTATTCAAGTTAACGCAGTGGTCAAAGACTCACGCTGTTTACATGTATATAATATATATTTATATCTATATACAAAAGCTAATATCGTGTTTTTATAGCTTGTCATGCTTCAGTGTTACATATGCGTATAAAATTGAAAAAAAATATATTCAGGAATAATATGAAATTTAACGATACCTGAAGAGTGCGAATTCTTAACAACAGAAAAAAATCAGAAACATTATGGCAATGCAACAATAAATTAATGTAATTTTCTAAAATGACACCTACTAGTGTTGACAATTCAATATTTTTTTATAATTTATGGATGGAATGAAATGGAAACCGTGAGTCTCGTTTCCATTAAACAAATTGATAAAAGATATACACAAATGATGGGTACAATAGGTGTTGAATGAGAAAATCATCAAATTCTGCTCCAGGCGTAAAATATCAATAGCGTCAACAGATTTCCTGATTTCACTGTTCACCATATGCGGATACTTTGTTTCTCTTGTATCCATGACGACGGCGACCTTCTTGCAGGTTGACCAGATGGTTTTTAAGAATCTCAAATACATATATAACAAATACAAAGCTAATCACGTGTAGTTATGATAACCTAATATCTTCATTTATAATCTTACATTCTAATAAAGAAAATCATATTTGCGGATGTTGAAATATATGGAAACAACGATAAAAAAAATTCAGTAATTCTTAATAAGAATCCATGGAGTTTCAAGGAGAGGAAGAAGTTTCATGTAAAGAAACCCAATTAATCGACGGGATCAATCATCAGTCAATGAAATGAAGTGTATTTCAATAAACGACAAAATTCCAGGATGAGTAGAACCTGAACACCAAATTTTATCCCTTTGATTTTCCATTCATTACTAGTAATCGCTCCGCTCACGTGGTAAAATATTTCGACCATTAATCGCTATCATTACTAAACTAGTTGATTAAATGTTTTTCCATATTCAGCTGCGTTAAAAAGTTATAGGCATTTTAAGTTTTCACATTGGGCAAATACACCTTTATAGCCCAGTTAAGTTTGAATGAAAATTACCTCCTACAGCATCCACTATTGAATCTGCATTGTTTAAAAACATTATTTTCCCTCTAAGAAATAATTCACTCACTCATGTTTCATCAGATGATTATATCGATTTAATTCCTTTCAAATTCGAATATCTCAGAAATGGTGCAATTCAGGTAAGAAGAAGACGAATGATTTTATCTGCAAAAAAAATATTGATTGTAGAAAGTACAAGATACGCACTTTTAGTTTAAGTGATATTTGATTTTCATGCAATTTAACCAATCTGTACAGTAGTAGTGAGAAACTCACAAGAAATGGAATGCCAAAATATGCATGACTGTTATCAAAAACCTCCTACAAGAGATCATTTAAATTGATATTGTCGTTTGAATATTACAGGTGAAAATGCAATTTTCTTATGAAATTTCAAAACAAATCTTTTGCACGGGGCCAAATTTGGAAAAATGATATAGGAAGAAAATGTTTCTTTCAACGTCAAGAATCTATAGTTGAAATTAACGCAGTGGTAAAAGACTCACCCTCTATAAATTTGATGGACAGGGGAACCATAAAAATGGAAGAAATAAACATCGTAAACAAATTTTGATCGGAGAGAACCATAGAATAATATTTCCTGCATTCCATTCAACCTTTGCTCTTTCTTCCACAAAATTAAGAGACAAAATCCTTAATTTTTAATTGAATTCACCACAAATGAGTGAGAATTGTATATGATTAAAATGAAGATCACTCTCCACAAGTGCGCCTAACAATTAATCTGAACTTGCAGGTTTGTACTTGATAATTTTCAAGCATAATGACGATCATTATTATTTTCCTTCTTCTTTTAATCATTTTCAATATTTTCTATTGTTTCAGCCCAAGGCGCCGTCCTAGGCTCGCCACAATGTCCGGATCCAAATGGAGTGTTTGCTTATGAACATCCAGAATCATGCAATCTCTTCTTTTTATGCACAAATGGTACCCTAACTGTGGAGACCTGCGAGAACGGATTGCTTTTCGACGGAAAAGGCAATGTTCATCATCACTGCAACTATAACTGGGCTGTCGATTGTGGAAAACGGAAAGCAGACTGTAAGTTTTTTATTTAAGAAGTTTTTTTTCAATAAATATGGTCATTTATCGAAGCAAGGTTGAAAAGTTCAAGGAAAAAATGTACAAAGGCACCAACTTGTGAATATGACCGATTGTACCTTTTTCATCCAAATAATGAGGTCATAGCACGAATCCGTTCGAAATTTAAAATTTTTTATCAACTTCAACATTTATTCCTAGAATAACTTCACTCTAAATGACTGACATCGATGGAATCAATGAATGAATAAAAAAATATGTATGACAGAGACATCTCAATCAATCAGCTAGATTTCAACCAAATTTCAGATTCTCTTATACTTAACATTTGAAACAGTTTTACACAATTATAAATTCAATTCATATCATTGAACTCGGTTTTCCAGAATGACAGAAATTTGTACATTACAAGTGGTAACTATTCTACGACAAACTGCTCAAATAGCAGAAATTCCAACAAACACTAGTGAATATATGTTCATTCGATGATATCACGGGCACTTGTTTCACCCATTATAGGAGCCAATAATTTTTCTCCAACTTACCAGGCAGAGAGATATTCAGGTTTGAAATCTTCCCATCATAAATATTTTCATACAGTTCATAGAGTTTTGCTGATTTATTATGGTCAAGAGAAAATGGTAATTTAAATATACCTTGAATTTGCGAACATGATGACCTCAAAAAGATAAACAAAATAGCCCATCAGCATATCTGAAGTATTCAACGTATTTTAAACCTTCTTATTTGAACATATTTGATTATTCTCTTCTATTTTTTTTTCTGTGAAACCAATATTGCTATTCAAATTTTTCCAAGACAATTAAAGCTACGTGATTGGAGGTTTGAAATTTTGCTTATAATCTGGAGATAATGAAGGAGTTCTTCATATTATATGAAATCACAGTACTGCAAAATGTGACAACTTTCTTCATCTAATCTACTCCGAAAGTTTTGTCATGTATGGCATCGTTCATACGTAGTCAATTTCAATAATTAAAGACCTTTATCCGCTCGATATTAAACTAATACTGACATTCGAACACAAGAATAGCTCGCTGCTCCATTAGAAATGGTTGCACCAAACGAAAAAAATATTTCTCAGTATTCTTGAATCAAGAATATGTCCGCGTTTATATTTGCGTGTAAAGAATAAATTATTCGATGACGTAACAGTTGCAACTCTGTGTGTGAATAATAGACAATTCAACTGAACGAGATCGCTTCGCAATATTTTATAATTACCGTTATTATCTATCCTCTTGAACGACTGCTCAATCAGGAGACAAGATTTGTTCTTTAAGGCCCTAATTATATTAAAACATTGAGTAAATATTAAGTTGGGGATACAGAATTCCATTATTTTGTCGATCCATAGCTTTACTGACCTACATCTTTTTTTGTATTTGAACATCTAGTTTTCTATGAAAAAAGAATTGAACATATTTTTTCATCGTTGTGACTGAATGATTTAGTTGTGTGTTAGAGCTTCAAAGGTGGGGGTGAATAAAGAAAAACTTCGGTACATTTCACAATTTGGCTTCGAAAAACGGGAGAATGCAAGTCAGGCAGCGGCAAATGTAAATGTTCATGGACCCATTTCTGTAACAGGCAATACTGCACAGTTTTGAGTTCGCCGATCCCGTTCCGGCAATTTTGAAGTGCACCACGCACTGTCGTCAAGAATGTTGATGAAATTTTGGAAATTGTCGAAGAACTAGGCATAAGAGCTGCCTGTATCAGGTATACCAATATGAGCGCTTTTTAGTGAAAATAATCTATTATAATAATATAATGCATAGCAAGGTCTAGCGGCTCAACCAATCAACCGATTTGCATCAAATTTTTTTAAATTAACTGTAGGCATCTGAACTGATGCAGAAAAATAATAACTAGTGTCAAACATCTATAATTTCTCAAAAAAACACAAAAAACTTAAAAATTAAGGGTGTTTGGCATGTTTTTACTGATATAGGCTTTAATTTCTTCTTCTTGCACTCCAAGTCACCATTACCATCATATAACTCATTAAAAACATCTGTAAATTCGATTAAATTTATTTGTATTCAAATTATAACATGTGATTTATAAATCATATGGTAACATTGCTAGAAGAGGAAAAACACTTTATTTCAGTTTTTTTATGTAGGCTTCCAATTTAAAAGGGTGAAGTGAATTTTTGTGAATAATAGTTATTTATGTACCTAGTGCGTTATAGGGATTCTGGAGGGAAACATTCGGCCCGAGGGCCTTTGGCCCGAGGGATGAATGTTGCCCGATGGGCGTTAGGATCTAATAACGCTCGTGGTGCATACAAAATTTTATTTTTCACGAATATATCATTTAATTACAATAAAATTCGATTGCTCCAATGATTTTTTTTCCATTTAACTTTCAGTAGTAACCATGGCATTTGTTAATTTTTTGAAGTTCGTTATTGCTGTCATCATTTTATTAAGTGAATGTCATCACTGTTTTCTTTGTGAAGATTTAAAGAAATAACAGAAATGAATAGCAATTTGCCAAATAATATAAGTGGAAATGCAGCCAAAGCTGCAAATAATTTATTACCAGAAAAATCCAGACTCGTCTACGACAAGGATTATGAAACATTCCATCAATGGAAGTTGAGAAATGAAATAATTGCTATAGATGAAACAGTGTTTTTGGCGTACTTTCAAGAATTGGTATGCTATTTTATTTGTCATTTTGTTCATGTGTGGGTAATTTTTTTTATTTCAGTCTGAAAAATTTTGTCCTGCGTCATTGTGGACGAAATATTCTATTTTGAAATCTACACTGATTGTCAATGAAAATATCAATATTTCACAATTCTCCCGGCTAGTAGCGTTTTTAAAAATTTTTGAAAAAACAAAAATTGAAGCAGTATTGAATACTATTCTCTGTGATTTACACAGTTTATCACAACAGAAAGAGTAGAAGGAAATTTGTTCATGAGTCGTTAAAAGAAGTTATTAAAAAGACATGAAGAATTGGAAAAAAAAATGACGATATATAAAACATAACATATATGAGAAGGTTTCACCCACGACTTAATTCCTTTTTCAGTGACACCAATAAGCACTCCGGGTTGTGAATACCAATTCGGAATCTACCCAGAAAGTCACGAATGTTCAACCCATTACATCAAATGCGCCCATGGTGAACCCATTGCTAACCAATGTGAACCAGGATTGGTATACGATGATAGGATCCATGGATGCAACTGGCCAGATCTTCTTCTGGAAACTTGCAACCCTGAAGGTAAATATATAGTCTGGTTATCTCATAATTATTATCGATTTATATAAGAAATTTGTTTCAACCTCATTCAAACATCTTCCAAGTTACAAATTGATCGGTTGATGGATATTCTTGTAGTTATTGAGAAAACAAGTTGAGAAATGATCATAACTCCTGAACAATTCGACGGATTTGCACTAATAACGAACTTGAGCAAGATATTTTTACAATAAACATATATAGATAATATGAAAACTGTAGCTCATGTCTTTCAGATGCTACAGAATATACGACCGGTTACATTCAAGTTTGACCCATAGTTCAGTCAATCTGTAGGTACATTTGATACGGGTATAATTACCCGCTCGATGAAATTTGGTACATTTCTTGAAAATGATGTAACTAAGCTACCTTTGCGACGGCCTCGCTGAAATGTTAGCGGTTTTTCGAAAAACTCAAAAAAAAAACACAAAAAAAAGTAAAAAAATGCATTTTTCTCGAATTGTATGCATCGTACAGAAAATTTTATTGAACAAAAAATGTAGAGGACGTTGCGATCTACATTTTTTGTCATTGGTGCAATGCTGCACGACTAAAAGCGCACAAAGAAAGAAAAAGAATGTTTTTCATGTTTTTCACCCTGAAAATGTTGTTTTAATGCAAAAGTTTGAATGTAAAAGTTGTTCCTTACATTATTATCAACAACTTTTATTTCAACATTTTTTTCGTACAACTTACCATTTACAAGTTATAGTAATACATAGCGCTGCATATACAGCACTGTTCTGCTAACGGTAGTTTTCTCGGTCCTATTATATACTTGTCAAAAACAAATTAAAATTTTATTTATTAAAGTTTAATTGCTAAGAAAAATTAAATTTGTAAAATCTTGATTTAAACGTGCACTACCGATGTGTACTCATACTGCGTACAACAGTATATTTGGATTTTTCATTCTTCTGCAAGGTGCAGCTTCAAAATGGTAAGTTGTACAAAAATAATGTTTGAATAAAAGTTGTTGATAATAATGTAAGGAACAACTCTTACATTTAAGCTTTTGCATTAAAACAACATTTTCAGGGCGAAAAACATGAAAAACACACTTTTTGATACTTTAGCGCCACCTACTTTGTGCGCTTTTAGTCGTGCAGCATTGCACCAATGACAAAAAATGTAGATCGCAATGTCCTCTACATTTTTTGTTCAATAAAATTTTCTTTACGATGCATACATTTCGAGAAAAATGCATTTTTTTACTTTTTTTCGAGTTTTTTTCAGCGAGGCCATCGCAAAGGTAGCTTAGTTACACCATTTTCAACAAGTGTACCAAATTTCATCGAGCGGGTAATTATACTGTCAAAACGATTCATTTTTCGACAGATTGACTGAACTACCAGGATTGTTCATCCTAAATTCGAATCATTGATTTTAACCATTTTCGGCACGCTTTTCGAAAATTACAGACATTAGGACAAAACGTTATCAATCTGTACCTCTGGGAACGATAAAGAAATTAAAATACTGACGTAAAAAATATACAGGGTGAGTCTTTGACCACTGGGTTAATTTTAACCATAGATTCTTGACGTCAACAGAAATATTTTCTTCCTATAATATTTTTCCAAATTTGGCTCCGTTCGAAAGATATAAGTTGTTGAAATTTCATGAAAAATTTCATTTTCATCTGTAATATTCAAAGGATACTTTCAATTGAAATGATCTCTTGTAGAAGGTTTTTGATAACAGTGATGCATATTCTGGCAGTTGGAAGAAATTAAATCGATATAATTCACTGATGAAACATGAGTGAGTGAATCATTTCTTAGAGGGAAAATAATGGTTTTGGACAATTCAGATTCAATAGTGGACGCTCTGGAATGTAATTTTCATTCAAACTAAACTGGACTACACAGGAGTATTTGGCCAGTGTGAAAACTTAAAATACCTATAACTTTTTAACGCAGCTGAATATCGAAAAACGGCATGGGGGAAAAGTGCTTCTTTTGATCTCAAGAACCTATGGTTAAAATTAATATAGTACTCAATGACTCACCCTGTAGATTGTTTCTTCTTAAATCTTCGTTGCTAGCCACTACAGGTAGTCAAACATACCGTTAGCCATCAATTAATTAGCACTGAACTGAGGACCAGTCAAGACTATTGAAATCGATTTTCACAGAATTTCAAGAAGCTAGACTGTCAAATTTCCAATTTGCTCATGTTGAGACCTTTTCTGTGCAAAACGTAAGTTCAGCCATGCAACAACAACAAGGAAATGGTCAGTCAGAATATAAGTCAAGATCATATATATATAAAGTATAAAGCACACTTTGAAGATCGCCTCTGGATGATTAATTCTTGGATAGATTACGGTAATGAAACATATCTAACATGGAATAAAAAGGGAATTAAACAACAATCACTTCAAACTATAACCTTTTATAACTCAATGAGACATTGTCAGTAATAGTTGTTCTCCTTTATTTTCAGCTGTTGTTGGTTTCAAGTGTCCAACCAAGGTGCCTTCTCACACTGTCTCCGCTAAATTTTGGCCATATCCTAGATTTGCAGTCCCTGGTGACTGTCACAGACTCATAACCTGCGTCAATGGATTCCCCCGACTCATATCGTGTGGTGAAGGAAAAGTTTTGGATGAATCGACTTTGACTTGCGAAGAACCTGAGTTGGTACCACACTGCGCAAATCACCTGAAAAAATGAGGTTGAAAATTTAATTCAGACTTGCTAATATTGATCAAAATTTATTTGCCTCTTTAACTACTGAAGTGCATTTTTTCTCCAGTGGAGAATTTTTTTTATTGAATTATTTTGTATATTTTATTCATTTTAGATTTTTGTTTATGAATTTTTTACTGTGAAGACCGATTTGTAAATATATATGTATATAAATGTAAAAGGATTATTCAATTGCCTTCGAATAAATTCTGATCAAATGCTGATATATTTTGTATAAACTTCTTCTCCCAGTATCATGATGACTATGATACTCGAAACAGTTGTGTTGTTGATTTACCGAACCAAGCTCTCAGATTCCTCAGCCACGATGTTGTTTTCCTACCTACGCTTCTTTTCCCCATTATCTTTTCTTGAATTATTAGATGAAGCAAGTCATATTTTCCTAGATTTCGCACAATGTGTCCAAAGTACTCAAGTTTTCGGCGTTTTATGGTGTGGACTAGTTCCGTTGTCCTATTAAGTCGTCGTAGTACCTCTTCATTAGTGACTCTATCTATCCAGCTCATCTTGAGAATCCTTCTATATGCCCACATTTCAAAAGATTCTATTTTCTTCAGTAGAGTATCCGTCAATGTCCAGGATTCTGCCCCATACTTGAGTACAGGAAAACCATAACATCTCAGCATTTTTAGTCTTAGCTCATGTGTGCAGAATGCTCTTTTTAGATTAGTTAAAGTCGTTCGTGCTTTACCTATTCTACTCCTTATCTCCTCGCCAGGATCCCACCTGTCGTTAACAACATTTCCTGGGTAGATTTGTTTATGTACAAGTTCGAGTTGGACACCACGCACATAAATTCCGTTAATCTGAAAGTTGCCGTTTTTATTTATTATCATATATTTGGTCTTGCTGATGTTCAATGTTAATCCATATTTACTGCAATACAAGGCTATCCTTACCATAAGGCTCTGCAGCTGAGTCTCCGAGCTTGCAAAGATCAGGGTTTCGTCTGCATATCTGATGTTATTTATAATTTCTCCGTTGATTATTATACCCTCGTTGTTATCTTCCAAAGCTTCAATGATTATTTGTTCTGTATATAAATTGAAGAGCAGCGGAGACAGAATACAGTCCTGTCTGACGCCTCTTCTGATCATAGACTACCTATAGATAGGCAACTCTGGCATGAATTTTGTTCCCGGCTTCGAGAGCTCAACTTACAGCGCCATCTTTAGTCATCGCCTAGTTGATTACAGATTCCATTCGCACAACCTTCCGTCTCGTGGCGCCTCTAGTGAATTTTATATGAGTTATCATAGGATTCCACGCAAGCGCAGGTTGAATCCCATATTTTTATTGGATTTGAAAACAAATACATTTGAAATGACCATAATTCTTTTAATCTGCTGAAGATTGTCACAATTTCAATAAAAAAAATAACATTTGATCAGAAAATTGTGACAATTTGCAGCAGATTAAAAGAATCAGGTCATTTCAAATATATCTGCCCTTCAAATCAAAGAACATACTAATCTTTAGAGGATGAAAGGAAATAAACAAAAAAGAAACTTTAGAAATATATATATATATATAATGCAGTAAATAATCAATTTACAATAATTTCAATATCGAGGGAAAGAATAAACGAACCAACAATAATTATGCAACAATTACTCATCAAGTTATGAAAATACATTAAAAGAATAAATTAGAATATTAGTGACAAATATATCAATTTAAGCATGAAATGCATTAAGTTTTATACTTTTATGAGAGAAACAATTTCTAAAAGTCTATTTTCTTTTTCTTTTAGATACTTTTTCGAATGCCCTCTTCATTATTAGATCATAAGATCTTATTATTTTTTTTCCCGATAAAATTTTATTAATAGTTCTGTCATAAAAGTACAGAATTAATTTCATGGCAAAATCAATAAACTTATTAACTGAAATTCCATGAATTTGGCGTTTCAACGGTAAATCTCACATATCCGTTGAAGTATTCTAGGAATCTTCTGATAAACGATTTTTATGAAACCAACTATCAGTGGAATACCCAAAACTATAATCAATGACCATGAGCAGTTCACTTATATATAAATACCTTGTTGCCTCAAAGTTTCTTCAGGAGTTCTGGAGGGTCATCATTATGAGGGTGGCTTACATAATCTGAAAGATGATTGAAATTACAAAAATGATAATCATAGGGAGTAGAATGAATTACTTGGCATATGAAGTGTTGGTAGAATAAATCTTTTTAGCTTTCTATGTGGGTCTATACAATCCATATGAAAATGCTTTATGCAAATAACGTTTTTGGATGAATGCAGACATGGATTTCCGATTCTTTCCAACCAAACATTTCTAACACCCTCAACTTGTGTAATGAAAAACCTAGAAAGAAAACAGTGTTAGAAACTGTCCCAAATTTTTACTAATCAGAAATTACTACACGAATATGAAATTGCTACAGAAAATATTAATTCACAGTACATTTTTTGTGAGTTATAAGTTAATCCAAAACCACTACTTATATTAATGCAACACATACCTTTTGACATTACTATCACTGTAGCAATTGGGAACACAGCAAGAATAAACCATTTCAATTAAATTAAATTGAATAAGTTGAAAATAAATACCTCTCTAGCTGAATAACACTACTTTTTGAATTAAAAATAAGTAGTCTATGTATGGAACCTAGAACACGACATAGGAAAAAAAATGGCGCTGATATAGATAACATGAAAGTTCATGCTCGTCAAAGAATAGTTCATCACGACCGAGATTCGATAAAACCCGTTTTTACCGATCACTAGGTACTGAAAATTCCTAATTTATCGATCCGCTTTGGAGATGACTACAGATGTCTCTGCCGCTCGTCGAAGAAAAACGTGACCCCCTTTGTAGTAGGCGAGTTCCCACCCCCTGCTTCTGATCTCAACCTCCTCCGAAACTCGATCTCCCAAGCGGACACTTGCTGTTTGGTGCCAATATAGAGATTCGCTAGTATTCCAACGTCTTTGTCGTCTACTTCTGTGTCTTTCAACAATTGGAGCATCTTGTCATGTTGAACTCTATCAAACGCCTTCTTGAAGTCAACTGCACACCTATGTACACTTTAGTTCATATCCCGACATCTTTGTATTAGTACTTGTGCGATGAACAGGGCTTCTCGCGTTCCCAGTCCTTTCCTGAATCCAAATTGCCTTGTATATTATTATTCAACTATTTTCTTCGTTCAGAATCTTGGTTCTAGAAGTTGTTTGAATTCACTGATTACGATGGAATTGGAATTAGTTACGCCATCTTCTTGTCTTTTTGACAAATTGTGAATATAAGTTTACTCACAATGAAATCAGTTTCGATTGAACTAGTATTCTTCTTTGTAAAAATGGGACTTCTGTTATCAGGGAACTTGAATAAAGAAATCCATTGGGTGATAAAGAAGAAAACCGCAGGGAAGAATGTATTTGGAATCTTTAATAAGAGATGGCACCTCTATAATGTTTCCATTCTTGTTGGTGTATGAATAAATCTCATAAATGAAGTTAATATTGAACAGTAAATTCTAATTAAATTCAGATTATACCTCCTCTAGTGCTTTTTGAATTTTATTTTTGCAGTTGGCGTGACTGATACGTGAATTGACAGATAAGAGAATTTAGTGCATTCAAATCTGTTTAATATTGACAATTGACATGCAATGGAGGCATGTTGACATTCGAAAGGATAGGATGTCAGTGTTGTCAACCACAAAACGAGAAATATAACTAAAAACAATGCTGTAATGAGTTCATTACAGCAATCTGTACTGTACTGTAATAAACTCATTACGACACTGAAATAAAGAAATAATTTTTCCTCAAAACAATATTTTTTAACAGTACATTGTAATGGATCTCAATCAAGCCAAACTGCACGGGTCCAATGGAACTTTCGTGAAAATACCTTGAACGCCCGCCGATATCTCTACACGTTACCCTGAAATTTCATGCCTAACTATCTAATTTACCCACTCAATCGAGTAGATCATTCTGTACGGGAAAATAAACAGGTGTGAACTGACAGACCGCTGTGCAGATTTTATCTGTTCGAAATGAATGTACTGAGAGTTGAATTTGGTTAAATCGATATTTTGGTGAGGATGTATTGCAGAAAGTTGGTACACGTAGTCAAAGAGATTATCAGTGAATCCTCTGTTCTTGTATATTCTATAAGATATTCTGCTCTTTGTGACACCATTCCATTATCCATTGTTTATAACTCAGAGACCATTCATTATAGACATAGGTTTTCCCCCCATTTCGGAATTTTCTGAGGAAGCCAAAAATATATAAATATACAGGTTGGCCCATTTAAAAAAAATGAAGTTGATGCGTTCTTCCGGTATAACCGGAAACATTTTGGAAGTGAAAATATTTTTACCTCAATAGTAAATGCTCTCGAACTTCAATTCCCAAATTTTGACAAAATTGAAGTACCACCTAAAATTTTGTTAAATTTTAACAGTTGATATCTTCCCAATCTTTAGTCGGATTTCAATGTTTCGTTTTTCCAATTGTTGCTCTGCTATTGTCGAATTCCCTCCATTGAACAGAAGTTCAAAAAATAAAATCTTCATGTTGTACAGTGCGTTTAAATAATGTCATGTTTTTTAGTCAAATTTTAACTTCTTATATGGGCAATGCTAGGTTGCTGAGGCATATAAAAACAATGAAGCATTGTGGCCTAGAATCTCTTGAGTATTTTGTTTTTTTAAAAACAAGTTATCTTGGAATCGTCCAGAGATATTCAACATTTTATCAACTCTTGTATTTTATGCGTAAGCTATGAATATCTTCGTAACCATTTGTCCGATTTGAATATTTTTTTTTTTAATTTGTAGCTTTTTTTCTGGCGAATATTATATTATAATGAGATGTTCAAAAAAAAAATGCATTATGCGGTTCAGGGCGTTTAAATTTTCGAGTTTTTTTCATTACAGTTTAACGCCTTCTGTAGGGAATACCAGATACCTCACGTTTTCGAAAACTACACAGTGATATAGCCTGATGTTTCCTGAGTTTTTCGCTTCTTTGAATGGTAAGATGAACCTTTCCAGAGATATTAATATTCCCAGAACATCTTGCATTTTTTCCGTTTTTCTTGAGTTGTTTTCGTTTATTTTCGTGTTGAAAGTAACTAACCACTAATCGAGGTGAGGTTAATTGGATGGATGAAAATTTTTAAGTTGGAACAGCACAAGGAATATTTTGAAATTTTCACTCAGAAATAATAGGATCCTTAGAAATTCACTGCCCAGATCATCAACAAAGTTAAAAAGAACCTTGGTACACAGTTGAAAAGGAAAAAATAAAAATATATTGGATGCTCCTCAAACGAAACTTGAAGTTAAAAAGAAGAAAATACAATGAAGTTGTACAGAAATCACAGGAAGCTCTACAAGATCGCATTAGAGGACGCAAAGAAAAAACATTTTTCTACAAAAATATCAAAGTCGAAGAATAAGCAAAAACAAGCTTGGCAAATTGTGAACTCTCACCGAGGGGAAAAAACCGGGATAGTGTACTTGATCCGGAAGAATATTTGAAGTTCCTTGAGAAAATAAATAATGATGCGTCGAATTCCGCCACTGAGAAGGAAACTGCAAAGTATCTCAAAAATTATAAATCCTTTTTTCTAGAACCGACAACGTCGGATGAGGTGAAAATGGTAATTAAATTTGTGAGTGGAAAATCAACCTGTGACACATATGGTTTATCGGTTTTTGTTTTAAAGAAAATAATGCATATTATCTCTGAACCTCTTGCGTTTTTTATCAATAGATGCTTTGAAGATGGTGATGTCCGGATTCTCCAAATTTAGCGATGGTAATTCCCGTATATAAACAATGTGGCGATAAGACTCTGCCCAGGAATTACAGACCAATTTCAATTCTACCAATGATTTCGAAAATAACGGAAAGTTTGATAAAGGATAGATTAACAAAATACATTTCTGAGATCATTACAAAAACATGACGATTCAGTACTAAAAGGAGAGCATTTAGCAAGATAAGTCGCTGTCCAATCAGAAACCTCATCGTCTCATGTCCCTCCTTCTTTATATAGGAAGAACCCCTTGAATTAAATGCTTCTTTTTTGGAAGGTAGACAGCAACAGGTGCAAATCGCCACCCATCTGTCGTTCAACTACTAAAATCTGGTTATTTCCTGAGATCATTACAAAAACATGTTGATTCAGTACTAAAAGAAGAGCATTTAGCAAGATAAGTCGCTGTCCAATCAGAAACCTCATCGTCTCTTGTCCCTCCTTCTTTATACAGTGCCAACAACTGGATCTGAAGCCCCGCCCATCTGGCGTTTAACTTCTAAATTGTGATCATTTCCTGAGATCATAACAAAAACATGATGATTCACAAGAGCATTTAGTATGATAAGACGCTGACCAATCTGACACCTGAGCATCTTGTCACCTCCCCCTTTTTACAGTGCCGACAATTAGATCGTAAGCCCCACCCATCTGTCGTTCAACTACTAAATTCTGGTAATTTCCTGAGATCATTACAAAAACATGACGAGTCAGTACTAAAAGAAGAGCATTTACCAAGATAAGTCGCTGTCCAATCAGAAACCTCATCGTCTCTTGTTCCTCCTTCTTTATACAGTGACAACAACATGATCTAAAGCCCCGCCCATTTGGCATTTAACTCATAAATTCTGATCATTTTCTGAGATTATAACAAAAACATCTTGATTCAATATTAAAATAAGGGCATTTAGTATGTTAAGACGCTGACCAATCAGAAACTTGATCATCTTGTAGCCTTCCCCTTTTTACAGGAATGAAATTGAAAATAAAAAATTTAGAAAGCACTAACGTGAGGTCAGATTGCTTTGGCGCTCTTGTTGAGCTACTTGCTAGTAAATATTCAAACCATAACAAATCTATAAGCACACTGATCAGGTGAACCATAAATAAAATTTGGTAACGACATTAAGCTATGCTTTAGGTGTAACAGGATTTTTGAGACTTGAGATGCAGGTGCAGACGGGGTCCATAATAGGTCCATTACTTTTTATTGTGTACATTAATGACCTCCCTAACAACATATCGTGTGAGTATGTTTACAAATATGCGGACAACACATCCTTCCTGAATATTTCAAAAAACTCAGTTAGAACGAACATGGAGAGGTCCCTCAAAGAAGCTGAATCATGGTTCCACTCAAACGGTCTACGTTTAAACGTAGAAAAAACAAAAATTCTGAGGATCACGACAACGACTGCACCAACTGACATCAAAAGTTCGCAGTTTCTCGGCGTGCAGCTTCGGGAGAATATCAAATTCGACATTCACATAGATAATCTCACTAAAAAGTTGTCGTCAGTAATATTCCTCTTGAACAGATTGAAAAATTTAACATCTGAACATGTACTCTTGGACACCTACTATGCTCTTTTCCACAACGTCATGTCATATGGCATTCTTATTTGGGGTGATGCGCCCGAATCCAAAACTGTTTTTTTGAAACAGAAAAGAGCAATAAGAACTCTTGCAGGAATAAGCAGCACCGTCTCCTGCAGAGACTACTTTAGAAAGTTCAACATTCTGACTTTCCACTTCCAGTTCATTTATGCTTGTCTCGTTCATGCTCATAAGAATAAGCATAAATATATCGTATGTGGTGAATTCCATCAGTATGCCACACGCCAAAGACAAGATCTGTGTACGCCGTACCACAGAATAAAAAGAACTCAGAAAGCTACTAATTACTTGGTAATTAAATTGTATAACTACCTTCCAGCTGAAATAAAACAATCGAAACGGTTTCAAAAGACGTCTCAGGCTCTTTCTAACAGCAGAGTGTTACTACTCGGTTGCAGAATTTCTTGCAGATGAGTTCGAATAGTGAAAAAAATTTAGAAAGCACTGACGTGAGGTCAGTTGGCTTAGGCGCTCTTGTAAACCACTTACAATTATTTAAATTTTGAAAAATCATATCTCCAGAACTATTAGCTTGTCGAAGTAGAGAGTGGTATTTTTGTATACGTCTGATAAAACTGCACCATAAAAATATATATATATATATAATATGAAAAAAAATTTTTTTTTTGTTACTCCGAACCTATTCGGCCGATTTGACCGAATAACGAACTTAGCCGAGATATTTATACCTCAAACCTATTCTGAAAGTTTCAACTCTCTAACTTCATCCGTTCGAGAGTTATCGTGTTCACGGAACGGACGGACGGCCGGACGGACGGACGGACAGAATCGATTTTGACCACGGATTATTCATCAGTAGGTCCAAACAAAACGATTGATACCACTTTCACCCAAAAATTCGAAAGTCACAGACATTTGGGCAAATTGATAAGCACTCTGTTCAGGTGAACAAGAGCGCCAAAAAGAAAACATTGTTTTTCTTTTTATTGTATCCTGTGTTTTTTTTCTTTTTGTGTAACGATAATTGCTACCATATATCTGTAACAATTTGCTAAATAAATTTGATTTGATTTGATTTATTCTTATTTTTCTTCTTTAGTCGTTGTCTCCGTAGGTTTATGGAAACAAGCTCTCAATGCAAAAGACCAGATCATGTTAAACAAACTTTCATCGAAAATTGCAAGAAGAGGAGTCATTGAATCTGGATTGAATGCAAGACACCCCACAAAAGGCTTTCTTTACTTCACTGAAGTCGTCAGAGTAAGCTTAAAATCATCCCATGGATTAGTATTTATCTGGAGAAGACATAGCATTTCCTTGATTACTCGTATGGATCTTGTAGCGATCCTGGAAGTGGCAATGAATTCTTGCTGATGGACGATAATTCTATATCGTGAATACCTTAACGAGGTGGGGATTCAACATCTACAGTAGCCTGCTTGTAGTTCTAACCTGAACGTAACCGAAAACGTTTGGGATCAGCTCAAACTACGTATTCATCGTCGAATGAAAATAAAATTAAAGTAAAGAGAGCTTAAGAAATTAGCAGTACTAATAATTTTAAATGAATTTCATTAATTAGACTAAATTATGTTTTAATATCGGGTATTGACCTCTCTGGCTCGAATGACTTATCGCAGACGTCTTCGAATGCTGTTGCAAAGCGTCGATATAAATTACCGGGGAATATTATGCCATTCTTCGATCACTGCATTTTTTAACTCAGCCAAATTTTCAGGGGCCAGGTTTCGACGCCAAATACGCCGTCTGAGCTGATCCCAAACGTGCTCAATTATGTTGAGGTCAGGACTATACGCCGGCCACTGTAGACGTTGAATCCCCACGTTGTTAAGGCATTCGCTCACGATATGGGCTCGATGCGGTCTGGCATTAATCCATCAATAAAAAATTATGGCCTATGTATGGTGAAATAGGCACAACGTATTCTTATACAATCTCTTGAATGCACCTCGCAGAATTTAGTGCCCCATCTCGAATCGCTACAAGATCCGTGCGAGCATCCTAGGAAATGCCGCCCCAAAACATTATAGACCCACTATTGAAGGCCAGTTGTGGCACCATACATGTTTCACTAAATCGTTCCTCCTGCTTTCTCCAAACAAATATGCGTCCATCAGACGATTTTAAACCCACTTTTACTTCATCGGTAAACAACTCTTTCTTCCAATCCTTTAGCTCTCTAGCAAACTTCAACCTGGCTTGCTTGTAGGCTGAGGTCAAAAGAGGGCCTTTCGCGGGGCGTCTTGCACTCAGTTCAGACTCATTCAGTCTTCTTCTTGCAGTTGTTGATTGAAACATTTCGAATATCGCGAAGGTGATTTTGGACTTCGTTTCCAGCGAGAAACAAATTTCGCAAAACTTGTTGCCGTATAAAACGGTCGCCTTTTGGTTTGTAGATCTCGATCGACCTCGACCGGGTCTTTCAACTCACTCAGATAAGTGGAGGCATTGAATAAGAATAAACTTTCAACACAATAAAAAAGTGAAAAAAAAGTTAAGAAAAACAGGTAAAATTAAATGCAAAACAGTGTTGGCAGTGACAACTGTAAACCCCAGTACAACTTGACTGAGAATATTCATCGTCGATATATTGTATGAAATAAAAGATGTTATAAAATTGTGAATATCTCTGGAAGGGTACAAGTTGAATTGATTGTTGAAAAAGCAAAATACTCAGGAAACATCAGGCCACATCACTGTATAGTTTTTAGAAGCCTCAGGTATCTGATATTACACACAGGAGACGTTAAATTGTAATTAAATGCATTTCTTTTTATGAATATTTCATTGTATTATGATATTTGTTAATCAAAGTCCTACAACTAAAAAAACCATTCAAATCGGACAATTGGTTGCGAAGATATTCATGGCTCTTGCATAAAATACAAGGGTTGATAAAATGTTGAATATGTCTAGATGATTCGAAGATAAATTGGTTCTCAAAAAAACAGAATACTCAAGAGATAATAGGCTACGACCCTTTATTGTTATAATACAGAGTGTTCCTAAATTGAACGTACAAACGAAAAGGGGAGATTCCTTAAGTGAGTTTAAGAAAAAAAGTCCCATAAACATGGGGTAGCAAACGTTTCGTTTTCGAGATACAGAGTGTTGAAGTTTGAATTTTTTTCATGTTTTTTTCTCATAGTATCTACACTTCACAAGATATTCAACTGAAATTTGGCATAGATATTAAATTTGAGAGTTCTCACCACGTGACATGGCAATTTCGATAGATGATCTACAGGGTGATATCTTTTCTGGAACACTGCCACCTGTTCTGCAGAATTTTTTTTTGGTGAACAACTGTAAATTTAAAAAAACATTAAATAAGCTTTGTTCTTATACTAAACTTTTCGGTCTCATGTAGTTTTGTCGTATCTACCAACGATTTCTAGAAAAAAAAATTTTGAACGATTCTCTCGAAATTCTCGTAACTATGATAGGCAGGCCACTTTGTAATCTGTGGTGAATGAATTCAGTGCCAGTTTTGACACATCAAATTATTGAACGTTTGTTTTTTTAAAAAGTGAAGGTGGTTGCATTTGTGCCTATTTATTATTTTGAATGTAGTTAGACTACTATTTTCATTACGATTTTTATGATTGTCACAACAATAATTTGATCAGAAAAAAGAACAATCTACACATTTCAATATCAAAACATGCTGAATTTCACGAATTCCGAAATGACTGATATGCATTTCATGTATGGTCTTGCAAATGGAAATAATGCAAGAGAAGCTAGGCGTCTTTACATGGAACGCTATCTCAATAGAGTGATACCAAATCATCGAATGTTCTCTGATATTCATAGGCGTCTTTCAGAAGCTGAATCTTTTTCCACGAAAAGAATTAATGCTGGGAGACCACGCAGTGTGAGAACACCACAATTCGAAGAGGCAGTTATGAACGAAATAGAACAACATCCAAGAACCAGTACAAGAAAAATTAGTGTACTTTTGAATGCACCTCATCAAGTTGTTTGGCGGATCTTGCGGAATTCTCTGCTATATCCTCATCACATTCAGAGGGTGCAAGCTCTTCTGCCTCGAGATTTTCATCCGAGGGTTAGTTTTTGTCAGTGGTACCTCAGTGAACTATTGATGAATCCTTATTTTGATTGCCAAATTCTATTCACTGATGAAGCCTGTTTCTCAAGGACGTCAATTATCAATTTTCATTATGATCACGTATGGGCTGAGGAGAATCCGCATGGATATGTAGAAACCCATTTTCAAGAGCAATTTTCACTAAATGTGTGGGGTGGTAATATTGGTGATGATTTGATTGGTCCTTTCTTCTTGCCAGGTCGACTAACAGGTCAATCATACAGACATTTTTTAGAAAACTATTTGCCCTTGTTATGCTACGACGAGAAATGTGGTTCATGCGTGACGGTGCTCCTGCTCATTTTTCAGTTTTGGCAAGGGATTATTTGGACGAAAATTATGAAAACAGGTGGATTGGACGGGGTGGTCCTCATTCATGGCCCGCCAGATCCCCAGACTTAAATATTTTAGATTTATTTTTATGGGGCCACCTGAAAACTCTAGTATACTCGACACCCGTGAACACCGTAGAAGAACTGAGAAATCTTATAATAGGCGCATTTGATACAGTTAGGAATATTCCGAGAGTGTTTGAAAGAGTTCGATCGTCTATGAGACGAAGATCAGAAGCTTGTATAACAGTTGGGAGAGGACATTTTCAACATTTGCTGTAGTTCAGTCCTTTGCGGTTACTTAGGTTTCTTGTTATGATTTTTTTTTAGTTTTACGTTTCTTGTTGTAATACATTTTTTGTGTTGATTATACGAGTTTATCGAATCTTTATGAATCATCGATACAGATCAGGAAAATTTCCATAAAAACTGACACTGAATTCATTCACCACAGCTTACAAACTGGCCTTCCCATCATAATTTGGATTTTCACGAGGATTTCGAGAGAATCGTTCGAAATTGTTTTTCTCGAAATCGTTGGTAGATACGACAAATTTACATGAGACCGAAAAGTTTAGTATAAGAACATTTTAACATTTTTTCAAATCAACAGTTGCTTACCAAAAAAAGATTTTGCAGAAGAACAGGTGGCAGTAGAATGAATTGATGACTCATTTATTTTGTGAAAATCCATCTTGAATATCGAAAGAAAACAATTATTTTTGTCTAATTTTCACTTTATTGATATTATTACACGACCGGTTTCGGTTGTTAAACCATCTTCTGGTGTTAGGTACAGACTAAAATATTTCGTGGGTTTTAAATCTATGGGATATTCAAAAGTGGTGAATGGTTTATTTCTATTTGGGTGTTAAGTGGGGACACATTGGGAATATTGAACAGATTTGTTATCTCCATCGCTTCCAGCAAATTTAATTTCAGGCCTTTCTCGCATTTGTGAAGGATTTTAAAATTTACGATATCCATATGATGTTCTTCAGTCACGATATGATCATAAACTGCGGACTGTTTACCTGATTTCAGATGTTCTTTTAATCTGGTCTCAAAATTTCTACCGGTTTGACCTACATATGCAGCGTTGCAATTTTTACAACAGATTTTATAAACACCTGAAGTTTTCTCGGGTTTTAGTTTGGATTTTGAATTATATAATATTTTACCTAGGTTTGGACGTCCTGAAAATGTTGTTTTGAAATCAAGTTTAGAAAAATAATTTTGGATTTGGATTGATAATTCTCCGAAATAAGTGATATGTATGAATTTATTAGTAGGTTTTTCTGTGGTAGTGTAAAGCATATTAATGGTTTTCAGCTTTCTTTTGTTTTCAATTAGTTTGTTTACTAGGATTCTCGGAAAATTATTATTAGTTGCAATTTCTTTGATTTTATCAATTTCAGATTGTAAGTTAGCGTTCGATAAAGGTATGGTGAATGCTCTGTTGATCATAGATTTCAGAGCTGCTAGTTTATGATTATCAGGACTGAAGGAATCATATGGTATTATGGCTTCTGAGTTTGTGTCTTTTCGGTAGATGTTAAAGTCGAATGTGTTTCTATCTCTACTTATGGTCAAATCCAGAAAGTTAATCGCTTTGTTGAATTCAATTTCCAATGTGAATTTTATTTTGGGGTGAATTGAATTGAGGAAGTCAAGAAACATTTTTATTTGTCTATTTGTTCCGTTGAATCCTACTATAATATCATCAACATACCGGAACCAGAAAATGACGTGTTTTTTTGATAGGTCATTTGTTTTTATGAATTCATTTTCAAGGTGATTCATGAATAGATCTGACAATAATGGGCTCAAAGGTGATCCCATCGGTAAACCTGAATTTTGAAAATATAATTTGGATTCGAATTTAAAGTAATTTTGGGATAGGCAAATTGAAAATAACTCCTGAATTTCTGAAATTAAGAGGGGGTTAACGTTATTTTTACGAAGTGACTCGGCAACTAGGGGTAAACATTCTTTTGCTGGAATGCTAGGGTACATATTTTCTACATCAAAAGATATTAATTTCATATTTTCTGTGCTGTTTATTTTAGATAATTTGTCAATTAAATCTTTGGAACTTTTTAAACTATATTCTGGTGAAAATTTCGATAGATTTTTGAATTTATTAGATAAAAATTTTGATAGTTTACCTGTAGGTGTATTAATATAGGAAACTACTGGTCTAACGGGATTGTCTTTTTTGTGGAGTTTTATTAAACCATACATTTCTGGAGGTCGTGGATTCATTGGAAGATGCTTCCTTATTTCCCATGGTGTAGAAAAATTAGATTGCAATCTTCTAGAGCTTTTTTATTTGTTTTGAATATTTGTTGGTAGGATCCTTTGGAATTTGAGTTAAATCTAATGTGCTTATAGTCCTCTTCATTTTGTTGTGGTAGTCTTCTTTGTGGAGACACACAATGCTGTTTCCTTTATCTGCTTTTGTGAATGTAAGATTTTCTTCGGTGCTTTTTCGAACAATTTCTTTAATTATCTTTGTTGTGTGTATTTCACTGGCGGTTATTTTTGTGGGTGTTTTTTAATGATCTCTGCTGTTTTGTATTTGTGTAATGAAGGGTTATCAATTACACTTGTGTTTTTATTATGTTCATTTCTGTTTCTACACCCAGGATTTGTTTATTGGATTTAGAACATGTTGTGGGTGGTGAATATTTGGGACCTTTGTTCAGTAATTTTGATTCTTGTTCGTTGAAGTTTGATGTTGAGAGATTTACAAACGTTGGAAAAAATGTATTTTTGGAGAAATGTGTGTCTTCTGATTTTTCTTTAGCTTCTGATTGAAGTTTGGTGAGCTTATTGAAGAGTGAATTATATTTGGAAATATAACAACTGAACAAAGGTCCCAAATATTCACCACCCACAACATGTTCTAAATCCAATAAACAAATCCTGGGTGTAGAAACAGAAATGAACATAATAAAAAACACAAGTGTAATTGATAACCCTTCATTACACAAATACAAAACAGCAGAGATCATTAAAAACACCCACAAAAATAACCGCCAGTGAAATACACACAACAAAGATCTTACATCTTACATTCACAAAAGCAGATAGAGGAAACAGCATTGTGTGTCTCCACAAAGAAGACTACCACAACAAAATGAAGAGGACTATGAGCACATTAGATTTAACTCAAATTCCAAAAAGGATCCTACCAACAAATATTCAAAACAAATAAAAAAAGAAGCTCTAGAAGATTGCAATCTACTTTTTCTACACCATGGGAAATAAGGAAGCATCTTCCAATGAATCCACGACCTCCAGAAATGTATGGTTTAATAAAACTCCACAAAAAGACAATCCCGTTAGACAAGTAGTTTCTATATTAATACACCTACAGGTAAACTATCAAAATTTTTATCTAATAAATTCAAAAATCTATCGAAATTTTCACCAGAATATAGTTTAAAAAGTTCCAAAGATTTAATTGACAAATTATCTAAAATAAACAGCACAGAAAATATGAAATTAATATCTTTTGATGTAGAAAATATGTAAATTTTAGCATTCCAGCAAAAGAATGTTTACCCTAGTTGCCGAGTCACTTTCGTAAAAATAACGTTAACCCCTCTTAATTTCAGAAATTCAGGAGTTATTTTCAATTTGCCTATCCCAAAATTACTTTAAATTCGAATCCAAATTATATTTTCAAAATTCAGGTTTACCGATGGGATCACCTTTGAGCCCATTATTGTCAGATCTATTCATGGATCACCTTGAAAATGAATTCATAAAAACAAATGACCTATCAAAAACACGTCATTTTCTGGTTCCGGTATGTTGATGATATTATAGTAGAATTCAACGGAACAAATAGACAAATAAAAATGTTTCTTGACTTCCTCAATTCAATTCACCCCAAAATAAAATTCACATTGAAATTGAATGCAACAAAGCGATTAACTTTCTGGATTTGACCATAAGTAGAGATAGAAACACATTCGACTTTAACATCTACCGAAAAGACACAAACTCAGAAGCCATAATACCATATGATTCCTTCAGTCCTGATAATCATAAACTAGCAGCTCTGAAATCTATGATCAACAGAGCATTCACCATACCTTTATCGAACGCTAACTTACAATCTGAAATTGATAAAATCAAAGAAATTGCAACTAATAATAATTTTCCGAGAATCCTAGTAAACAAACTAATTGAAAACAAAAGAAAGCTGAAAACCATTAATATGCTTTACACTACCACAGAAAAACCTACTAATAAATTCATACATATCACTAGAATATCCCCTGTAGAAACTTCAATACTCTGTATCTCGAAAACGAAACGTTTGCGACTCCATGATTATGGGCTTCTTAAAATCACTTAAGGAACCTGGCACAGAAGACGTTGAAAATTGACTAAAAAACATGACATCATTCAAACTCCCGGTACAACATGAAGATTTTATTTTTTGGACTACTGTTTAATGGAGGAAATTCGACAATAATAGAGCAACAATTGAACAAAAATTCTTTGAAATTCGGCCAAAGATTGAGAAAGTATCAATTATCTGAAATTTAACGAAATTTTTGGTGATGCCTAATTTTGTCCATCAGAATATATCAGGGGTGAGCCTGCCGTCGAAGATTCTAAAAATTGAAAGTCATCGCAATAATAGAAAAACATAGGCGGTATCGTTACCATCTGCATTTCTTATCAATGTATTTCCCTGAGGGGCCTGGTTCTGGAATCTCCTGGAGATGCGTGAAATAGGAAATCCTTGAAAGTTCTACTCGATATCAAACCAACAGGTCGTAAAATTCATCTTTGGGAGGTAATCGATGAAGCACAGCGCTTCTTATCGTTCAGAAAAGTTTATAATGGGTAGATTCTCGAGCGGCGAAGTATAGTTTTCCAATTTTCAAGAGAGTAGGTAATATGATTTTTCATGTTCTATTTTGTTTATACTCTAAGCAATATAGTACGAGTTCTTCCGTATAAATAGACATGCTAATTAGATAAAATTTGAACAACCAGAAGTTTTATTTAATCATTCAGGGTTAATTGCCCAAATATCTCGGATGAGTCAGTTATTGGGACGAATATTTCAGCAGTTTGAACAGTGATTTCCTTATAAACTCCCAGAATTTCAATCTGATCGATTGGTTATTTGAATGATGTTTGAATGAATTGCATCAAATGGGTTCGCAATATTTCCTATTCCACGTTGGAAAATTAAAACATTCAGAAAGCACTATCTTTAGATGGAAAAGAGCTACGACTATGAAATTTGAGGATAAGTAAGATATCGATCACCTCAATATTATATTCACGAAACTTTATTAAAATCCGAAAAATATCTTATGAGATAGTGAGTATTGAAAAATTTTTTTAGGGAATTTTTTTAAAATTTTCTAGCGTGACGATTTCTGAGAAATTTTGCGAGCCGTTTTGTTTCAGCCTCCCGCAACAATCTTTCAAGTATAAACTTGATCGGATGGGTATTCTAGTAGTTATTGAGGAAACAAAATTTCAGATGCTCATAACTACTGAACCATCCGACGGATTTGGCCCAATAACGAACTTGACCGAGATATTTGGAGACTTGACCTATACTGAAAATATGAAAACTCTAGCTGATCTTGTTTGGATGCTAGAAAGGATACGGCTGGCCGGTCGACCGGACAGACTCAGCTTTCGCCACAGATTCTTCATCGGAGAATCGAACCCAATCGATTGAGACACCATTTTCGGCTCGATATTCGAAAATTACAGGCATTTGGGCAAAATGATAGGCACTCTGTTCGGGTGAACGAGAGCGCCAAAAACAATTCACTAATCTCTTTTTTCAGTTGGTAATCGATATCTTACATTCTATTTGAGTATAGAGTGCTCGTCAAAATTATGGAAAAAATTCATTTTCGAATAGGAAAAATTTCTGGCCACAAAATCCTGCAACAGGTCAAATCTCGTCTCAATCTCAAATCAAATTTTTATGGAGGATTTTTGTTGCAACCTTTTCCCCTCCTCATAAAAATGTTCTGAATAGGGAAATTGGGTAATGTTGTATTTTTTCAACAAGGAGTATGTATCTTTTCAAAAGGCGTGCATAAATTTTCAAGGACAATTTTTTTTTCTGAGAAATTAGTTAGTTCGAATAGGTTTCAGTATGTGCACTTTGTTATGAATTATTCATATTGAGACAATAGTACCTGATGAAAATTGTTGCCGAATGAAAGTCGACCATTACAGTTTTATTCATGCAGTACTTTTAACCCCTATGAACCTCTTAATTTAGAAAAAAAACTAAGTGATTCACACATTCTAATTTTGCACGTAAGGGGATTGAAATGTATGAACCTATACAATATATAAGGAAAATTCTTGTGTAAGAGAACTTTGAATAAGGATATCACAAAAGGAGTGGTGCCATTTAAAGTTTATAGTTCATAGGTATAACAGTTTTTTGTGGAATAGTGAAATAGCTGAACTTATATTTTTCTCATTCATACGGTTCTTCCATTTTATTTTTACCTCCATTGTTTTTCAACTATGCGTACATTTGCTTTTTTTATTATTTATATTTTATCACTTCAAACCTTTCCTTTTTCTTTCAACTTTTTCTTCCGCATTTTCTTTAAATTCTTTTTTTATTTTCAATCTCTATTTTCTTTATTATTACATTTTCTTATTCTTCTTTATAATTCACTACTTATTTTCATTTATTGCTGTCTTGTTTCTTACGTATAATTTTAAAATTGAAATGTGGGAAAAATATCCCTTATTTTCAACATATGATTCAAAATTTCAATAGTTCGATAAGGACACTTATGGTTTATCCTGACTTTATATTTTATAATGCAGGGTGGCCAGTAGTTAAAGTCTAAAGAAAATTAGATTCCTCGTGTCATAGGGTTCCGCGATTATTCACGGTTTTCGAGAAAATTTTAGAAATTTGTCCTCGTTCACGTTAAAAAATTCTGCAAAAAAATTTTAAACTATTTTGACTTTTCTCTTCTGCAATGAAATCTCTATAAGTTGTAATCTGATACATAGAATAATCTGCTATGTTACTTTAAGGTAAGTTTAGGAAAAATTGCTCACGAGAAAAAATATTCGTCCAGTGGATTAGGACCAGAACTTTAAAACATAAATAAAAATAGTAAATGGATATTTTTACTCTTAGTAATCAGGAGCATTTGAAATAAGCAGTACTCAATGGGCTATTTTTGCTAAAATCCGCCATCAAAGTCACCAAGATGGAAATTCTTAAAAATTTTTTTGTCTTTTTATGATAATTAAGGCTGAATTCACTTGTGGACTAATCAAAATTGATTCTGGAAAGATAAGATTTAAGCAAAAACTAACCAAGGATTTATTTATCCAGTTTTGAGTTCACTTATTTTGTATTTTCTGGGATGCAGATCTAATTTTCAACACAGATTTAGTGTGAACCTGTGACCTCCACACTCTCCTGACCTTCCCTCCATGGACTTTTTCATTTGGGGATTTTTTAAAGAAATCATCTAATCTAAGGAATCTCCGAGTGAAGAAGAACTAAGGCAGAAGATTGCAGAAGCCGAATGTAAAATAAAAGAAAACAGGGAAGCTTTTAGGCGATTAAAAGACAATTTTTTACAGAGATGTAGAATGTGCATTGCCGCTGGAGGTGATCATTTAGAAAATCTGTTAAAAATTTAATAAATAAATTTTCGTCTACATTATTGATACTCATTCATTAACAAAACCACCTCTTACTCAAGAAATTTGTTAACTAAGTTTATTTTGGACAATGATTGAATGGAAAGAATTCTTACACATTAATTCTTTGCTTACTTGTAGTAATCTTGATTTGTAAACAAGTGAATTTAGTCTTAATAATCATAAAAAGACAAAAAATTTCCACCTCGGTGAATTTGATGGAGGATTTTAGCAAAAATAGCCCATTAAGAACTACTTATTTTGAATGATCCAGATTGCTAAGAGTTAGGCACATTTTATAGGTATATTCAGTAATCAAAAAAATGTCCACTTACATTTTTTATTTATGTAAGTCTTAATTCACTTGACTTATTTTTTTCCCTTGAGACCAAATTTTTCTAAACTTACATTGAAGTTACAAAGCTGATTATTTTATGTATCAAAGTATAACTTATAGAGATTTCATTGCAAAATTGTTTTATTACATTTTTTAGAAGTTTTTACGCGATTGAGGACAAAGGTTCTGAAATTTTCTAAAAATAATTATAACTCGAAAACCGTGAATAATTGCTGAATATACATAGGGTATTTCGGATATCCCAGGACACAAGGAATCTAATTTTACCTCTATATTAAATCAACATCTTGAATAACGATTTCTGCTGTTATTGTTATTATATTTTAATAGAACATTATTTGGATGAATTGATTAACTGGTTGCTTTTTCTCAAGTGAGAGGAACACAACATATTTTTATTTCTTCATCCTTCATAAGAATAACATCGTGAATTGAGAATGACAAAGTAGTAAAATATTCATACCAATGATAAACAATGTTGAGAAATCCATAAGAGATAAAAAACTTATTTTCAACACACATGGTGACCACAAATATAAGCTGGATTCTCGGATACATATAATCGTGACATTCATTGTGTTTTCATATCATAATAATTTTCCAAATTTCTCCAAAATGAATGTTTCTAAAGTTTTTCAGTCATTCGTACGATTTAAAATAGATTTTAGGCAAGTGAGGACACATTCGATGGAGGTAATCAAAAGACTTTCTGATAATCAAAAGAAAGCTATCAGAGAATCCAAGAAGTTACTCAAACCTCCAGAAACTGGACCTACAATCGTTACCAAGTAAGTGAATTAATGTAAATTTTTGGGTTGTTTGAAGGATCATTTTATCAAATATTGTTGCTTGTGTATATCATTCAATATTTGATATGTTATTTACCCATATTCATTCTATCAGTGATATACAGAGGGTCAATTTCAAAAGTTTCAATGGGAATATCTCTGAAGCTAAAAAACTCAGAACAGCCCATTTCGGTATAAATCATAAACAGGTAGGAGAAACCACAAAAATTATAAATTTGATAGAAGCGAGCGACAAACTCGATTCCATGCACCCCAACTCCAGAATTTGAAATGGTAACCCCTCTTTTGTGTTACTTCAAATCAAAGGTGTTTTTGAAAAGTATTCACCCGTATGAAAATGAATTTTCGTAAATTCTCTCAGGGTCAAAAGAAGGTACAATTTAAATTTAATAAACTTTTTTTATGAGGTAATATTTTATTTAATTAGCTGTTGAAAATGTCTTCTAATAGATACACATTTTCTTATAATACGTTGACGAAGATCATCCATTGAAGTTGGTTGTGTTTTAAACACTACAGTTTTTAGCGACCCCATAGAAAAAATAGAGGGGTTTGAGAATAGGTAATTAGTTTTTAATTGGCCTTGAATGGAATGCACCCTGAGCATCGAATCAACTACAATAGCACTTCATAAAAACGGAGCTTAAATTAAAATGAACTATTTCATTCATGTTATAACTTTTTGACCATGTATATGATTCAGAAAAAATTCTTGTGCAGGTAATTACAACTCATAAAGCACCTTAATTCAGGGTGAAACGAAAGGGGTGGTGCTATTCAAAATTTTTATTTTGCAATTATAATTTAATACAAAATTTTCTATTTTTTGTAGGCTAGTGATTATTTCACATAATTAGAATTGAAAATTCAATATAGATATTATTTTTTATTATTATTCTCAATGTCATTGAATTTCAATTGAATAACATTGTACAGGAATTATTTAGAGGAAAAGTTTTGGGGGAAAAGCGAATTTTGATTGATATGAACATAAGTACAATTAAAATATTGAAATCAATGTTAAAGAACTAGAAGTAACATTTTTAAATGTTTCAAGTTTCTACATTTCCTTCTATTTGAAGAATTCCTTGTCTGATCTTCAGCAAACTTCATAATTTGCTTGGTTATCCACCACTTAAGCTACATTGCAAGAATTGACTGATCGAATATGTTTACGTTTTCATTAAAATGCTTTGCATTCAATATGAAGTTTATCACTTGCAAGGAAGAACAAGAAACAACAAACAGAATATTATCACATTTTGACAAATGAAGAATAAAAGAAAAAAGTTAACGGCGCAACACTTCGAAACTGATTTATCTCACTTTATGTTTTAGTACTTACTTGAGCAACACTTTGAAACCCATCAGAAGAAAATGGCTCATTGACAAAAAATATTTTTTTCCAAAAAGATAATATATCAGATTCAAATAAAAAATTTAAATAAATGCATCATGAAAAAAATCAAACAACAAATAAATAACTGATGTGAAAACAGCCGAGTATGATAGCCGAGTTTTGTACAGAATTTTTCGTACGCCACTGGAATATTGGCCGGATAACGATGCAAACAATTTTGATTCGCCGAGATAATTTGAGATTTTTCTATTTTCACGTTGGAATCTGGATACGGTACGTTCTCTACGACGATGGCCCATGATAAATCCATCACCAGCACTCATTCCACAGCACCCCCGGGTCGAATATGCCGAGCGACGAACGAGTTTTCAATAAAAAAATTCTTATCTGGCAAACTAGACGAAGGATTGATGTCAAATTTGGCAATAGCATCCTGGAAGATAAACAGATAATTACTTCTTATGCCACTTTTACTTGCACCCGCCAGGGGGGTCAGTAGGTACTCGGCCTGATTTTTAAAAATTCATAAAAAATCAACCATACATGAGAATGCCATCAAACTCCTGCAAAATTATTTACATGTCGACAAAAAAAATTATTCAGTAGTTATCTCTGACTTGCAACCATATTGGGGACTCAAATAACGGCTTAATGATTATCCAAGCAGATACGAATATCTCGAGAACTAGACATAGAATCGACACGAAATTCGGTATTTATTCTTCACTCTATATACAAAAAATAACTTCGTGACTCACTTCCACTTGCACCCCCATGGGGGGGCTAGCCGAGTATAAATTACTGACAGAAAACTCGGCTAGACCTCATTTCAGGGTGCAGAAAAGAGTTACAAAATTATTCTGTGTATATAGAGAGAAGAATAAATACCGAATTTCGTGTCGATTCTATATCTAGTTCTCGAGATATTCATATCTGATTGAATAATTATTGAGCCGTTATTTTAGCCCCCCATAGAGTGGCAAGTCAGAGATAACTACTGAATTATTTTTTTGTCGACATGAAGATAATACCGCAGGAGTTTGATGGCATTCTCAAGTATGGTTGATTTTTTATGAATTTTTAAAAATCAGGCCGAGTACCTACTGACCCCACTGGGGGTGCAAGTGAATGTGGCAAATGCAAAAATTATAAGTTGATGCTTCTGGATGTTATTGTGTAATTTGACCTCAATCCTATGTCTACTTTCCCAGATTTGAATTACTCACAGAAAACTCGGCTAGCCCCCCTCCAGGGGGTGCAAGTGGAAGTGAGTCACAAAGTTATTTTGTGTATATAGAGTGAAGAATAAATACCGAATTTCGTGTCGATTCTATGTCTAGTTCTCGAGATATTCGTATCTGCTTGAATAATCATTAAGCCATTATTTTAGCCCCCCATAGGATTGCAAGTCAAAGATAACTACTGAATAATTTTTTGTCGACATGTAGATGATTCTGCAGGAGTTTGATGGCATTCTCATGTATGGTTGATTTTTTATGAATTTTTAGAAATCAGGCCGGGTACCTACTGACCCCCCTGGGGAGTGCAAGTAAAAGTGGCATTAGAAGTTATTATCTGTTTATCTTCTTGGACGCTATTGCCAATTTTCACATCAATCCTATGTCTAGTTTGCCAGATAAGAACATTTTTATTGAAAACTCGTTCGTCATTCGGCATATTCGACCCGGGGGTGCTGTGGAATGAGTGCTGGTGATGGATTCATCATGAGCCATCGTCGCAGAGAACGTACCGTATGCAGATTCCAAGGTGAAAATAGAAAAATCTCAAATTATCTCGGCGAATCAAAATTGTTTGCATCGCTATCCGGCCAATATTCCAGTGGAGTACAAAAAATTGTGTACAAAACTCGGCTATCTTACTCGGCCGTTTTCACATTAGTAAATAAATAATGGGAATCGAATTTGTAATATGAACTTTTTACCAAAATGAAAATATTTTGTCTATAAATAACTACAACAGTAAATATATGTTCGAAGTTTGACTTTCTACACTATTTCTACACCCATTTACGATTTAACTCCCCTTTAAAATGATGGCTCACAGAAAATTCTCTGTTCATGCGGTAATAGTGACCTCCAAATCTTCGCACTAAATTGAAAACATTGTCGAAATTCTTTCTATAGGAGGTGATAGGACCTGTTGCGTGGCACTTAAGGGGTGACACCCTATAACCAAGTTTTAGTGATTATATTTCCTTCTACCAGTATAGTATTCACGCCGAAATTTTCTTCTATACATTTTTTAACTTCAGGGATGTTCTTACTGAAAATTTTCAAATTGACACCTTGTATACTTTTAAAGGGTTATTCCTGCAAGCATTATAGCCAGATGATTATGGAAAAATTAATTTAACTCGATTCTTAATATTTCTTTGAAACAGTATCAGTGCTCGAACTATTCAGTTTAATCGTTTCCGATCTTGATAAATATTCGGTTATATCGGAAATAGAATTGAATTTTTAGTTCTATGATTTCAACAGCAAGTTCAAAAATTTGAATGGAATTTTCTATTAACGTACTTTACACAAAATTGTATAATTGAATAATCGAAAAGTCATTCAATGCCAACGAATTATTTCAGATTTTTCAAGAGACACCCGGAACACAAGGCCTTGTATCCGACACTCTGTGAGGATGACAAAACGAACGAAGTATTCTTAGAGCTCGTAGGAAAACTAATGACATCTCTGAATGCATGGGTTGATAATATTGATGATCCTGAGAAACTGAAAACATTTATAGAAAAATCTGCAGAAGGTTATGAGGGAGACGATTTTCCATCTGAATATTTCCGGGTGGATATATTCGAATTGAAAATTTTTCGAAATAATCACAATATTTGATTACAGGATTTTGGTAAAACGTTCATAGATCACTTCGGTCCAATGATGAATGAAGAAACCATGTCTGCTTGGAAAAAACTAATTTGGTTTGCCATGAATACTCTGATATCTGCAACAAATGGGTCTACGAACCAATCAGTCAAACAATTATAAACTGAAATGATGAGATTGAGTTTGAGCATCATAACAATACAATAATGAATTTAATCTTTAGTCAACGATGTTTAAATATTTCTCAATGCTTCCTTATGGAATAGATTTTCCTTATAAAAATAAAATTTTGAAAATCACAAGATCTGTATTATGATTTCAGTGATCAATTTAAATAACACGCAGTAACTCAATTTTTATGTGAAAACTAGCTGACCCGTCAAACGTTGTTTTGCCATGTATGTTATTTCTAGGAAACATTTTTATAGGTAAATAAAAATAATTACCTACCATAAAGTATATTTGAAAAATTATATATATACATATATTTGTGATAAACTTGGCCTTTGATTTTAAACGTGGAATTAAATTGTTGACCGTTTGCTGCAACATTGCTGACTATTTCTGTTGCTCCAAACGATATCATTTGGAAAAATGAATTGAATGTGCGAATTGACTTCAGGAACAGGCTAGAATCTGAATCAGTACCAATAAGTAAACCGTGCAATGGCTCAGGTGGTGTTTCAATTTCGGTTAGTTGTACTTTTCCTGATGAGCAACACATCCCAAGTGGCTCATTTTCAAATTTAAGTGTAATTCCTTCTCAAAAGTACCAATAACCACTTTGGAATGAGCATAATATTGAGGATAAGTAAGATATCAAACACCTCAATATATTCACGAATTTTTATTGAAATCCGAAAAATGTCTTATGAGATAGTGAGGATTAAAAAATTTTTTTTTTTGGAATTTTTTAAATATTTCTGCAAAATTTTGCAAGCTGTTTTGTTGCAGCCTCCCTCAACAATATTTCAAGTATCAATTTGATCGGATGGATATTCTAGTAGTTATTGAGGAAACAAAATTTCAGATGCTCATAACTACTGAACCATCCGACGGATTCGGCCCAATAACGAACTTGACCGAGATATTTGGACAGTTAACCTATTCTGAAAATATGAAAACTCTAGCTTATTTCTTTTGGATGCTAGAGAGTATACGGCCGGCCGGCCGGCTGGACAGACTCAACTTTCGCCACGAATTCTTCATCAAGGAGTCGAACTCAATCGATTGAGACCATTTTCGGCTCGATATTCCAAAATTACAGACATTCGGGCCAAATGATAGGCACTCTGTTCGGGGAACAAGAGCGCCAAAAAGTAGTACGTACGCCATTGAATCCATGCGTGGGCTAAGATTTGATATTGTTTGCAATGGTCCATTTTTTGCATGAACCGCAAAATCAGTATGTTCTGGGGGTTCTCCATTTTCGCCAACAAATATTGTTGCAACACAGTCTCCTGTCGGCAAATTGTACCTTCTAGGATCGTTGTCTGTACGCGCAAAAACCATTCGAATATCTGGTAATTCACGATTTTCAGCTATAGCTGAAGTGAAGCATTGTCACTGGATTGCATCCTTGGTTAGCTGGGTGTTGGAATCTATGTTGCAGAGCTTCATTAGTATCAAGTGTGTAAAGTTTACAGAATCTGGACGTGTTTCCAGGTTGCGGAATAATGGAACCAATTCTGCTGTATGATGTTCTATGCAGACAAAATGAATAAGAGCCAGTTGATGCAAATTCTCTTAAGCTAACCTTTTGGGAAGCAAACGCAAAGGCATTGTTATATTGGCGTATATTGTTTTGGAAACTCTTCGATTCTTCATCTGTTCCTGTGTAAAGTTCTCTGAGCAAAGCTGGTACTTCTTTCAATTGCATCTGTTCGCTCCTTACAACTTTGCCTTTCTGGCAGCACTGGCTGCATCCTTCTCGCCGTTTTTCACCCCTAAAATGCAGAGCAATTCAATATTGACACGATTCATTCATTTCGCCGACAGAAAACACGGGAATTTCATTTTCAACCGGAGCCCTTCTCGCTACTAATACTGATCGCATTGCGTAATTATTGTTATGAACGCGGCGTCGGTTTCTTTCAGTTCGGGTTGTCCGGGTAGCGTTTCGAGAACCCACTGGTCTGCCTCGTCGTCGTGTCTCCATTGTAAATTAAAATTTTAAAATTTTACACTGGACCTAACTCAAAATTGAAAAATCGGACGTGACCCGTTTTCAATTTTTACCCAAAAACGGAGAATAACCATCCAAATTTGGGTTTTCAATATCTTTTTCGATTATAATTTTCTAAATTAACTTACTCGGTAGGTTTGGAAATTAAAACAAGCTCAAAATCAAACCTAAAATCAAGCTCGTCAAAACACGTCTTTCCTCTTTGAAAGTCAAAGCTGAAATTGCAGAAGCATGGGTGGAAGTCAATTTTGATTTGTTGAGCGGTGGCGCCATCTACAGCGAAAACATGCCAAACACCCTTAGTTATTAAGTTTAACAATTACTTTTAAACTGAAACTTTTTCAAAATCGCAGTTTCCATCTTATATTTTCAAGCACGTTATATAAAATATAAATTGTTATAAAATTTTTCGAATGCTCACTTTCTGACCAACTCAGGTAGTACTCTTGAACCTTTTTAACTCGCCCTAACTGTTCAACTTTTACTTAAGGTAATTTTATTTAAATATTGAAATTTGAAATTTTCAACTATTGCAAATTCACAAATTATTTTATTCACAAAAATTCACTCAACCTTTTTAAATTGAGAGCCTACATAAAACAACTGAAATAAAGTGTTTTTCCTCTTCTAGCAATGATACTATATGATTTATAAGTCACATGTTATAATTTAAATACAAATAAAGTTAATCAAATTTACACCTCTTAGTTTTCAAGTTGTATCTGAGCCGGAAAAACATAAATAATATCATAATCTGTATGCTTGATTGAGCAGACTATAGTTACCAAACTATTGTCAACAATTTGTTTTTTTAAATGTATCTTGGCTTTTCTTGGCATCTTCGTTTATTTCAGGAATATAATTTGACCAAAAAACGATTTGTAAGATTGTTTAATGGGTCTGAATAAACAAATCGAGTTCCACTGAAAAAAATGGAATTAATTTTTAAATTCATCAAATACCCTGGTTTAATTGAAATTCACTTCACCCTTTTAAATTGAAAGCCTACATAAAACAACTGAAATGAAGTGTTTTTCCTCTTCTAGCAATGTTACCATATGATTTATAAGTCACATGTTATAATTTAAATAAAAATAAAGTTAACCAAATTTATAAATGTTTTTAATGAGTTATATGACGGTGTTCGGTCCTTTTGTTATAGCATGAATTTGAAGCTGAGGCGATCGCCAAATATTTGAATTTCGCGCTAATTTTATAAGTCAACACTGGTGACTTCGCACATGTTATGGATACGCCTCTAGAACGCGAATTGGAATAGATCAACTCTCGCTATCACGTTTCTTATCGAAACTGTTTATAAAATCACGCTAATTCTGATTTGTTTTTTGGATATATTACACGCTTGGTTTCACCCGCATATTTGGAAGTTTCGCATCGCATTTTGATTGTGTTTTCAACACCGCATTTGAACAAAAGTTGGACTAGAAATCCCGCAGCAAGGGGTCCCTGTGAAGAGCTGATAATTGGAGCAGAGCCCTGAAATCATCGTAGTTCACCGCTGTGGTAAGTCATCATTGTTGACCGCATTTCTTTATATGAATTTTGTTGTTTCATATTATATATTTCGCCTTCGCACCAGCTTCAAACGCAAAAATAAATACAGTCTACTTATTCCTCAAAATTACTGAGCTATCGGACATAACAGACGGTAATGGTGACTTGGAGTGCAAGAAGAAGAAATTAAAGCCCATATCAGTAAAAATTGGTTGAGTTGCCCCAATGAAATGAAAATATAACAAGGAAATTCAGACTTGAGATATTAAAATATAAATACTTGGGATTTTTGTGCTTATGTTTACTGTTAAACCATAATCTGTTATGCTTTGTTGACACATATTATTCAATTGCGAAAGACTTCAAATAAGTTGAAAGTTATCCTTCGATTCGAAAGATATAGATAGCTGAAGAAGTTATCCATTGTTCTTTCCGGCTATGGCAAATTAATACTCTCCTTAATTAATTAAATACGAATCCATATTACTCAAAAGCCTTCCTTTCAGCACAAACAGCAATGAAAATGTAGAACGGCCCTGGAGAATCTATCCACAGCGGAAACGCCCCCAGGCTATCTGCCCCTAGGCTGCTTATGGAGTAACACTGTTCTCTGTCTTGAATCACCTGGCCTCTATCGACCGAATACCCCAAGTCGTGTGTCTGTGATAAATAAGCTTCATCCTTTTCGAACTGTTAATTATTTTTTTCCCAAGACACCCATAATCTTGAACTTTCAGTTGTACTTCAAGTCTTGCTTTGCCGACAGAAAATTAATATATCTACCTTAATATCTCTCCATCCTACGCAGGAATTTGAAGAACCAGATCAGAAAATTTCTTGCAGCGTGGTCCATAAGAAAACTATTAACATAGTGGGCGGATTTGGAAAATTGGAATCATTCAGCTTAAATAGGAATAATAAGTTGCAAAATGTAGATCGGTTCCTAATGAAATAACCTTCACTCAAACAACATAACAGTTTCACAACCTCGAAAATTCAACAATTCAAGATTCAAATAATCACATGAGGAATTTGAAAAATGGACTTTAATAATAAGTTTCAAATTGTACATACTGAAAGATCACCGTCAATATATTCCACGGTTTGTCAGCCGACACGCAGAATTTAGGAACAATTTCATGTAATTACGTAAGAAGCAAAGGCGTGAGGTCAGATGACTATGACGCTCTTATTAAGTTTTTTGAGAGTAATTATACAAATATTTTAATGTTATAATTCCGCAATATTTGCTGATCAGAGAATTGTTAACTGTTGAAGTTAACAAGCATGATGATTTCATAATGAGTGTGATTCATATTCAAATAAAAACCAATAAGTGTGATGAAACAGCATAGTGAAAAATATTAAATTAGAGGAAAATTATGGGAGAAGAGTTCTTTTTCATCGTATCAAAATTACTGGACCGAAATTCTAAAATTATAAATATTCTGGGAAATTTTAAAGCACTCTGTTCTAGTGAACAACAGCGTCAAATTTTTTTGACAAACTTATTCCTTACCCTGTATAACCTGCCTTCTAAAATATTTAAGTTCTGTAGAGTATAAAGAACAATATCACAATCTCAACTTTGAATGGATTCAGTCATAAACGAAGTTGAACTGGAAATATCATGCTAAATGTGTAGTGAAAATGTCTATCTTAACAAAATTATAGAAGGTGAGTTATTTGAATGGAAGGAAATAGAAAGTACTTATTAAAATAAACACAGAAACTTTCATTTCCGATGATCAAACTGTAAATCGAGGAGTACCACAAGGTAGTATACTCGGGCCACTTTTGTATATTGTGTACATAAATGATTTGTCCAATAATATTGATCAAAATTTAGATCTCATAATGTACCACCTTGGCCAAAAGCATTGAGCACCCTAAAAAATTTCGCAGGTGCACGGCAAGTGTGGGAAAAACAAAGCTATTGTTTAAGGATTCTTTTGTCGGCATCTAAAAAGCATTAAAAATAATAACATGTGCCGCAAAAAGCAATAAAACACCTGGGTGCCATAAAGTTTGCTATTTTTGCACATTTTGTCTTTATTTATCAGTTCGCTACTGCCCCTCGTTGTGGACACATCCAGTCGTTTAGTTTGCTTTTGGTGATTGTTTGCGGAAGATTGGAGTGATATCGTTATACAATGCCAAAAAGAAACGAACTTTTGTTAGAAAAACGTGTGCAGATACAGGTTCTGCATGAGCAAGGGAAATCACAAGTAGAGATTTCCAAAACTGTGAAATGTTCGCGCCGATCTGTGCACTACGCTATTGAGCGATTCTCTGCTACCGGATCTCATCGGAATAGGCCTAGAACCGGGCGCAAACGCATCACTACAGGTCGTCAAGATCGTCAGTTATTGAGAAAGTCGTTAAAAAATAGGAAAAAAACTTCTTCCGAGCTTGCTGCTGAATTGTCAGTAGACATTACACCATCAATTTCTGCTCGCACAATTCGCAGACGACTTCAGGAAGCTGGTTTGAGAGGGTGTAAAGCCAAAAAGAAGCCATGGCTCTCGGATGACAACAAGAAAGCTCGATATGAATGGGCTTTAAAACATCGAAATTGGACTGCAGAAGATTGGTCAAATGTCGTGTGGTCAGATGAATCAAACTTTGAGGTAAGTTAGTTAATTTAATGTCCTTATAATATTTCATAAACAGTTTGAAAAAAATGCCTCTTTATTTTAATTTAATATTTTTCTCGGGGTTCAATATTTTTCTCGTTGTTGCAGATTTTTGGAACACCTGGTGTGATCTTTGTGCGTCGCCGGGTAGGTGAAGAAT
The DNA here is from genome assembly GCA_030674115.1 of Micraspis discolor. NCBI lineage: Eukaryota > Metazoa > Arthropoda > Insecta > Coleoptera > Coccinellidae > Micraspis > Micraspis discolor. The sequence goes on from JARTUT010001328.1 coordinate 84,259, forward strand.
TTAAACCAGAGTGTGTAGTACCAATTGTAAAACATGGTAGCGGCAGCATAATGGTTTGGGGCTGCATGAATGATTCTGGAGTTGGCGAATTGTTCGTGTGTGAGGGTCGCATGAACTCTGAAAAGTACATAAATGTACTAGAATCTGCGTTGTTGCATTCACTCAACACACTTTTTGGAGATACAAATATGGATGGCGTTAAATTCCAGCAGGATAACGCGCCATGCCACAAGTCTGCTCGCTCGATGACATGGTTTCGAGAAAATTGCATTGAACTTCTGGACTGGCCTGCCCAGTTTCCGAACCTAAACCCCATAGAGCATTTATGGGGTTTATTAAAGCGCAGAGTCTGGCGCCACACTATTAACAACAAAGAAGAGCTAAAACGCTGCTTGCGTCTGGAGTGGAACGCGATAACGGCTGAAGACTGTAGAAAACTAGTGAACTCGTTGCCAAAAAGAATTTCTGCCGTAATTAATGCAAAAGGTGGACCCACAAAATATTGATTATGTATTAATAAATAATGATATAAACATACAGGAATTGTTTTATTTTATTTCTGTTTGACCCTGTTCAAAAAACTGAAAGGTGACATGGGTGCTCAATACTTTTGGCCAAGGCTGTATGTTGACGATACAAATATAATAAAAAGGCTGCAGAATATATTGAATTTAATACAGCATGTGAATGCAGCTTTCTCAGAAGTGAAATGCTGGTGCTGTACTAATGAATTAAAATTGAATGAAAAAAAAACAGAATGTGTAATTTTTCATACATCTAGGTCAAATATTGAGCTACCAGAGATAATATTAATAGATGAGTCCCAAGTTAAGATAGCGTACTCTACTAAGTTTTTAGGTGTGCATGTTGATACTAATCTGACGTGGAAAAATCATATTGAATACCTAAATAGAAAACTGAACTCCAATTTATATGCAATGAATATTTTAAAAAAATCAGTAGATACATCCACACTGAAAGTGGTTTACTTTGCCAACTTCCAGTCACTATTGTCATACGGAATTGTATGCTGAGGAAATAGTTCCAGTACCTACTGATAGCTTACTTGTGAAACAAAAAATGGCCATAAGATCTTTATTTAAAATGAAATATAGGCAGACTTGTAGAGGTGTTTTTAGAGCCAACAATATTCTGACATTAACTGGCATATATGTATATAATTGCGTTAAGTTTTTGGTAGAACATAAGGAATTATTCGAAAAAAATAAAAATGAAAAAACTAGGCAAATGGATCAATACTACTATCCACTTCACTCACTTAGCATAACAAAAATTCTAAATATATGCGTATCAAACTGTACAATAATTTGCCAAGGCAATTTCATGTTATGGACGATGTAAAAAAATTTAATAAAAGACTTTTCCTATTTATCATTGATTATGAACCATATAATGTAGGACAATATTTAGATTACTGTAGAATACACAAAAATATGTGATTAGGCTAAAATATATTTTGAATTGTGAACTATGATAACATACTAGGACATTTTTTCTTGTACTTACAATTAGTATGAACTATGAATTGAATAAAAATTGTTATTGTTATTGTTATTGATCACTGCGTTGATTTTTTGAGATCAAAATAAAACACTTTTTTCCCATACTGTTTTTCTATATTCAGCTTCGTTAGAAAGGTTATAAGCATTGGGCAAATACCCCACAGTAGCCCAGTTTAACGTGAATTAATGAAAATCACCTTCCACAGCATCCACTATTGAATCTGAATTGTTTAAAAACATTATTTTCCCTCTAAGAATTGATTCACTCACTCATGTTTCATCAGATGATTATATCGATTCAATTCCTTTCAACTTCAAATATCTCAAGAATGGTGCAATTTAGGAGAAAAGATGACGAATGATTTTATCTGCAAAAATGAATAATGATTCTAGGAAGTACAAGATACGGACCTTTAGTTCAAGTGATATTTGATTTTCATGCAATTTAACCAATCTGTACAGTAGTAGTGAGAAACCCACAAGAAATGGAATAAATCAATTGATGCCAAAATATGCATGAACTTCTACAAGAGATCATTTCAATCGATATTCTCGTTTGAATATTACAGGAGGGAATGCAATTATTTTTATGAAATTTCAACACTCTATATCTTTTGCACAGGGCCAAATTTGAAAAAATGTTATAGGAAGAAAATATTTTTTCTTACGTCTAATATCTATGGTTAAAATTAATGCAGTTGTCAAAGACTCGCCCTGTATATTTAGAAGAGAAAATACATTAAAAATGTTTTTAGAATTTTCGAATCATCGATGAAAGTTGTTGTTGGAGATACATAGATAAAAGTTTAGAAGTTCAGAAGTTGTCCGCTGGATGTCACGTCTGTCTATACAGGGTGTAACTAAATAAGTATAAAATATTTAAGGAGGTGATTCCTAATCGAGAAAAAGATAGGATCTTTCATATAAAGAAACATCCCTTGTTAAGATACAGCCCCTCAAAGGGAGTACATCAAATTTGTATTACAATTTTTTTCAGAAGCACCAAAAAAGTAGCAATATTGAAATTTTACACTTATTTAGTTACACTCTGTATACTATACTGAGGTGGCTGCCAGAGTTCAATAATACCTGCTTAAAAGTAGCTTGTTGTTGGGGGATAGGGTCGAGTAGTACTGATATTCCCTAATAAGGGTGAAACTAGTCTACCGCTACTTTGTTCTCTATTGAGGTTGGGTCATTTTTGTTTGGGATTATTCTAGTATTTAAGTTCTTACCAATTGTTACATTTTATTTTCTGTTGAGCTTTTGACTTATCCTTTATTGTATGAAGCAGTCTTTGGATGAATAAACTTACTTTACTCACTTTACTTTACCACTCCCGATAGCAGCACGAAACTGAGGAAATTTCAATGGTTATTTGCAGTATCACGTAATTTTCATCAAAATATTCAAGGCATACATTTGAAAACAAAGATAGTTCATTATTCTATTGCTAAAGTATAAGTTTTCAGCAAGACAAACGCAAAAACACAATAGGATCAGGAATAAATTCCTCGAATTCTCTTTTGTATCTCTGGAAATAATCTGCAGAGGAGGAGAAAAAAATCCGAATACGGATTCAATCTCAGGCTCTTCCATCCAGTCCTCAGTGTTAGAAAAGTTGGAAATGAGAAAAATTCATATTTCGTGGAACGGACCCGTTCTATTTGTCTCATTTTCCGAAAGTTATTCCAGAAGTTGGAAATGATGTTCGTCAAAGAATTTGAGAGTTTTGCGTGGAAATTAGGGGTAGTTACTTGAATTTTAAATTCCAGATGATCCGGTTCGGCTAAATGAATCTAAAATATCTGGGGGTGTACGTGATGAGCATGATTTAAGTTCTGGGCGAATATTAATAAAATTGACTGAAAGTTCGGTTAAACATATACAATTTCATGCAATTGTAATACAGGAAGAAAATGAGCATTAAAGAATCAATTCAAAATCTATATACATACTTATAATTTGTTGGTTGGCAAACAATAGAGCTCGTAGTGCCAGCAGGGGTTAGTGACGGGTTGCCATACATTCTGTATTCAAGATACAGGGCGTTGAAGAAAAAAAATTATACACATTTCTTAAAATTTTGCTGAAACTACTTGCAACATTGTAATGAAATTCTATACGAATATGATTTGGAAGCTGATACATCCAATGAATTCGTTTTTATGTTTGACTCTCGTAGAGGGCGCTAGTTACATGGTTCGTAGCAAGTAGTGTTCAACATAACTTTTTCAATATTAGATTTATTGAGTAAACTTTCAAGAGTACCTAAACATCATTCAATTTCACACAAAAAATGTATTCATGTTAAAACTCGATACTTCATGCCGTTCTCGGTGTATTTCGATTTAAAAATTATGAAGTGATAACCGATGTTCGTATGAAGTAATGATGAAAATTGTATTTATCAAACAAAAAATCAGAAAATTCAAAGAAAGGCTGATAATATATATATGATTTCAATTACAGTAGGTGTTCAAAATGTCATCTGTTTTCACGAATACACAAGGCTATCCTTTTTTCTGAAGAATCCATTAATCTTCTGAATGGTTGGAAGTCAGCTGTGAGACCATTAAAGTGACGTTGTATTCTATCTTTCAAACCTCGGGGTGAATTCACCTCTGCGGCATAAAATTTTTCTTTAAGATACGAATAAACTGTGTAATCCAAGGGATTAAAATCACATGACCGAGGAGGCCAATGAATTGGAGCTTCTGCACCTCTACCAATCCATCGATTCGGAAAATGGTTACTCAATCAATTACGACACCTTCTATCAAAGTGCGGTGGAGCTCCATCGTGCATAAAAAATAGATATCTTCGCTAGTTTACCGTTAAATTTTCTAATATCTCGAATACTTGAAAAGTCCAGGTACATATCACCATTTAAATTTCCAGATAGAATGTGATAACCTTTTAATTTGTTGCCTAAAGTTGCTGCCCAAACATTAACTTCAAATGAGTGTTGGTAATGTGCTACCCTTTTGACATGTGGATTCTCATCACTCCAGTAGTGTGCATTATGGAAGTTAAACATACCTTATCGCGTAAAAGTGACCTCGTCCGTAAAAAGAATACATTTAAAAAAAAAATGGGTTGAGGGCTGTCCTTTCTTGTAATGTTTGATCAAAATCCATTCTAACCGGTAGATCGTCTGGCAAGAGCTTTTGGACTTGTCTGTAACGATAAGGATGTAGCTGCTGCTCTTTAAGTATCCTCCAAGTACTTGAAGAAGACTTATTTGTGTATAATTTTTTTTCTTCAAATTTTATACTGAGCAAACCCCAATTATTTATCACTTTTCTATCTATCCTAGAGAGGGGGTCACCTTTTTTTGAAACATCCTGTATATCATATCGAGAAGTCTTGAGTGGATATCGAGATCATCCTGATTGCAGAATCCGATGATGAGTCCAAATGGCAAGTAGAGATATCTGAAACTTATAAGGCCTGATAATTCAAATCGTAAAGAGGTGAAAATATATAGAAATTATGCGATTCAGTGATAAGAAGTATATAAACTATTGTTTAAGATGAAAAATGTGAATAAAAGGTGAACTTGGTAGTCAATTGAGGAATTCAGTCTAAACGAAGAATGGGGGGGGGGGTGATTTGCAAGAAAACAGATAGTTGAGACTTTATACAATCAGCACATGGTTGAAGGTAGAATATTCGAGAATTTGGAAAATACACTGCTCAACAATTGATAGATTATAAATTTAGTCAGATATCAGAGTATTTTCAGTTGATAATATGGTTCACTTGAGAAAAGAATGAAAAAATGGAAAGTTGGAGAGAAAAAAAAACTTTATTAGGAACACTCAAAATTCTATGTTTGAATAACATAAAAATTTTATGATGAAACCACAAGAAGGCTAAAGTTTCGATTAAGCTAGTACCTATTTGGTCCCCCACGAGCTCGTCTCAAGCATTCTACCCTACCAGGCATACTTTCAATCAAACGATTTATAAAATTTTGGGGCAAATGCGTCCAAATATCCCGTAAAGCGTTAGAAAGGTCCTCCAAATTATTGATCGATTATTCTAAGGTTGACAATTGTCTAGACATCTCAGACCAGACATATTCGATGCAATTCATGTCTGGAGAGCGAGCTGGTCTTCCATTCTATCAATAGCATGAGTTTCTAGCGCTTCATTAACCAGACGACTACGGTGTGGACGGGCATTATCGTCAATTAAAATGAAATTCTCGCCCAAGGCAGCCGCAAACGGAACAATTATGGGTTCAATAATCATATCGTGATACCTCTGGCTGGTCATTGGGGTGTTCTGCAGCACAACCAACTCTGTGCGTTGGTTCAAACAAATGCCTCCCCATACACATATAGAACCTCCGCCAAAAGCTGTTATGGGTACCATAAACTGTTCTGCATACCTTCGACCTCTTTCCCTCCAAGCAAGAATACGTCCATCGGAGTTGAGCAAACGAAATCTAGACTCATCAGTAAATAAACATCGGCTCCAATCTTCAACTGTCCAATTGCGGTGCTCCTCAGCCCATTGCCGTCGATGAACTCGGTGTTCCCTATTCAAACTGGGATGTTGTACCCTCCTACGTGCTCTCAAACCACGATCATGTAGTCGTCATCTTACAGTCTGGTTCGAAATTAGAACTCCTGTTGCAACTCTCAGTGATCTATTGAGCCGCGACGCCGGGTAAGTGGGATTTCTCCCAGCATTGATGATCAAAAGACGATCTTGGACAGCTGTTGTACTGCGCTGCCGACCTCCCCCATGAACATAAGTTACTGAGTCGTTTTGGATGAACCTATTCCAAGCCCGACTCACGACACTTTGCGAAACATTCAACCGCCGGGACACTTCTCACTGGGACAAACCTTCCTGTATCCACCGTATGATTTGGTCCAGTTGCACAGGAACCAAACGTCTTCTCGGACTGACTGATAAGCTGATATTGTTCTCATTTCTTCAATTATTATCACCCTATGTGTTTGAACGAGAGAAAAAAAAAACAGATTTAATAATAAATACTACATTGCTTTTCACTCCACTAGCCTATAGATAATAATCGATTTTGTGAACAAGAGCCGATGAAGATACGAAAAATTTGATATAATCAACTCAAAACATCTTAATTTTTCCTTAGAGAACATATAATGATATTCAAGAGATAACTTGAAAAAAATACAAATGAAGAGAAGTTCATAAGTGATCCCTAGCAATTGTTGATCAGTGTATGATTGAAAACATGAATTGGAGGAATGTGATATGGAGTGTAGTTGAGTGGAAAAGTGCTGAGATGAAAGTGATGTATAAAGGAAATATAAAGTCATGAAGTTTTACGAGTATACGCGCAGAAAATAATTCATGTATTTGATAAAAACTGACCAGTACCTTTGTACACTTGTCACTACCAAGTTCACTTGTAACAAGTTTGAAGAGAATTAATGAAAAAAAATTCGAGTCAAGGGTGGAAAATACTTGCTATTTTCAACAATGCTTCTGATTTATATTTGGAGATCGAAATATGTTTGTAATATTAAAAAGATTATAATATTTGTTATGTCAGCTGGTCTGATGATGGCGTGAAATCGATTGTCAATAGAATAATTGTTTTTTATAACATAGTATGTTTTTATTATAATACCCTTGTGGTATATAGATAAATACACTCATGGAGAAATTCATCAATAAACTTATTGTTCTACTAGTTTAATGGACTAGAAAAAATCGAGCCATAAAAGTACAAAATGCAGTAGAGACATAATATATTTCATCGTTATGGACCGTGTATTCTCATTTTATTTGAAGATACGAAATGAAGGTAATTGTTTAATTTTTGTTAAAAAGCAAGGTTCTTAGTCAAGTTTCCATTGGACATCCACATCATCCAGCTAGCTATGCTGTTTTCCAATAACGATTGTTGGGTCGACAAAGAGTATATGCGGCCCCAGACATTGTGCTTAATCTTGAGTAGCGTTTTCGTGACATTCAGACCAGCTGTTAGATAATATCTTTCAAGACATCGACATGCAATTCGAACTTGGAATAGCTCCGGATCATTTCAGATACAGGAATTGGTTCGAGTCTAGAGACGTCGCGTAAAGGGAAAACGAGACATGACAATGCATTTGCAATGTAATTCGTTACGATAACCATAAGGAAAATCGAAACTTTGAAGATTGACACGCATAGCATGACTAATTCATTTCTTCATTTTGTTCTTGGGGCATTAGCGAGAAACACCGAAAAACAAGGTGCGATACAGGGTGGTGCTATGGTCAGGGGCTGAAAAGTGACTTATTAAACAGTGTGACACTGTTTTTGCCAATAATAGTGTGTCCCAAAGGTGTCAATTGAGATCAACCAATCAGAAAATAAAATGAAAACTTGTTGAAGGCAACAAAGGAATTTCTGACATGATGGCCATAGATGAATAAATGCATAATGGCGGATAACAAAGAGTGAAGCATAAACTATAAAACTTATCGTTAATAATTTGTGCAACTTGGCTATAAATACGAACTTTCACAAAATATCGGTGTTTTTAGCTTCTGAATTGTTGCAGAGTGAATCTTTTGAACCTTCAGCATTCAATTTTAAATTTTGAAATGGGTTGCAAAATGTGTTGTTCCAGGATACTCATCGAAATATGGGAAAAACTGTAGTTTTTCACTAAGTAGGGAGGTGAGTTCAACAAATAATTACAAACTACCACAAACTGTTTATCTTAATGTAGGTACTGAAACTTGTAGTTATCGGAGATGTGGATACAAAAAATTGGAAGACAAGATTTGAAGACTAAATCCCCAAGAGATCTTCACGACAATTAAAAGATTTGAGATAAACATTTCAAGCCTGAGGATTTTATTCTATTTAATAACAAAGCAGAAAGTCTTCTCAATGCTGATGCCGCACCAAGCTTATTTTGAACGAATGGCAACTTAGGTATGCTTCGTGTTTTATAATTTGCGAATTTCATTACTCAAAGCTCTTACTATATCGTTATATCGTAAATAATTTCAACTTCATTATATAAGATTTTTTTATAGATGAATTAATGTAGAATTGTGACGTCCAGAATGTATTTCTTAAATCGTTATTCTTTTCAGAAGCTTCGAATCATTTATTGGAAAAGAGAGTATCTGATACGGAAGAAGTGCTAACAAGTAAGTTTTACATCGTCTGTTTCAACTTCTTAAAGAAATTTTTGAATGTCTTCGAAGTGAGTGATACATATAGTATTGTAGAAAATGTTGTTTATTAAAAGCTCCGTTATTTGAGTAGTGCTTCATTCAATTAGTTGAGATTAATTGAAATATCAGGAACCAATGGAATTTCAGGAGGTTTACGCTTACTGCCGTCATTTCTTTACGATTAGTTTGAGATATCAGGAACCAATGGAATTTCAGGAGGTTTACGCTTACTGTCGTCATTTCTTTACGATTAATTTAGATATCAGGAACCAATGGAATTTCAGGAAGTTTACGCCTACTGTCGTCAATTCTTTACGATAAGTTGAGATATCAGGAACCAATGGAATATTAGCAGATTAACGCCTACAGCAGGGTTGATATAGTTGTCATTTCCTCACGATTAGTTGAGATATCAGGAACCAATAGAATTTCAGGAGGTTTACGCCTACTGCATGCGTATGCAGAAGATTGAAATTTTTTTAGATAAATATTTTAGTGTGTCTCTATATGATTTTCAATTTCATAAATAGAAATAACAATAATATAATATATATATATAACAAGAATTCAATAAATTTTTTATTTTTTTCCCTCCATAATGAGGGTACCCTTTCTAGAGAACACTCAGCATATTTAGTGCAGGGGAGTATTTACGGGGGCGGGTGTACTGGGGGTAATTAACCCCCCAGGAAAGAGTTCTTCACGCTTAATCTTCGAATGGAAACGATCTAAACCTCCCCCCCTTTCTCCGCTTTTCACTCAAGATCAGTTCAGTTCCCTCGCTAAAACTTGCCACTAATTCTAGCATTCCATAATCAAATTCCTCTTTTCATAAATTGAATATAGTAAAAAAACAGTATCAGTTCAAACTAAATCATCAGAGAATTCATTGAAAATAATTGTTCGAAACAATTCAATATAAAAAAAAAAGGTTATTTTTCATGGACTCGAAGATTAATGTTTCAGTGAAATTCAAGAATTGAGGATTTTACATTAAACACATTCAACCATCAACTACTTATTTTTCCATATAATACCTACTCTTCAACTCAATCTTCGTTTAGAAAAATTTTAATGAGTCATTTCACTTACAAACGTAAGGTACCTATGATTTTTAACACATTTCAAAAAGTTTCAGAGGCTGTTTCTGTGTAAACTATTGAGTAAATTTCATCACTAATTACTGTTTCTTTCAAAGTGATATTAGAACCACAATAAAACGATATATCTTTTATTGAATTCGTTCTGTTAATGAGGAAATGTGATGACATTTACGGTTACATTATGAGCGGAGTCATATTTTTATATTAATATAGACTAAACAATGGTCCATACACTCTAAATATCACTGTGAAAACTTATTACCAGTTTGAATCAAAATATTTAAGTTTTCAGATAACGCAAATAACCTTTCTAATCAATTTTTAAAGTCGCGGTCGATAAGATTAGATGAGCAGGGAGGAATGAGCGAGTTCCCTTTAGTGTAAGTGATTTCAGTTCAAAATCCACGGAGTGCGACTACTGCTTGGTCCCTATACTGTGGTGATATATCACCTTTGTTCGTTTTCGTCTATAACTGATTGGCGTCCTGATATTGCCCCTTGAAAACTTAACTGCGAGGTAATCCATTGAGGAGCAGTGTTTTGGCGTTAAAGGGTGTGTAAACCCCGTTGGTTTTCGCGGTGGTTTGTCGACCGATCATCTTTGAGTGATATATCACTTTTATTCATTTTGTCCATAGCTAATTAACGTCCAGATATTGCCACTTGAAAACTTGACTGCGAGGTAATCCATTGAGTCGTAAAGGAGCAGTGTTTTGGCGTTAAAGGGTGTATAAACCTTGTTAATTTCCGCGATAGACTGTTGCCCGATCATCTTCGAGTGATATATCAACTTTCTTCGTTTTCTATGTATACCTAGTTTGCGTCCAGGTTAATTGTTCGAAACAATTCAATATAAAAGGTTATTTTTCATGGACTCGAAGATTAATGTTTCAGTGAAATTCAAGAATTGAGGATTTTACATTAAACACATTCAACCATCAACTACTTATTTTTCCATATAATACCTACTCTTCAACTCAATCTTCGTTTAGAAAAATTTTAATGAGTCATTTCACTTACAAACGTAAGGTACCTATGATTTTTAACACATTTCAAAAAGTTTCAGAGGCTGTTTCTGTGTAAACTATTGAGTAAATTTCATCACTAATTACTGTTTCTTTCAAAGTGATATTAGAACCACAGTAAAACGATATATCTTTTATTGAATTCGTTCTGTTAATGAGGAAATGTGATTGACATTTACAGTTACATTATGAGCGGAGTCATATTTTTATATTAATATAGACTAAACAATGGTCCATACACTCTAAATATCACTGTGAAAACTTATTACCAGTTTGAATCAAAATATTTAAGTTTTCAGATAACGCAAATAACCTTTCTAATCAATTTTGAAATTCGCGGACGATAAGATTAGATGCGCAGGGAGGAATGCGCGAGTTCCCTTTGGTGTAAGCGATTTCAGTTCAAAATCCACGGAGTGCTACTACTGCTTGGTCCCTATACTGTGGTGATATATCACCTTTGTTCGTTTTCGTCTATAATTGATTGGCGTCCAGATATTGCCCCTTGAAAACTTAACTGCGAGGTAGAGGAGCAGTGTTTTGGCGTTAAAGGGCGTGTAAACCCCGTTGGTTTTCACGGTGGATTGTCGACCGATCATCTTTGAGTGATATATCACTTTTATTCATTTTGTCCATAGCTAATTAACGTCCAGATATTGCCCCTTGAAAACTTGACTGCGAGGTAATCCATTGAGTCGTAAAGGAGCAGTGTTTTGGCGTTAAAGGGTGTATAAACCTTGTTAATTTCCGCGATAGACTGTTGCCCGATCATCTTCGAGTGATATATCAACTTTCTTCGTTTTCTATGTATACCTAGTTTGCGTCCAGGTGTTGCCCCTTGAAAACTTAACTGCTAGGTAATCCATTGAGTTGAAAAGGAGCAGTGTTTTGACGCTAAAGGGGGTGTAGACTCAGCTAATTTCCGCGAGAGATTATTGGTCGATCGTCTTATAGTCATATATTTCCTCTATGTAGTGGAGACATCGTTCGAGATTGAAATTTCCACCCTGTACACTCCGTATCCGCATTATTATACACCTCATTGCACATTTATCACCATTTTACCGTATTGTTTACTCGAAAACCGTATCTATCACCTTGCCCCGGAAGTTCTCACAATTAATCATAAGAAATTAATGTGAAGTCGATTGTTGTGTTGAATAATTATTCCGAATTTATTTTATTGAAACCGTTCAAATTAAAAAGTGTCACGTTTAATTTTGATGAAATATAAGTTTTAGTTCTTGTGTTTTAATTTCTCATTCATTTCACAGTACCTTAAGAAATATTAAACTTTTCTTCAATCTGGTGTTTTTTTCATTGTCAGTTAAGATAATAGAAATATATCATTTTGATCGCTACCACCCTAGATCAATGCGAACCCTTCTCCAGCTGTCTAAAAGCTACCTAGGGATTAATAGTGAGAGAGAAATTTCATCAAGGAGTTGCAACCTTGTTAAACCGATTGCAACTGGCGCACGAGCATTGAAGAAAATAAAATGGTAAATTAGGCCAGTCAGGTAGAAAACAACCTCACAGTGAAAATAGCTGTTCAAATCGTTATGGATCACACAATTTCTTTTTGAGTTACCTCCAAGATTATCAGATATTTTATGTGATTCATTAGTACTTATTGAATTCAGGAAAAGCTGCATGAAAAATTCAATCGCGATATTTTATTTTTCTATTTGTTTCAAACATGCCACTTCTTGAGTTGAAGGTTTTATTTGTGTAATTAGATATGAACTTGTGTACTTGTTCATAATCAACTTCTCCAATGTTAGCATTATATACCTTTACAAAATAAGCACACATAAGGTCCTTACATCACCTCAGTGCTTTCTACTTCCAGTATATTATTCCAGCCAGGAATTTTCTGAGGAAGGAATGCCTTTCCATCTGCTAGTAGGGAAAAAATTCAATGGCATATTGAAGGAACTTTTCACTTCAGGAGAGTTTTGCACTCGATTATTCATAGCTAGAATGAATTATTTTCAAGGGAGTCCGTCACGTTCAGATGCATCCATCTAGAATGAAGAATAGTATTAGGACTGGTAGAGAAGTGAGCCCTCGTCACCTGTCTCTCTAAAGAGATATATTCTCCCCCCAGTAAAGCTTATAATTTACTTTAAAGAAAGAAAACCTTTATATGTTCCGAAATAACGCCATAAAATTCAGAAGAGCATCGAAGTGATATCAGGAGCTATCGCGCGCTTGTTATGAGTCTTTTCTCTTACTCTAGAATAGTGTGATACTAATACATCCACCACGATGAATGAACAAACCTATTTCTCAAATTGAAAATAACCAATATCAGTTTTCTTCATCTTAAATTCCCTTATCCCTCATCCTAAAAATCTATTAAAATATTTCATTTAACTTGCTGCAGGACGATATATTGAACACTCATATGAATGGTGCACTTTGAAAGAACTACCTTTAAATATCAGTGAATGCAAAGTTATGACTTTCAAGAAATATAACTACTGATGAATTAAAGTACAGTGTTGACAACACGGTGTTGAACAGGGTTGACGAATGTAAGGATTCAGGTGTTCTGTTCGACAGAAAGCTTTCATTCCACCTACACATCAGAAAGATTACCTGTGAAGCCAATAGAACTCTGGGTTTTTTGCGCAATTGCTGGGTATTTTCGAATATAATAGTTATTGAGTCTATATATTTCAGTTTAATACGTACCAAACTTGAATACTGTGCTTTCGTATGATATCCTTTTCGCAAAAATTGAAATAGAGCATCAGAATATACTCAAAAAAGTTTATGAAATTTTTGTATTGCAAAAAACATAAAGTATACCCTGTTCGCCACTGTAACTTTATACTCTGTAAGATTGAGAAAGAGAAAAAAAATTTCAGGTGCTATCTTTGCGTTCAAGCTAGTCAATGATCTGGTCGATTGAGTGTATGTGATGATTGAATTTCAATGCATTATATCTAGATATAACAGGTATACCGGTATGAAATGAGCGTCAAGATACAAATGTAAGGAACATTTGTTGTGAACGAGCCTTTATTTTTGGTTGTTTGTTTGCTATGACATCTGTGAAACATATTCAGTATACATCAAGTTATTGAACATACAATATCATAATTTTTCATAGAGTTAAAAATTATTTTGTACCAGAAAGTGATGATTTGCGGAAAGCATTAATTTTTTGTTTTCATTTGCAGAAGTGCTGCAAAGTCGCATTGAATGCTTGTCGAGGCATATGGAGATCATGCTCTATCAGAAGCAACAGGCAAAAGATGGTTTCAACGGTTCAGAAATAAAGATTTTGATTTGAGAAATGAAGAAGTTGAGGACCAGCAAAATAGTTCGAAGACGCCGAATTGCAAACGATATTAGAAGGACATTGAATCAGAAAAAAATGGCAGAAATGTTAAATGTTGCACAACAAACAATTTCTGACCGTTTAAAAGCTATGGGAAAGATTCAAAAGTGTGGAAAATAGGTGCCACATGAATTGAATGAAATACAGATGGAAAACCGAAAAAACACTTGTAAAAGTCAGCTTCAAAGACACGAAAGAAAATCGGTATTGCCTCGGATTGTTACTGGCCATGAAAAATGGATTTATTTCAAAATCCTAAACGGAAAAAATCAGTGGTTAATCTGGGACAACCACCACCATCGACTGCAAAACCAGATCGATTCGGCAAGAAGACAATGCTTTGTGTTTGGTGGAAACAGAAAGATGTGGTGTAGCTCCTAAAACCAGATGAATTTATTAATACTGATCTCTTCCGACAACAAATGGTCAATTTTAAACCTGAATTGATCGAGAAACGACCAGAATATGACAGAAGACACGGCAAGGAATTTTGCTCCATGACAATGCACCTGCATACGAAGCAAAACCGGTTCAGGATATATCAAAACACTTGGCTGGAAGCTGCGTCCCTACCTGCCGTATTCACCAGACTTGGCTTCTTCCGACAACCATTTGTTTTCATCAATGGGACACGCATTGGCTGAGCAGCACTTTGATTTCTACGAGGAGGTCGAAAAATGGGTGTCTGGTTGGTTTGGTTTAAAGAACGAACAATTTGATTGGCGTGGTTTCCACAAATTGCTAGAAAGGTAGTCCAAATGTGTAAAAAATTGTAATGTATTGCAGTTAATTACTGTACTTAGATGACCATTGTACATGCGTCGATATGTTGTCTATATGTACGCATATGTGTATGTCGTAGTTAGTCATTATTTCAACGTGAAGAATAAAGATTGTCACTGAATTGTTTGATTGTTTTATGCATATTCATAAATATGTCACAAAAATAATGGCTAATACTTTGAATGAAATGTTTTTTACTTTTCAATTAATAATTAGTGTTTTATTTTCACAAAAAAACCGCTCATTTCATACCGGTATACCTGATTATATATAATTTGAACTTTTCGAATCAATGTTACCAATGCCCAACATCATTTCCATAGTTCTGTGGCTTCATCTGCAGAAGATTGAATGGTTCATCCTCAGTTGACATGTTTTTCTTAATATTGTTCAATTCAGGAAGCAATTATTATGTATTGATAAGAAACTAATTTTTTAATTTGTTTAAACTCGGGTGACGACAGCTTGGGGCATAATACACCGATCAACAATTGCTAGGGCTCACTTATGAACTCATTTGTATTTTTTTCAAGTTATCTCGTGAATATCTGTACATTATATGTTCTCTAAGGATAAAATCAAGATATTTACAAGGTTTGTAACAGCGAGAAGTGTCCCGGCGGTTGAATGTTTCGCAAAGTGTCGTGAGTCGAGCTTGGAATAGGTTCATCCGAAACGACTCAGTAGCTTATGTTCATGGGGGAGGTCGGCAACGCAGTACAATAGCTGCCCAAGATCGTCTTTTGATCCTCAATGCTAGGAGAAATCCCACTTACCCGGCGTCGCGGCTCAATAGATCACTGAGAGTTGCAAAAGGAGTTCTAATTTCGAACCAGACTGTAAGACGACGACTACATGTTCGTGGTTTGAGAGCACGTAGAAGGGTACAACATCCCCGTTTGAATAGGGAACACGACAGCAATGGGCTGAGGAGCACCGCAATTGGACAGTTGTAGATTGGAGTCGATGTTTATTTACGGATGAGTCTAGATTTCGTTTGGTCAACTCCGATGGACGTATTCTCGCTTGGAGGAAAAGAGGTCGAAGGTATGCAGAACAGTTTATGGTACCCACAACAGCTTTTGGCGGAGGTTCTATATTATTATGTGTATGGGGAGGCATTTGTTTGAACCAACGCACAGAGTTGGTTGTTTTCAGAACACCACAATGACCAGCCCGAGATATCACGATATGATTATTGAACCCATAATTGTTCCGTTTGCGGCTGCCTTGGGCGAGAATTTCATTTTAATTGACGATAATGCCCGTCCACACCGTAGTCGTCTGGTTAATGAAGCGCTAGAAACTCATGCTATTAATAAGATGGACTGGCCAGCTCGCTCTCCACACATGAATTGCATCGAACATGTCTGGTCTGAGATGCCTAGACAATTGTCAACCTTAGAACAACCGATCAATAACCTGGAGAACCTTTCTAACGCTTTACGGGATATTTGGACGAATTTGCCCCATAATTTTATAAACCGTTTGATTGAAAGTATGCCTCGTAGGGTAGAATGCTTGAGATGAGCTCGTGGGGGACCAACTAGGTACTAGCTTAATCGAATCTTCAGCCTTCTTGTGGTTTCATCATAAAATTTTTATGTTATTCAAACACAGAATTTTGAGTGTTCCCAATAGAGCCTTTTTTTCTCTCCAACTTCCCATTTTTTCATTCTTTTCTCAAGTGAACCATATTATCAACTGATAATACTCTGATATCTGACTAAATTTATAATCTTGGAGCGAATATTTCAGAAATAAATTTAGAAAAAGTAAGTGAACCTATCAATTGTTGAGCAGTGTACATGTATGTAGGCATTTGCTATTTGTGCACATCTGTAATTGGGCATGTGCCAGCTGAATGTAGAATATATAAGTTAATAAAAAAATAAATCTAGTTTCTATTTGATCTATTGATCTTTTACCTCATACTCTTCTTACTGATTCATACTTCAAATATGTTTCAGACATATTTGTATTACATATGGATGAAGTTAAATTTTCGGTATTCTTCCATTATCCAATCGATAAATTCATTGAAAATTTCCAAATTAAAATTTTGTAACAGGAAGCAATAAGCGAATTAAAATGTTTCCACAGTGTTTGCTCAGCCAACATTATTCCCGGACGAGCGCAAACCCTTTCCATTTAATTGAGACCACGTCAAATTAGAATTCCGAAATAGATTTTCCTTCTACTCTTGAAATTGACACAACCTATGAGTTTCTGCTTGAATTTACCATAATTTGGATCCCGCCGATATGATGATCTCGAAAAAATTGCTATTCTGATCCATTTCATTTTTTGATATATATTGGTCATGGGACAGGTATAGGTGATTGAAAGCTTCTTATGAAAAATTAAGAAAAGCTCTGACGTGAGGTCAGGAGCGTGCTTTGAATAAGGTGATACCATTACACCAACCACGATGAATGAAGAGACAAAAAAATCAAATAAGTACACACAGTTATCCCTACGTTACAGAAAATATAGAAACATATTTAATAAGATGCGCTCGCAGTGCCTTCCTATACTTTTTTCGTCAAACTGAATTAAAAAATATATAAATAATGTTTTCAAATATAAATAGTAAAACTGAAATAAGTTTCATTAATTCATGGTATATACTGTGAGGCGACGTCTAACGAAAATCAATGGAAAAGGTCCTCCTATCTCTAAACCTGTAAAATAAAATTGAATCTGTGCATACTGGTGGTTCTCATTTCTGTGAAGAAACAGTATGATCATAATTTTTTTGGGTACAATTAAATAAAATATTTGATATTGAATTGCGCTAATGAAGTTTTTTTTTTTTAATATTATACTGGTGGGCAAAATTTGTTGTCTATCGCAGGGATCTACTTAACTATGGCGGCTAAAATAAATCACATTTTTGAGCTCTGTTTTTCTGAATAATTCAAGTATTGTTCATAAATTTTGATTTATGAATGAAAATTTAGAAATCGTCATTTTTAATAATATGAAAAACTCGCTTATTTGAACTCGTAGACGAAATCTGTTTGTCCATTTTACAGGGTGAGTCTTTAACCACTGCATTAATTTTAACCATAGATTTTTGACGTCCACAAAAACATTTTCTTTCTTTAACATTTTTGCAAATTGGACCAGTTCAAAAGATATAGGGTGTTGAAATATCATAAAAAAATTGCATTTTCACCTGTAATATTCAAACAACTATATCAATTGAAGTAATCTCTTGTAGAAGGTTTTTAATAACAGTCATGCATATTTTGCCATCATTAGATTTATTCCACTTCTTGTGGGTTTCTCACTACTACTCTACAGATTGGTTAAATTGCATGAAAAACAAATATCACTTGAACTAAAAATCCTTATCTAGTACTTCCTGGAATCATTAGTCTTTTTTGCAGATAAAATCATTCATCATCTTTTTTCCTAAATTGCACCATCCTTGAGATATTTGAAGTTGAGAGGAATTGAATCGATATAATTTTGTCCAAATTTTCTGATTTTCCCAAATCCAACTCTGTGCTGAAATTATTCAATAATCAGATTTGTTCAATGTTGCCATATTTTATGCCTTTTTGAAATATTTCTACAAAGGGTTGGGGAAATCTCTCCAGTCTATGGATCCACCACTAAACACTTAGATGAAATTAAACACTGAACAATTTTTGTCTTACATTCACCACAGAATCTAACTTGCCATTTACTGTATTCATTATTAATGATGTCTAGCACCTTGCTTTATATTCAATCCAGAGTAATATTTTATAATAAATAGAGAAAAAGATTTCCAATTTCAAACTCTCGAAATTATCCCTAAAAAATTCTCCACTTTTTTTTTGAAGATACAAATAAATGTTGACAGTTTCAAACAGAATCAAAACAACAAGGAACCACAGAGTACTATTTTATTGGGAACTAACCATCACAGAGACGTTATAATATCATTTTAATGTGACAATAATTCACTCTAGTTATTCTGAGAAAAATTATAAGTAAAGATCAATAATGGTTACAGATATTATCTTTCATTTAAAAAAACTTTGCAGTTATTAATTTTGTTCTCTCATTCGGTTCGGTAATAAATTGATATTCTATGGTAAGGTATTAAAATTTGACATAATCTATGAATAACCATTATTCAATATTTATGTTTTTATTTACATGATTAAAACAGATACTATGATTATAAAATCCAAAAATTTACGCATGTTCAGTAATTAATTATAGTCTGAACAGAATAGATTCATATTATTGATCTTACAGAATTTTTTTATTATAGAACACCTAGTTGGTTTTTTTCGTAAGCAAATTCAGATGATCAAACTCGATTTCTTCAAGCAAGTATAATTGACAACCTAATTCTGGGAAAACTTGTAATCTATCCAAGTAAATTGTTATTGGGATTCTGTACAGAAAATAATCATCCAGAAAAGTAACATCACTTTAAAATAATTATTCGTAGAGATACCATTTATTGTTGTTGAAGATTTCGAAAAAGATTTTCATATTTTTAACAGTATGATATCAAAAGACCTCAAAGACCTGTTCACTGGTCTCTGTCAAGAAGAAACTTCAGAAATATCAGTGTTTGGAAAATCATAGATGATTTTTTCTGGTTTTGAGTGAAAAAAAGCAAATGGAAGTTTTCATAGAAATGATGGTTTCATGATTTGAAAATTTTAAGAAGAAAATTACAAATGTATGACGATAACATCCAATAATTCTGAGGTTTTTTTGGAATTTCTCACTAGAAATGGATGATTTATAATCTTGAAGTAGAAAGAAATTATAGTAGAACATCAAAAATCTATGTTTATGGTGTTATGTTTTTTTACCAAAAAATTAGTATTTTGTGTCTTCCTTCTGAATATGGACCTCATCGGATGAAACATGAGTGAGTGAATCATTTTTTATAGGGAAAATAATGTTTTTAAATAATTCAGAATTAATAGTGGATGCTGTGGAAGGTATTTTTCATACAAACTAAACTGGACTACAGAGGGGTATTTGCCCAATGTGAAAACTTAAAATGCTTATGACTTTTTAACGCAGCTGAATATGGAAAAACCGTAATGGAAAAAGTGTTTCTTTTGATCTCAAGAACCTATGGTTAAAATTAACGCAGTGGTCAAAGACTCACCCTGTATAGGCGCTTTCTCAGGAGGATCTCGAATATAATATGATTGAAATTTAAATGCAGCTATTTCATAAAAATGAGAAGGATTTATGATATCTCAAATGTAAACTAGATTCGAAAATTCTCTCATGTTGCTACAAAATTTTTGCTGATTTCAAAAATCTGTCACATGTCACCTTTCACATGAATAATACATAAAAAACTTCATTAGTCAAAAAGTAGATATGGCTTCAAAAGTACAGATACATTCATCTTAATAATTTGATAGACTCTCATCCGAACACAGCCTTCATAAATGATTTAACCTGAAATATAACTGAAATTATTGTTATTATATTTATTAATTGATATCTAATTATAATACCTATAAACCTGTAAATTATTTTTATTAATCGATTCTAGAAATTCATTTAACAGATAATAAATATGAACTACTCCATAGAAATACAAAATTCAAACTTCTCCTCTCTACTGTCGTCTGTCAATTTGTAGCTAGTTCTCCACTGTTTCAAATACGAGAGTATCTTAAATAGTTTAGAACCTTAGTAGTGAGAAGAGAAAAGGAAAGAGTCTTACAATTTTTTTTCAATAATCCAATGTGAAAGCCCTGTTCATTATGGAAAATTTGGGAAATGAAACTGAATATCTTCAAAATGAAATTAGCAATAATCCAATCAATGGTACTTTCCTGGCTGATGAATTATCGAGAAACTCATTATCACCGGAAGAGAATAAACAATGCTATCAGGAGAGACAAAAAATATTTGGATCTACAACAAATGACACTCAAGGTAATTCATGTAGTTTTCGATCTGAAGTCTTATATCACAATGAATTTCAACCTCACAACACTATATACAGAGATTATTTAAAAAATTGAATGCAATGATATATTTCTCTTTTTCTTGAACTTTCTTGAACAGGGTGGCCATTTAAAAACGAAATAGACGAGATTACGGACGAAATAAATTTTTTCGATAGAAATGCTCGGACAGGTCGATTTCATCATGTTTCGATGGTGGGGACAACTTCGAAAATGTAGGTTAGGATGCATAGCGCTTCAACCCTTGCTACTACAACCCTCACCCCCAAATTTTGAATAGGGAAGATGGGGTGAGTGATAACTCATTTGAAAGGTATTTTTATACTGATTTCAGCAAAGTAATTGTTTTTTCATTTTATGCATTAGTTCTCGAAATAATCTTAACTAAGAATTTGAAAATGAAGTGGTGTTTTCATGGCACTTGTAGTGTTTTTTGTGAAAAATCGACATTTTGAGCTTCAAAACAACCATGACTGTGGCTTTCTTCCTCCAATCCACTGACATAGAAATCTTTAATCAAGATGTCGAACAAACAAAGCGTATTGCGAAGGAGCTCAATCTTGCTGAAACTCAATCTAAATTATCTTCGATATAATTTGCAGTATTTTCAATAACATGCGGTAACACTTGATCGATAGAAATCTCCAAAAAATCCAAATACGTACATATTTCTAATCAGATTACCAGGTAAGAAAATCAAATCGTTAATGATGCCACAGAAATATTCCAGTCCCAATTCGTGAAACGATTTCCGACTTAATTATAAAGTGTCTTCTCAGTTGGCTTCAATATGTTTTCATTTTATTGATTATTGAATTAATATCTTTTTCAAAAAAATGAGAATCGAAAATTTTTTATTTATTACGAACAGATCATTAAGTTGGCTTACTGGTTCTTTGACATGTAAATTATTCTTAGTTTTGAATCGAGACTTGTATGTGTTCTAATTCATTGTTCGACATGGTTTATTCAATTGCAGAGCGGGTGGAAATAATTTCATTTTTTTTTGCAAACAATCAATGTGCTAATAGAACCGCAGAATTCTTCAATCAACGACATTTAGATAAACATGTTAATAAGAACTAATGCATAAAATGAACAATTACTGAACTGAAATCAGTATAACAATACCTTTGAATTGAGTTATCACTCACCCCATCATCCCTATTCAAAAATTGGGGGTGGGGGTTGTAGCAGCAAGGGTTGAAGCGCTATGCATCCGTAACCTATATCTTAAGTTAGGGATGGGACATCGATAGGTTTTCGTCGATGTTTAACATCGATGATAACATCGAACTGTACCACCGATGTTAACTGAACATCGTTAATTGAACGTCGATATTTGTGAACATCGATATTTGTAAACATCGATGTTTGTGAACATCGGTGTTTTAACACTTTAATTATACTTACGTATATCAATAATTCATAATGATTTAACGATAGATTAATATAATAATATATCAGAAATAATTTCAATGTCTACTGAAAATTCTTATATTGAAAAAAAGGGGCACGATGAAATTACAATTATAAGTACAGTATAAAGTTGGATGAATGTACAAAAAAAAATTTACTTCCAACTCAATCAAATATCCGAATAAATTAAATGTATATTAAAATCTATTTTTGTTTGTTTTTCAAACTGGTGAAATAAATAAATAAAATAAATTGAATGTCAATAAAGTTCCTACCGTTTTATAGAATTTACACTCAGTATGAATTTTCTACCATTAAACACTTCAACAAAATATATTTTTTTGTGTATGTCCATGTTGAATTAGTACATCACATATCACTATCATCAAATTAGTGTAAACTGGAGAACAAAAAATTAAGTAAAATTAATTTTTGGACGCCCTCTATCTCTGAAATAAAACCGTTCATATGAACTTTTTAATTTTAAAATTTCGCAACGTTTAACCCCTTAAAGTTTGTACAAGTAATTAATTGACAATAATAAACGACCGATTCCAAAATATTCAATAACACGAAATTGCGGTAAAACCCGAATATAACTTTCTCCTGACGTGAACCAAAACTGTGACGACTATATTCACCCATCAGGGTGACAATAAAATATGGAATCATGTTCATGTTTGCATATCATTGAGGATATGAAATTCAATTTTTTTCAGTTTGGAATATTTTTTGATGGGCATCAGTTGAACCAAAGAAAAGGTCACTAATAGTTACAGGTAGACAGAAATTGGACTATTTTTTGAATATTTGATGGTAAAATGGGTATATTTTCTCATATTTTCATTGTACACTTCATTTTGAGTACGGCGCTGTTTTCTTCGTCAATTTTTGACCAGTCATATTCATGATTTTGAAAAATATATGTATCATCCTGGTATAAAAATATACCTAGTTGACTGAAAACTGATTCAATCGCTGAATTACCATAAATATATATATGAAACATCGAGAAACCGATGTTGAGTATTCTATCAGCAACATCGATGTCAGCATCGATGATGAAATCAATTAACATCGATGGTAAAAACATCGACATCGATACTGAAATATCGATGTTTGAAAAACAGCGATGATGATGTCCCATCCCTATCTTAAGTTGTCCCCCTCGAAACAGAAATCGACCTGTCCGAGCATTTCTATCGAAAAAACTTATTTCGTCTGTAATCTCGTCTGTTTCATTTTCAAATGGCCACCCTGTATATTACTAACGAGTTAAACTAGAAAAGCCCACCCTTTTCATAATAGAAAAAATATAAAATGGAAATATCCCCTCTGAGTGATGAAGTTATTGGATTTTGTTATACTTAATGATATGTTTCAAAATGTTGGTGTTTTCTCAAGCTGAGAAATAAAAAGTGCTTGAAAAAAATTAGGGTTCAATAGCAACGAGAATAAAAAAATTTTTATAATTTGAAGGATGCAATTACTAATATTGACTTGTTTTACCAATATGTTCCTTTACAGAAATTAATTGTGAGGATGGGAATGAAATGGTTGTGCATAATCAGGTACCATTTCTAAGGAGCCAGAAGAAAAGGAAAAGATTTAAATACAACTCTACACAGTTATTGGCACTGGAGACAGAATTTCAACGTAATCAAACCATATCTTATTCACGAAGAAAACAACTTGCAGATGAATTAAACCTTTCGGGTGATAGAGTCAGGATATGGTTTAAGACTCGGCGGAGGAAACTCAGGAGGAATGGTCAGAAAGAACCACATATCAACAACATGAGTGGACCTCCATTTGTCCTAAACCATGAAAATAATTTTATCATCCACCCAATTTAAGCAGGTCGACGAATTTTTCCACGAATACACCCTACAACCATTTGACTTCTACACCTAATGAGTCCTTACATTTTTTACGACAGACAAATCTTCAACTAGTGGAAAATGAACCAGAACTTCCATACATGATTTTTTTTTAATAAATTTGCTCTTGAAAATCAAAAAGGCTAAGACAACATCATCAAATACAGGATAGCTAACAGAAATAATCATTATTATGCTCAGAAAACATCATACTTAACATTTATTCTTTTATATCTTAATGGGCATTATATGACAACATATACATAATTTACATTTTTGTATTCATAATTCACAAGAAACTCGTCGGTGTAACCCCTTAGAAAAACTTTCAGGGTAAGAGAATAAGCTCCTTATATGTGTCCATGATTTGCCTCATCTATAATATTTTGTAACAAATGTTTCTGGGCATTTAGGTTAAAAAAATCCATATTGACAGAGCTCAGAAACACAATATATTTCACATGAATAAAGTGAAGAATAATCTATAAGAATGTAGAAAAACAAAATTCTGAATACTTTTACCAGATACAGAAACAACAGAGATAGGTAATATAAAAATCAACAAACAATTATCTTATATTAACAATAAGCAAACTTGAAGTTTTGCATCAGTTTTATATCAATCTTGTTCCACTTTGGAGTGTATTAATCATCTTACTAAATTTTTTCACAACCTATTAAGACATGTTATTCACTGAAATATAGTGCTAAAAAAATTATGAAACACATTCATTTGTCATTGTCATTGTTAGGCAACAAAATCCTGAAGCAGTTCAATTTTTGTTTCAATTTTCAAGCAGTGTTGAAGGTATATTGTTGCTCATATTGGCAAAGTATTTACAGGCGTCCAGAAAATCTCATGGAAAAATTATTTTTGAAATAACATATTAGTTCAAAAAGGTTTTGAGTATATGCACATCTTCATGGCTCATTTACTGTGACTCGATAGTACCTGGTTGAATTTGTCTCAAGTGGGTATGTTATTAGTACGTTAATACTGAAGTTGAAACTTTTGAATCAAAAAACAAAAGTGTAAGGATGGACTTTCATTCAGTGACGAATTTTATCAGGAACCACCGCCTTACTGAGAACCTCTTTGAACCCACCGATTAAAAAGAAATTGAAAATTCATCCTTGCCTGTATAAGGACCTACCATAAAAGAACCACATGACCTACTTTATATATCTAAAAACCTCAAAGGGTTAATGGAAATGGCACAGGCTAGAACCAAAATCATTCAAAAATGCATCAAAATTTTGACCAGTTTCTGAATATTCTTCCCAAGATCAGGGCTAATTTAACGAGAGGAAAACCTGATAACGAGAATCAAAGAATGAAGAATTGCATATATGAGACACTATGTGAATGGGGACAATCTTATATCAGAGAAACAAAACGCCCCTAGAAGGTGAGAATAAGAGAACATCAGAAGATCTCTCATGTGTAAGACAAATTAATTTCTGGAGTTCTGCAATTTGATACTTACTTACGAAAATTCAAAAATTTTTTAGTATTGTCAGCTTTTTTAATAGCTAATTATTAGCCTCCTAAACGACAGAAGAGCTCTGTTGAAACATTGGGTAGAAGAACAATGAGAGATAATGGTTATTGCCCAAATAATAATTTGACACTGTATATAAAGGGTGATTCATTTAGAAGAACTTTTTTAATGAAAATAATTAATAAAAACAATTTTATTCAATAATCTTTATTACCAAATGAAAGAACCATTCTTTAATTTCTTTCAAATACTGACCCCGACTACGGTTAACATGATCTGTTTATGTCCGATAGCTCAGTAATTTTGAGAGATAAGTAGACTGTATTTATTTTTGCGTTTGAAGCTGGTGCGAACGCGAAATATATAATATGAAACCACAAAATTCATAAGAAGAAATGATTAAGGGAACGAATATATAAAGGCGGTGAGTGCCCTTTCAAATAGGTAGAGGGCAAAGTTTAACGATTGGCTTCTTTAAGAAGCCGTTGTTTGTCTTGACAGAGCAATTCGACTACTTTCGTCAGGTACATTAGATAATGATGCAATCCTTCCTAAAACAACAAGTACAAGTCACTCACTCTACCTCGTCGAGCAATAAAGCGTTGGAGCGCAGATAAGAAGATTTCTATCGATAGGTCTGTGGCTAATTCTAAATGCAACGCCTTTGTTGCGAAACAAACAAATAAACAAATATAGGCCTTCATAGTTTTAACACCTCTATGGCGATTCAGAGTTATTGAGAATGGACCTGCGAAATCCACTCCGCTATGGCTGAACGCCTTCACCTGAGAAACCCGCGTCGAGGGAAGAGAACCCATAGGGGGTTGAAAGGATTTGGTTTTATTTTTGAAGCATACCAAACATTTGTTCAGTACAGAAGATATGGCGCCTCTAGCATTAAGAATCCAAAATCTCTGTGCTATTAGGAAGCGAAGAGTGCGAAAGCCAGCGTGTAAATATTTTTTATGATACAGTCGATGATGAGCGATGTGAGACGACCTTTCCTGGGCAAAAGTAAGGGATGTCTGGAATCAAACGAAAGAGAACATGAATTAATCCTTCCTCCTACTCTTAATAAACCCTTTTCATCTTGAAAGACATTCAGTTTTTTCATATATCGCGAGAATGACTTCCTCTTGAGTTCCGAAGAGAAGAACCGCTCTTGAGTGGATTTAACCAATAGAAGCAAAGCTTCATCCAATTCACAAAGAGAAAGATGTTCAGAGCGTTTTGTATGTCTATTTTTTGCGTTATTTACAAAGCGAAGAACGTATCCCAAAATCCCTTGAACTTTTGTCAAGGAAGAAAAGTTCTGGAGCAAAAGACTTACTATATTCGCGGGAGTTTCCTTCGAAATATTCGAACAAAAGTTATCGATTTCAGCAGGAGCGGTCGAAACAACATCGACATTTAAAATAGGATCCGTTAGCGTTATGACCAATGTTTGGGGTCCATCAAACCACAATGATTGAGAAGCGAATTCTGAAGGAAGCAAACCTCTGGAACCGGAATCCGCGGGGTTGTGTTGGACCTCAATATGATGCCAAGAGGCGCTAGGAATTTTCTCTTGGATGTGAGCCACCCTATTGGAAACAAAAGTCGGCCAACGATGAGGTGACCCTTTGATCCAATCCAATGTGATTTGGGAAAGAAGATAGCGCTTGGTGGATAAACCTTTTGAAGGTTCAAAATTAAAAGAAAAACAATCATTGGAACGGTCCCATTGTAGACCCAAGACCTTGAGAGCGGAGGATTCATCATGTCGATCAAAAGACATTGGATCAATTGACAGATGCGATTTTGATATTCCTTTCAGAATGGAAGGAACATTTGAAGAGAATTTCCTAAGTTCGAAGTTTCCTTTTTCAAGGAGGTCAATCAGTTCCTTGAGCAACTGATCCATTCCTTCCAAGGTTGAACTACCAGTTACTACGTCATCAACATAGGTATCCTCACTCAAGGCTTTCGAAGCAATCGGAAGTCTTTCTCTCTCATCTTTGGCTAGTTGCATGAGGGTACGTAGCGCAAGATAAGGTGCACTGTTAACACCGTAAGTGACTGTGAGTAGTCTATAATCTAGCGGATCCTCTTCCACAGAGAACCTCCAAATAATGAGTTGAAAATACAGCATGCTCAGGTTTTATGCGAATCATACGGTACATTTGTCTGATATCCGCACATAAAGTGTACTCATGTGAACGGAAGCGCAATAAAATTGAAAGAATGTCTTTCTGAAGTTTCCTACCAGTGAGAAGATGATCATTTAGAGAACCTTCCTCTGGGTGAGGAGATTTAGCGGAGGCATTAAAAACAACGCGGATTTTGGGTTGACCATTTTGATGTTTGATCACGCAATGATGAGGCAGATAAAACGAATTGGACTTTATTGAACTATCTGGCACAATTTCCATATGGTTTGAATCAAGATAATCCCGCATGAATTCGATGTAAAGTTTATACAAACTCTGGTTTTTCACAAGCCTGCGTGCCAGACAGAAAAAACGCTGTAGCGCCAGTTCTCGCATCCCCGTGAAATGAGGCAAGTTATCACGGAAAGGAAGGGAAACCACGTAGCCACCCTCATCGTCACGATAATATTGATCCAAAAAAATCCGATCACACAGTTTGTCATCAGGTGACAACGGTTCTATAGATGGAACAGAATCAAGTTCCCAAAATTTCCGAAGTGAAATATCAGACGCGAATTCAGAGCACGAAATGTGGAATGTTGAGATCTGTGTTTTCGGACTACATTCAAATCTTTCCATCAGAATATACCCCAAAACAGTTTCAATGGCGTCAAGTTGACCTGGTTTACCCATCATCTGATCTGATAGCAAGATTTTCGAAAACACATCTGCGCCTAACAGAATGTCAACTGTACCAGGAGTATGAAAATTTTCATCTGCTAGCTTTAAGTGCTTCAAATGTGCCCAAGCAGACTCAGGAACCGGATAAGCAGGTACCTCATCACAAATTCTATCTAGAATTATAGCGTCTGTCAATATGACAGGTTCATTCAAATTGAGTGGTCGAAATAACAAAGTCAAGTAACCATGAGTAGCATTAGTTTTCATGGTGCTGAGACCCTTTACCTCGACATCTATTTTGCGGCGGGGTAGACATAACGAGTTTGCAGCCTTTCGGCTGATAAACGAAGACATGAATCCGCTGTCGATCAGGCATCGAAATGAATGAAAATTACCAAAATTATCTCATACGTCGATTAATGCTGTCGATAAGAGAACTGCGGATGACTTTCGACAGACACCAGCAGATGCAGTCAGAACTGCTGTATCAGAAGGGGCAGAACTGGTCGAAGGTAACCCTTCTAAATTATTGGAAGGTTTAGACGATGACGATGCGAGATGAAGCAAAGTGTGATGTCTTTCGTTACATTTGCGACAGTGCTTTTGCTTGACGAAGGCATGACGTTCCTGAGGAGATCTTTCCAAAAAATCTGAACAAGATTGAATCGGATGATTTTGTTTACAAAGTGTACAAATTGGGCTATTTTTGGAGCGTTGAATCTTGTGATGGTCCGAGAAGTAAGATGCAATGTTTCATTTCGGGCTTGAAGGTCTACTAGGATTAGAGGATTTAAACTTGTTACACGAATTATGAGCTGCTCCTAACGTATCCATTGCGATGCAATATTTATTAAGAAATGCAATGAGCGTATTGAATTCTGGAATTGATGATGAACCATTTTCAAGTTCGAAACGTGTTACTGTTGCATTATCTAAGCGTTTTATCAAGTGCATGAACAAAATGAAATCCCAAGATTCTACAGGAATATTCATATTTTTGAGAGCGGCTAAGTTTTCTGTGAAAGTATTGAGTAACTTACGAAGGGCAGATTCATTATAACAACTAATTTTGGAAGTATTTTCAATAGCGTTCCAATGTGCTTGAGCTCTCAACCTTTCATTAGAAAACCGACGAGAAGTGACCAATGTTATGTCCGATAGCTCAGTAATTTTGAGAGATAAGTAGACTGTATTTATTTTTGCGGTTGAAGCTGTTGCGAACGCGAAATATATAATATGAAACAACAAAATTCATATAAAGAAATGCGGTCAACAATGATGACTTACCACAGCGGTGAACTACGATGATTTCAGGGCTCTGCTCCAATTATCAGCTCTTCACAGGGACCCCTTGCTGCGGGATTTCTAATCCAACTCTTGTTCAAATGCGGTGTTGAAAACACAATCAAAATGCGATGCGAAACTTTCAAATATGCGGGTGAAACCAAGCGTGTTATATATCCAAAAACAAATCAAAATTAGCGTGATTTTACAAACAATTCAATAACAGACGTGACAGCGAGAGCTCTTCCATTGCAATTCGCGTTCTAGAGGCGTATGTATCCATAACATGTGCGAAGTCACCAGTGTTGACTTATAAAATTAGCGCGAAATTTAAATATTTAGCGATCGCCCCAGCTTCAAATTCATGCTATAACAAAGGGACCGAACATTCATTCGGTAGTTCCAATTTTCGATGACGTGTGTGAGTACTTCGGGTGATATTTTACCAATGACTTGAGCAATATTGGCCCCCAATACCTCAATCGTAGCTGGGTTGTCCACGTAGACTTTGGACTTCACTTAGCCCCAAAGGAAAAACTCAAGAGGTGTGATGTCACATTATCTAACCGGCCAATTCACTGGTCCGAAGCGTGAAAGGATCTGCTCGCCGAAATGCACTATCACTATCATATACAGTGTGGAAACCACTTACGGAATAAAATTCTTTATGACATTATTTTAGAAAATTATAAAAAATGCTGAGACACGTCAACTTTTGAATTCAGTTGTGCGTTATGTAAACATAAATTTAAATTTTCGCTATTTAAATATACAGGTTGATACACGTAAGTCTGCTATAGTCGGTATTCTCTTTTTTTAATGAAACACCCTGTATATTTGTATATTTTTGAAATCCTCTTAATGAACCGATTTCAACAAACTAAATAATGTATGGTCAATTATGAATTATACAGGATGAAATTTTAAAATTAATGATTTATTTCACTTGAAATATTGGTACTTTTTTAAATTAGCTAAATACGGATTTATCAAAAATCTAAACTGATTATTAGACGTATTTGGAAAACCTTCTGAATTAAATAAAACCTGGTACGCCAATGAATTTTATCATAAATACCTAAAAAGTGCATAGAAACGCCAATAATTAGACAAAATCGGTACATAATGTGGATTGTTTTAATATTCTGTCGGTTGTTGATGTGTTGACAGTTTATACTGAAAAAGTAGAATCTTTGTTGAAAACGTTTTTCTTGTCGAAATAACAATGAAATATTTAACTGAGACTCACCGAATTGAGATATTAATGACGATCGGGTACGGGGATAACTGCAGAAGTCAAGTTGAAGTGGCAAACTTATTGAATCAGAGGTATCCCGAATTGCCTAATATTTCACAAAGCACAGTGTCTAAAATTCATGCACAATTCAGAGAACTTGGACATGTCAAACCATCAAAAAGAAAACCAAACTTCGTTGAAGATGATGTGAAAGTGAATATATTGTTAAGTGTCGAAGAGAATCCAACTTCAAGTACACGTCAAATTGCCCGTGAAAATAATGTTAGTCATACAACTGTTCTAAGGTGTCTTCATAAAGAAAAACTTCATCCCTACAAATTGACTTTTGTGCAGGAGTTAACAGAAGACGATCCAGATCGTAGAATGGATATCTGCGAAAGATTGATGAATAAGCTGAACAGAAATGAGATAGCTCTTGGTACCATTCTTTTTTCTGGCGAATCAACATTCACAATGAATGGGGAGGTAAACCGACAGAACTGTAGATATTGGTCAGCAGAGAATCCTAATTGGATGCGTGAAACACATACTCAGTACCCTCAAAAGGTGAACGTTTGGGCCGGTATCATAGGCGACCATATTATTGGTCCTATATTTATAGATGGAAATTTGACAGCTGAAAAATATTTAAATATGCTTACAAATGAAAATATTCCTGCGTTGGCAAACTTATATCCCAACGCAATAGATCCTAGCTTACCGAATGAAAGTGTTTGGTTCCAGCAAGACGGGGAACACCCCATTATGCTTTAATGGTAAGAACTTATTTAGATGAAATCTTCCCCAATAAATGGATTGGACGAAGAGGTACTATTGAGTGGCCAGCTAGATCGCTAGACCTTACGCCGCTGGATTTTTATCTATGGGGTTATCTCAAGAACAAAGTATATGCAACACAACCAATTAGCATTGTAGACCTCAAAGACAGGATAACTACAGAAATACGGAATATTTCACCTCAAACTTTAAACAAAATTAAGGAGGAGTTCTATAGGAGACTGTGCTATTGCCAACAACTAGGTGGAGAACATTTTGAGCATTTATTTTAATGTGTTAAAATCAAATACATCAGCTATTTTATGTATGTGTTTAATAATTGAAAAAATAAAAATTTCACCCTGTACAATTCATAATTGACCATACATATTTAGTTTAATCGGTTCATTAAGGGGATTTCAAAAATATACAAATATACAGGGTGTTTCATTAAAAAAAGAGAACACCGACTATAGCAGATTTACGTGAATCACCCTGTACATTTAAATTTATGTTTACATAACGCATAACTGAATTCAAAAGTTGACGTGTCTCATTGAAAAAGGCACTGTTCCAAGTAGCTACTTCTGATGAATTTCAATTCCGAAATCCTTCACATAATTAAATTTGATAATAGCATCACCGACGAATGAATGAAATTCATTAGAGCAGTCAGATTAATGGCTTTCAGTATATAGGAAAATGAAATTTTAGTGATACTTGGAGGTCAGAAATTGGCCGTAAAATGAATAATGTTCTTTGGTTGAAAACGCTATTATATCTTCCGGTTGTGGGGGAACGGATATTCCACGGATGAATTTAATGAAGACTACCTCGCAAAAATCGATAACAGTTGTCTGTGCCTGGCCTGGACACTGAGAACAGGTGGGATGTCATGAGGTCTAATCCTGGCTATATTTCATGTTGGTAATTCTGGAAAACATGTTCTGTCGTATCCTTAGAGCGGCCTTGTTGCTCTAGAAATATTTCAGATAACCTCAAGTTATCAGTTCAATTTTTTCTGGTTGCTACATGTATATGTATAGCACTGAGAAAATTATTTTTTACCTCGCATGCCTGAAAGTTAATCCTAACAACCCTAAAAATTAAGTAACTACATTTCCCTCCCTTGGAATTCTGAACACATTATTTCCCTACTTTTATCGATTTCATTAAAATCTGTTTTCATTGAGAGTCATTGGTTATCATATTGACGATTACCTCAATTAATTGTTGAACGTCAGTTTCATTTTCTATAAAAGTAAACCCGATTTAACCATTGTATTTATATGATTTTTGCCAAACAGGGAAGATGAGCGAAATCTCAGAACCAGAAGAAGTATTTACTTGTACTCCACCAGGAGATGCACGAACAACCTAAGAATATTTCTGATAGTTGGTTCGCAGTATCATCCAAATAACGCTGCACAAAATGTCACGAATTGTTCAATTATTGGAGAAAAACAAAGAAAGCCAGAAATATAACCGAAAAAATTCACTTACTTATTTATCTGAAAGATCAGAGAATGTAAACGCAGCTACATTATGGTCAGAATTTTCAATGCTGAAAAGCACTTCCTAACTAAAACAGAATGTTAATTTTGACACTTCTTTTTGAAGAAAATTTCAGTGAATTACCGGCCCAAACAGTCTGAGAAGAACAATGAATTCAAATTCTGAAAGAAGCAGATTATTCAGATTATCTGATGATAAAGGTAAGAAATAATGAAAATAATTAATTTTGATTTTTATTATGGAAACATTCAAGGTTCCTCTAATCATTGGAATATATGGAGCATGTCGTGCGGAAGAATTGCTAAATATGAAAGTTGAAGACATTGATAACAGAGGACACTTATTAACAGTATACGTGCCCGAAACGGAAAAAGATATATAATAAATAATAATCTAGTTGAAATATACCACAAATATATTTCCCTTCGGCTCACCCACATCATTTATACCCGTGGTCGTCTTTTAATTGGGCATAAGAAAAGTAAATGCATATACAAACAATCGGAAAAAATACATTCAGCAAAATCCTTTGTAAAATGGCAAGTCTTTTAAAACTGCCTGGCCCGCGAACAGCCAATTAATATATTAATTATTAATATCTCAACTAGCGTTGGCCAGGCTTCAAGCGAGAACTGCGAAGCATAAACTACCTATAGATAGGCAACTCTGGCATGAATTTTGGTCCCGATTTCGAGACCTCAACTTATAGCGCCATCTTTAGTTATTCCCTAGTTGATTACAGATTCCATTCGCACAATGTTCCGTCTCGTGGCGCCCTCTTGTGCATTTTGTATAGATTATCATAGGATTTAACTATTATATTAATCTGCTGAAGATTGTCGCAATTTCAATAAAAAAATATCATTTGATCAGAAAATTGTGACAATTTGCAGCAGATTAAAAGAATTATGGTCATTTCAAATATATCTGCCTTCAAATCGAAGAACATACTAATCTTTAGAGGATGAAAGGATATAAACAAAAAAGAAACTTTA
Organism: Micraspis discolor; assembly: GCA_030674115.1. Lineage (NCBI taxonomy): Eukaryota > Metazoa > Arthropoda > Insecta > Coleoptera > Coccinellidae > Micraspis > Micraspis discolor. The sequence continues at coordinate 118,599 of JARTUT010001328.1, forward strand.
GAAATATATATATAATGCAGTAAATAATCAATTTACAAAAATTTCAATATCGAGGGAAAGGATAAACGAACCAACAATAATTATGCAACAATTACTCATAAATTATGAAAAATACGTTAAAAGTAAATAAGAATATTAGTGACAAATATATCAATTTAAGCATTAGATTTATACTTTTATGACAGAAACAATTTCTTAAAGTCTATTTTTTTTTCTTTTAGATACTTTTTCGGATGTCATCTTCATTATTGGATCATAAGATCTTATTGTTTTTTTTTCCCGATAAAATTGCATTAATAGTTCTGTCATAAAAGTGCAGAATCAATTTCATGGCAAAATCAATAAACTTATCAACTGAAATTCCATGAATTTGGCGTTCCAACGGTAGACCTCAAATATCCGTTGAAGTATTCTAGGAATCTTCTGATAAATGATTTTTATGAAACCCACTATTAGTGGAATACCCAAAGACTATAATCAATGACCATGAGCAGTTCAGTTATACAGGGTCTTTCACGAGGAACCTCACCCATATTTATACGGGAAACTAATGAACGTATTTTCATGAAATTCAGCACTTATAAGTATTTCACGATGCTGATGAAATCTAAAATATTTTCAAGGCATGAGCACCTCCGGTTTTTCCGAAAATGACGTCAACTTCCGTTTTTCAAATTAGAACACAATTTTTTTATTGCAGAAATAGATTCCTTAGAAAATTTCAAGTTATTTTGATGTAACATTTTTCAGTTTTGGTTGGAAAATTCTCTCTGAGCGGGAAAATTCGAAAAAAAAATCGAAAATAGAGCTCCGCTGAAACAAGAATAATTTCCAGGTTTTTGGATGGAAAATTTTCATTTTTAGAATTTTTCAAGATGTGTGATTGATGTATCCACTTTAAAAATCGAAATCGCGATTCATGATACAGGGGGTGAAGAATTGGCTTTCAAAGTTAGGGACGACAAAATCGTGAAAAATCAATTTTTTCAAATTAGAACCCCATTTTTTTATGGCAGATATTGAATCTACGTTAAAAACATTTATCTCAATTTGAAAATAACTACTCATAATTTTCACCAAATTTTGTCATTACGTCATTACTTTTCTGAGTTTTGACAACACTATCAAATTCTTTCTCTATGATAAAAAAATTTTTGATTAATATTACGTCTGTGCTTCTCTGAATTTTGACAACGTCATCGACATCGAATTCTACCTCTATGAATTCTATGAAAATTTTGATTGATATTACGCCAACTGACACTGATATTTAGGTCCGCAAGTTGTCAAACGAATATCGATCTGTGATGGCAAATCTTTCAATGACAAAGCTCGGACTATTTTTCTCTTGAGTAACTGAAAAAAATGATCATATCATCAGAAGGGGGAAAACTACGATAATGAAATTTGAGGATGAGTAAGATATCGGTAACCTCAATATATATACGGATTTTTATTTAAATCTAAATGAAGTCTTAGGAGATATTGAGTATTGAAAATTTTTTTTTTGGGAATATTTTAAAAATTTTCTAGCGTGACGATTGCTGCGAAATTTTGCAAGACGTTTCGTTTCAGCCTCCCTCAATAACATTCCATGTATCAACTTGATCGGATGGATATTCTAGTAGTTATTGAGGAAACAAAATTTCAGATGCTCATAACTACTGAACCATCCGACGGATTTGGCCCAATAACGAACTTGACCGAGATATTTGGACAATTAACCTATTCTGAAAATATGAAAACTCTAGCTGATTCCTTTTGGATGCTAGAGAGGATACGGCCGGCTGGACGAATTCGCCACGAATTCTTCATCAGGGAGTCGAACCTAATCGATTGAGACCATTTTCGGCTCGATATTCCAAAATTACAGACATTCGAGCAAAATGATAGGCACTCTGTTCGGGTGAACAAGAGCGCCAAAAATAATGTGAGTGTATGCATCACATCCTTGCTCTAAAGTGGATATTTTTTGAGTTATTCACAGAAAACTGTTTTTCGTCTTGAATTTTCAGCTATGCCTTTTCCCTTCACGCCAAAAAGATGAAATTTTCAGGAACTGTTGTTTGAACCATGCTGTAGAAAGTTTTTGCATATGGTTCATAAGGAATTATTTATTTATCACTGGAGAAAAAACCGATGGCCGACTAGTTTAAATAAAGAGGTTTCCGATACAAATTCGAATCCAAATTCGCCATCTATTTAGGAACAACCTGTAACTTTTTTCTCTTGCATATTAGGGTAGTGAAATCTAAAATTTTCATCTTTTGGCGTGAAGGGAAAAGAAATAGCTGAAAATTCAAGACGACAAACAGTTTTTTGTGAATAACTCAGAAAATATCCACTTTAGGGCAAGGGTGTTATGCATACACTCACATTATTTTTAAACGTAGATTCAATATCTGCCATAAAAAAATGGGGTTCCAATTTGAAAAAATTGATTTTTCACGATTTTGTCATCTCTAACTTTGAAAGCGATTTTTTTACCCCCTGTATCATGAATCGCGATTTTGATTTTTGAAGTGGATACATCAATCTTACATCTTGAAAAATCCCAAAAATGAAAATTTTCCATCCGAAAACCTCGAAGTTATTCTTGTTTCAGCGGAGCTCTAGTTTCGATTTTTTTTCGAATTTTCCCGCTCAGAGAGAATTTTCCAACCAAAACTGAAATATGTTACATCAAAATAACTTGAAATTTTCTAAGGAATCTATTTCTGCAAAAAAAAATGGTGTTCTAATTTGAAAAACGGAAGTTGACGTCATTTCCGGAAAAACCGGAGGTGTTCATGCCTTGAAAATATTTTAGATTTCATCAGCATCGTGAAATACTTATAAGTGCTGAATTTCATGAAAATACGTTCAGTAGTTTCCTGTATAAATATGGGTGAGGTTCCTCGTGAAAGACCCTGTATATAAATACCTTGTTGCCTCAAAGTTTCTTCAGGAGTTCTAGAAGGTAGAAAAAATATATCATCATTATTTGGGCTTACATAATCTGAAAGATTAATGAAATTACAAAAATGAAGAAGTTCTTCAAATATATTTGAGCATATTTCTGTACACACAATACTCTTGCGGGGAGACAGCGATTTTTTCTGAGGCTCTTTTCCCCTAGGCTTTCATGTTAAACACCGAATTGTTTGTTTTCTGACCACAGTCCTAAACTTTGTATTGATAGTTTCTTATCATTTCAAATACAACTGATTTGTATTCAATGAAATTAAACTTTGAAAATGCAGGAATAATGAGCCCCAAAAGCTTAAAACAGTATTTTTTGTTTCAGCATTAATTTAACGTAACGGTTTCTGATCAAAAATGAATATGATTTAAAAATTGTACAATAAATTAAATTTAAAATATTGAGTAATACATTATAGCAATAAGTTAGCTTCAATGAAACAGATGCAGAGGGCTGTTTCATCAACGGCAAACTCCAAAAAAATGCCAATTTGTCCATATCACGATAGTAATCAGCTCTATTTTACTCCAAATGTGAAAAGCCAAATCAATTATTTTCACTATATCGAAATCATCCTCACATATGTAATCGATTTCAATCAACCTATTAACAAGATCAATACTTTTCATTACTGAAACACAACTCTGCGAAAATTGAACAACTCGTTGCAATAAATATTAGGAGGTTTTTATTTATGAATATTCAAAACGTGCTCAATAGATAATAAGATGAACTTATCCTGGATGTAATCTGTGGTGCAAGAGAATTTGCGTTTCACACCTCACATTCAATTAAAGATGGCGCTAAGTCTGACTTTAATTCGACGGTTTATGTGGGTATTATTTTTTTGCTTTAGTCTTACAGAACGATGATCCTAACTTTTCTCGAAAACTCAGATCCTTAGAAATGGATCCCTACACTCATTATTGGCGGCTCTTTCATAACACCTTCCTACACATTTAATTTCTCAGCAGGAGGATCTATTTGAGTTTATGTCTTAAATATTGTGTCATTCCGTAGGTCTCCAGCATTATTTATTGCCTCGAGAAATATTGCCGGATGCCACTCCGGGCTCTGCGATTTAATGAACGGGGCTGCAGCAACTGGTGGCACCCTGATAATTATTATGGGTCGTTTCTCTTTTAGTCCGGCTGTTTTGGGCACTTTTATCTGGACCGGATTAATTCTTTGTGGTTTCCACTATTCGTTCTACGCTGCGGTTGATACACTTGTTGCGGTAATGAAATGGTCCTTTGTTTCATGGATTGTATACACAGGTTGTAGTCGGCATCGTGGAGACTCAGATTACTTTTAACTGCAGATGATAGAATACTAGGTTTTATGTTTAACATCTTCAGCGGTGTGGAAATCTTTTACAACTCTCGAAGATGTGAGAAATCGTCAAGAGTAATACTAGAGTGTGTCTAATTAGGATTTTGTAAGAGTTTTCGAGATGTTATTTATTTCTTCATTTTGGTCTTCTTCAGTGCAACAAATATTTATTGCTCTATCAAATAGACATTTTGCTACTCCCAATTTAGTGTTTAGTTGGTGGTTTGAATCAAAATGTAGATATTGTCCTGTGTTCGTTGGCTTTTTATACACAGTGGTTCTTGGGATTCCATTTTGTTTATGTACGAGTACATCTAAGAATGGAAGTTGTCTGTCTTTCTCGATTTCAATTGTGAATTTAATTGATTCCTCTTGATTGTTTAGATATTGAAGGAATTCATCCTTAGTGTCTCTTCCATGTTGCCAAATAATGAAAGTATCATCTACATATCTTTTCCACAGTTTGGGTTTAAGTGCATATTTTTCTAATGCCTTCTGTTCGAAAATTTCCATATATAAATCAGCTAAAATTGGTGATAGTGGTGAACCCATGGCCATTCCAAATTCTTGTTGATAAAAGATGTCTTCAAATTGGAAATATGTTGTTTCAATACAAATAGAAAGCATTTCCATAATTGCATTCACGCTTAGTGTAGTTCTTTCACTAAGAGTTTGATCTTCTTCAAGCTTTTTCCTAACTATGATAAGTGTTTTATCTGTTGGAATATTAGTGAACAAACTGGTAATGTCGAAGCTGACCATAACGTCTTCTTCCATGATTTCTTGATGTTTCATTATTTCTATGAAGTGTTTCGTGTTTCTTATCATCGATGTTGAATTACTTTTTAATGGTGATATAATTTTCAGCAGAAATTTAGCCAATTGGTGGCATGCTGAATTTCTTGAACTCACAATTGGTCTTAGAGGAATATTTGCTTTGTGTATTTTTGGTAGACCATATAAATGTGGTGGTTTACTGAAGTGAGGTGTAAGTCTTAATCTAATGAATTGATCTGGAAATTCATTTCGATATTGATAAAGGATTTTGTAAATATTGTTTTCAACTGTGGTGGTAGGGACCTTTTTTAGTTTTTTGTATTTTCCTGCTTCTAATAATTCATTGATTTTTTGATTATAAGAGCCAACATCTAGAATTACAGTGGCGTTTCCTTTGTCTGCTGGAAGTATCTTTATGGAACTATCCGAGTTAAGATCTTTTAATGCCCTCTGTTCAGCTCTATTTATATTGGGTAGAGGTGTTTTGTTATTCCTGTCTAACAAGGTTCTGATTTTCCATCTGTACTCGTCGGCTTTTTCAGGTTCTCGAATTTTTTGTGCAGTTTCTTCTGCCGCCAACATGATTTCAATTTTTGGTATCGTCTTAGGGGCTATAGAGAACTTGAGACCCTTGTTGAGGAGAGATATCTGATCTTCACTTAAGTTCTTATTAGATAAATTGATCACGGTTTTTGAATGATCTAAGGGTTCATATTTTCTTGACTCCTTCATAAGTTTCTCCATTTTCTTTTTTTGGATTTGTTTTTGTTGCTCATATATTCTTTCATAGCTATGTTTAATAGCTCCCAGAATATTTTCATAATCTTCAGCATCAGTTTTTGATTGAATGCTACATCTAAGGTTCTCGCATGTTGTAAGTAATTTGGCTTTGTTGAATCGATGTTGATTCAGCCCAAACAATCATTCAACACGAGCTCCATCATCAACCATATCTCGTCATCTACATGACTCTGGTTACAAATTTAATTCTTTTCGACCTTTCCGACCTTTTGCGTATTGGAAAAGGAACAGAAGAACTGGAAATGAAGAAAATATAACTTTTAGAGATTGTAGATGCAAAAAGAAAGTTTTAGTTGTTTTAGGAGGAGGTACCGCACTAGCAATTTTCCATTGAACAGAACAGATGACACTTTAAAATTTCTCGTTGAGTTATACTCGTATGCTTCAGTTCTTGTCCACTTAGCTTCCATAAAAAACTTTGAAAATTTAGATCATGAGTTGCTTTGTGCTAAATCGATTTTTTATATCTGTAAATGGTATATCGGATATGTAGTCAATTATTTGGATTTTTAGCTCTTTATTGTCTTAACCAAGCTTTCGGACAATTTTCTTGTCCTTCTTCAGGGCTACTAGAAATAACATCAATGTTTTTAAAAGTTATCATAAGAGGTACTAAAACTTACATCAATGTGAGACTCAACTATCAACAAAAATGATGAAAACATGAACATCCATATATCTAAAAATCCAAACTACACTCGGAAACCAACAGCCAAAATCTACTCTCAAAAGAAACAACGTGCAATAATGTCATGAGTCAATAAGGTTAGAATCACAGAAAAAAACGAAACAGAAGACACGGAAAAGAACGACAGATGAGGTACAATGAATCAGCAAACAAAATGTGTAAAAACACTCTTTATCATGAAAGAATCATCTAACATGACGCATGTTGATCAATTCGACGATATTGCAATAAATGGAATTGATACCATTAAAATCTGAATTTATATTCAAATTATCATTAAGACCCATAATTTCAACAGCCTCCAAAAACTCCCTCTTATATTTATTGCGTTCAGATCTTAAACACCTAGCACCTGAGAAATTCATATTGTGTCCTGTTTCACTAATGTGTTTAGATAAGCCAGTAGTTTGTTTTGCCATTGTACAATCCCTTAAATGTTCCTTTATTCTAGTTTTCAAAGTTTTATTGGTTTGACCAATATATGGCTCATTACATTCCATGCAATCTATAGAATAAACTATTCCAGATTTATTAGTTGTTGAAGTTTTGTCCTTTATTTTAGAAAATACACAGTTACCAATAGTGCAAGGCATGCGTGCAGCAAATATTATATCATGATTGTTAGGTACATGTCTTCTCAAAGTTCTTACAATAAAGGGGGTAATGGCAGGATAATAAGACAAAGAAAATTTTTTTTTGGTTAACTGGGTTCAATTCATCATTAGTTGGAAGGGTATTATGTCCATCGTTGGGGTCAGATAACACTATACGACCAGGTGTGTTGAACAAACATTTATTGAGGAGTCTTCTTGGATAAGAATTTTTAAGAGAAGATGATGTAATCTAAGGAGGCCTAATTGCACGAGATGAGGGCTCACCAACTTTTCTACTCTACTCTTCAAACCCATTATGAGGTTTATTTTATGATTGAAATCATGTGATGACTTGAAATTGAGGTAACGACCAGACGCCATCGGTTTCTGATACCAATCAACAACTACTTCATTATTATCACCTCGTATAAGTTGTATGTCCAGGTAACTAATAGTATGATTGATCTCTTGTTCATAAGTGAATCTTATATTTGGGTCCTGAGAATTGAGGGTGTCAACAATATTATGTAGCATATCAGTGTGAAGGATACAAAACAAATCATCTACATATTTTTTAACTATGATGGGAGTGTGATTTAACGTGTTGAAAGCTCTATCGAGCAAATCATCCACCACTATCTCTGCGATAATGGGAGAGGCATCTCCTCCCATGGGAGCTCCTTTAATCTGTAGAAAAAAGCGTCCTTTGAACTGGCAATAAGTGGTCCCAAAAATGAGTCTGACACACTCCAAAAATCCTTCTTTATTCATATTACAATGTGGCTCTATGGAATCCCAGTGTGAACCAATACTATTCAATGTTGCATCAAGAGTGATATTGGTAAAAAGAGACTCAATATCTAAACTCACCATTGTATGGTTTTCAGGAATGTCAAAATTCTTAATGATATTGGAAAATTCGAAAGAGTCCTTAATGTAATAACTGTTATTGTTCTGCTGTGTGAATTGGTCAGAATGTCGGCAACAAACTTTTAAAGCTTGGAATTGGGCGAATCAATGCAAGCAACAATGGGTCTAACAGATAATGTGGGTTTGTGGATTTTTGGGAGAGAATAAAACTTTGGACAGAATTATATGTGGTCAACCTTCCAGAAAGATTCACATCAATTTTATTTTCTTTTTTAAATTTCAATATGAACCGATTGATCTTATTCTGAAACTTCTCCGTAGGGTCACTGTCCAATTCAACGTATGAATTACGCTCTTCTAAAGGTTCAAGAGACTTTTCAAGATAAGTACTCTTAGACATAAGTACACTCACATTGCCTTTGTCTGACCTAGTTAACCGAGTTTTTTATGTTTTTGAATGAGATGTATTATTTGGGCAATAACCACAATCTCTTATGATCTCGTTACCAACGTTCCAACAGAAATCCTCTGTGGTCAAATGAACAGAACTCCGAAAACAAGATAAAATTTGTACTTATCTGTGGTTTGATCTTCATTATCAGGTATAACTTTTGTTATATAAGGCATGATGGTATCTTATGGGTTGAGAGCGGTTGGTAAGTCATATTCATTTCAAATTCTTCCAATTTTTTTTCTGATAAACCTTTCGCTTTTAATGGGTTGACCCATATCTGCCTGTATTTTATCATTATACAGTTTGGCCATTTGAAAACGAAACAGACGAGATTACAGACGAAAAAAATTTTTTTGATAGACATGCTCGGATATGTCGATTTCTGTTTCGAGGGGACAACTCGTAGATGTAGGTTACGGACGCATAGCGCTTCAACCCTTGCTACTACAACCCTCACCCCCAAATTTTGAATAAGGAAGATGGGGTGAGTGATAACTCATTTGAAAGGTATTTTTATACTGATTTCAGTACAGTAATTGTTTTTTCATTTTATGAATTAGTTCTCTAAATGTATTAGGAAAAACCAGTACCTAACAGTTGACAAAAAGGAAATCGCGAATATATACAGGGTGATTCCGGAGGAAACCGTCAGATTTTAGGTGAAGTATACAGTAGTCAATATAGTTTCGGAACAATGTTGGGTTTATGGTTAGGGGCCTTCATTGAGAGTCTACTGGATGATTTGTCCGATTTTTCTTTTATTCATAACTTTGGTATGGCTTGATCTATCTTGATGAAATTTTCAGTGTAGAACAATATGATTATCTTCTTTCAATAATTTTAACACTTTTTCAAAAATACAGAATGGGAATTATGATAAGTTCAGATTAAGTATGCAGGTTGAAAAAACACCCTGTACATTCCGTTTTCAGAAATTTTCTACTTGCTTCAGATTCTACCATAAGTTTATATTACTGGAGCGTTTTTATTTTTATAGACACACTTCCATTTTTCCTAGAAAAATTTTTCAAAGATGAACAGTATCGTTTTTTCGCTTCAAGGCATTGGGAGTATTCTGAACTAGATGGTAAAGCTGTATCGTCCAATAATACAAAGCTCTTCCTGAGTCCTAAAATAAATTTTCCAAATTCGAAATTAATTTTTGATCGCTCTTATTCAGATGTATAAAATCATTTAATTCAAAAAATTTCTTTATACGTACGTGAACCAAAAAAATCTACATACTACTACTAGAAATACAGAATAGACATTCGAAACATATGAAAGGCAAAATTATGGATTAACATAAAATTGAGTCATTATTCAGGTGATTTTCGGCACACTTCCGGTTTTCTATGAAGCGAATATTCCTAAAACATAGTAGTTTCGTTCAAAACAGTACTCACTTATGGCCTTATGCTATGTAAAATATTTAATCACGAATGTATAATAAATAGTTTTAATGAAATTGAAAATTCTCCATGAAAACTAAATCTATTTAAATCAAGTTCTTTAAGACCCATGGTTACTATCACAGGGAACCATAGAATGAGATTATTTAATAAATAATCTGCCACAAGAAGTGTATTTCAACATGCCTCAATTATTTACTCATGCGGAATATGCGGATATGATTTCTGTTTATGGTTTTTGTAACGGAAATGGAAATGAAGCCAAAATGGAATACCATAGACGATTTCCCAACCAGCGTCAACCAAATAAATGTACTTTCGGACGACTATTCCATTATTCTAAAGAACATAGGCAATATCCTAGTAAGGCAGAGCACATTGATAGGCCTACTCAAAATGAAATTTCGATTCAAATTGTTGAACGGGTGGAGGAGGAACCGTCTATTAGTACTCGTCAAATTAGTACCGAATTAGGAATTTCGCAAAGCAAAGTGAGCAAGACTTTGAAGAAAGACAAATTCCACCCATACCACTACCAAAAGGTGCAAGAACTGTTGCCACAAGATCTGCCCCAACGATTACAATTTTGTCACTGTGTTATTAGTCACCAACGAACTATTTTTCGTATTCTATTCAACGACGAAGCTATGTTCACTAAGAATATTAATTTTTGATCGCTCTTATTCAGATGTATAAAATCATTTAATTCAAAAATTTCTTTATACGTACGTGAACCAAAAAAATCTACATACTACTACTAGAAATACAGAATAGACATTCGAAACATATGAAAGGCAAGATTATGGATTAACATAAAATTGAGTCATCATTCAGGTGATTTTCAGCACACTTCCGGTTTTCTATGAAGCGAATATTCCTAAAACATAGTAGTTTCGTTCAAAAATGTACTCACTTATGGCCTTATGCTATGTAAAATATTTAATCACGAATGTATGATAAATAGTTTTAATGAAATTGAAAATTCTCCATGAAAATTAAATCTATTTAAATCAAGTTCTTTAAGACCCATGGTTACTATCACAGGGAACCATAGAATGAGATTATTTAATAAATAATCTGTCACAAGAAGTGTATTTCAACATGCCTCAATTATTTACTCATGCGGAATATGCGGATATGATTTTTGTTTATGGTTTTTGTAACGGAAATGGAAATGAAGCCAAAATGGAATACCATAGACGATTTCCCAACCAACGTCAACCAAATAAATGTACTTTCGGCCGACTATTCCATTATTCTAAAGAACATAGGCAATATCCTAGTAAGGCAGAGCACATTGATAGGCCTACTCAAAATGAAATTTCGATTCAAATTGTTGAACGGGTGGAGGAGGAACCGTCTATTAGTACTCGTCAAATTAGTACCGAATTAGGAATTTCGCAAAGCAAAGTGAGCAAGACTTTGAAGAAAGACAAATTCCACCCATACCACTACCAAAAGGTGCAAGAACTGTTGCCACAAGATCTGCCCCAACGATTACAATTTTGTCACTGTGTTATTAGTCACCAACGAACTATTTTTCGTATTCTATTCAACGACGAAGCTATGTTCACTAAGAATGGAATTTTTAATATCCACAATTCCTACGAATGGGCAAGAGACAACCTGCATTAGAAAAAGAGTCATTATGACTCAACACAGATTTTCTGCCAATATTTGGCTTGGAACGGAAATTTAGTTGGCCCTCACATTTTTGCGGAAAGATTAAATGGTGAAATTAACCTAGATTTTTTGGAAAATATTTTACCAAATCTATTGGAAAATGTACATATCCGCTCTATGTACTTTCAGCATGACGGAGCACCACCTCACTTTGCATTGAATGTAAGAAATCACCTGGATGTGAATTATCCGAATAGATAGATTGGTCGTGGAGGCCCTATTGCTTGGCCACAAAGATCGCCTGATTTGAACCCTTTAGACTATTTTGTGTGGGGATATCGGAAAATAAGAGTTTATAAGGTTGAAATTAGAAGTAGAGAACACCTAGTTGAAAGGATTTTCGAGGAATGTAATATCTTGAAGCAAAATCAATCCCTCATTAGAAGGTCAATTGGAAATTTAATAAAAAGGTCTAGAATATGTATTTAAAAAAGGGGAAATCATTTCGAACATTCTATGTAAATTTTGTGTTAATCCTTAGTTTTGCCGTTCATGATATGTTTCGAATGTTTATTCTGTGTAAGTTGTAGATTTTTTGGTTTAAGTTGGTAGCTATAAAGATATTTTCTGGATTAAATGATTTTATACATCAGAATATGAGTGATTAAATATAAATTTCGAATTTGGAAGAACTACTTTAGGACTCAGGAAGAGCTTTGTATCATTGGACGACGCCAGTTTACATTCTAGTTCAGAATATCCTCACTGCCTTGGAGCGAAATAACGATATTGTTCATCCTTGAAAAATTTTTCTAGGATGTGTGCCAAAAAAAAATAAAAACGCTCCAGTAATCTAAACTTATGATAGAATCTGAAGCATGTAGAAAATTTTTGAAAACGGAATGTACAGGGTGTTTTTTGCAAACTTAATCTGAACCTATCATAATTCCCACCATGTATTTTTGAGAAAGTGTTGGAATTATTGAAAGAATCTTCTTTCAATTATTATTTCAATGATTATCTAATCATTTTGTTCTACACTGAAAATTTAATCAAGATTGATCAAGTCATACCAAAGTTATGAATAAAAGAAAAATCGGTCGAATCGGACAAATCTCCCTGTAGACTCCCAATTGTCACCAAACCCACTCGGCTCCAGAGAGTGCACAAAGTACCTCCTCGGCTAGCTCTAGAGCTGAGACTACTTATAAAGGGGCGCCACTCTCTTTTATGATAATACACAAAAAAAGAAGAAAGTACACTAAAGATCTCAGGGTCGCAAAAGAGAGAAAATAACGAACGCACTCTCAGGATGCCAAACGAGCCCGATCACACAAGCGGGAGGTAGTGGCTGGTAGAAAGAATATAGAGCAATTATTTAATAATATAATGAGCCCAAATGAAATACACCAGGTCCCTCAAACGAGGATATATCTTACAGAAGGTAGATAACTAACTAGTTCTTGCTTTATGCTTTATCTCTTACTAAACAAACAGTAATATCACCCCAAGGTATATACTGAGAGCCTCGATGGTAATCGTTACTAATAGCTCTTTACTTATATCTAGGCGACCTTCTCGATAGGCCGGATTTTATGTACTAAACAGTATTCACTGAATTGGGCTTCTTTGATACTAATCAATCTTAACTAAATTCTACAGACTAACCTTCTATAACAGTTTAGGTCGTGGCTTGACTGAAGTACAAAAGGATATAGTTTCTTAAACCATAATTACTCTCACAGTCTCGCAGATGGAAACTGGGCTCAAATATATTCCTAGGCCAACGTAGTACAATTTCTTATAATAATGCCCCCTGGGTAGAAGACAGGTGTGGTATCTTAGATGGCAAAATCTGGTGGAGGTCCCCAAAGACAGCTCCCATGGCAGTTCGACGGTAATTCAAAGTCAGCATTTACAAACAGCTCGAAAACTTCAAAGACAGTTCAGAATCTGCGGCACCTCGCAACGGTACAATAATAATTCCCAATTCGAAGAAGAATGATGCTAAAACACGAACAAAAATCTAAAATACCTCGTGACAAACATAGGTTCAACTCACCAATCCCACGTCGTTTTTCCAAACAAATACGCCACTCCGCTAAAGCGCAAAAATCTCACCAACGAACAAACCAAACCAACATGATAAGATTTCTCTCAGGGCTTCAGTTAAAATCCTGTTCAGATCCGCAAAATTGCGATTAATTACTCCAGGACATTTCAACCAAAATATGCGGGAAGAACGACGTAATTGACAACCTACGTCACATGATCACAGAAAAGGACCACCGACAACGTACGAGATAAGCTGGCAAACTACTGCGACTAACGCCACCAGTTCGGTTTGCAGGTACTAACTGGAGCGGGAATTTTGAAACCGTGACACAATGAAGGCCCCCAACCATAAACCAAACATTATTTCGAAACTGCCTTGACTAGTGTACATGTTTTGATGCAAATGCAAAAAATTTCCTTATTGCTTTCACGCTGAGTATAGTTCTTCCACTTAGAGTTTGGCCGTCTTCAATATTTTTTCTTATTATTGCAAGAACTTTATCCGTTGAGACATTGGTGCACAAACTAGTAACATCGAAGCTGACCATGATCTTCATCAAAGATTTCTTGGTTCCCCATTATTTCTATGAAATATTCGGTATTCTTAATCATGAATCTTGAATGATTTCAGATTGAAAATTTAGCCAAATTGTTGAGATGTTGAATTCCTGAAATACACAATGGGTCGCGAAGGAATATCATTTTATGTAGCTTTGGTAAGCCATATACATGGGAAGGTTTGCTGAAGTGAGGTATAATTTTCAATCTATGGCATGAATCTTTCTTAAGTTTCCTATTGCTTCCTGTGTATAATATTCCATCAATGTTCTGTATATACTAGAAGTATTTAATGTATTTTTTGCCTTGTAATTGAGTTGATGACAAGAACAATAGGAGATTTATGTTTAGATTATTCTTTCTCATTGAATTCATTGTGTCTCAAGGAACGAATAAACTATTATCATCAATAATTGAAGTTTCTACCTATAAATCATCGACCACTTTCAACATCCTGTAAGACACGCCGAAGACGTCAAGTTGATTCTATTCTGCAGCCCCACAGGCCCAGATCTAGTTAAATCCATCCGGCGCCATTATACATGTAACGTCGTCAGATCCTGCTGAACTCACCATCTCGCTCCCCCAAAGGCGTCGCGACTCTGAATGTCCTCCTTTGTAGTTATGCATTTTATAGTCAGACGCTTATTCAAGAACCTGTTCCCCTTTGTTGAAATGGGCTCGTGAATATGAATAGGAATGATCTTATTACCCTATGATGAGGTTGATGGAACGTCTGTCTCACCTGTCGATAACGGTGCATCCAGGCAAGGTGTTCTAACCTCATTCCGGGATTGTATTATGCAGCCAATAAGATACTGTCTTCGTCTTGCAGCCTTCTGGAGACGGATTTCTTTATTTTTTTTAATACACGTTATTTTGTTATTTTAACCCGAATCTTTATTCGGAGAGAGGAAAACGAACGATGACATTGATATCACAATAAAATTTAATTCAATTTGAATGTGTTTAAATAAAAATTTATTCAATAAAATTTCCACATTTATTGTGTTTCAACAATATTGTAACACTACAATTCTTGGCTTCTTCAGGCGAGTTCGATGTTAAACTACTCCAGAAAAATTGAGTCTTCCTTATACAGGGTGCTCGGCACATGGACCGTCAAATTTTTTTGGGGCGTTGGTAGGGTCTTTTGCTACCCTTTCAGTCTTAGAACCTGGGTCCTTAGTATTACGGTTACGGAGGTATGATTTTTTTATTAGGTTTTTCTAAATTACCCAAAATGTACCCTTCGAAGCCCCATACCTTTTTTTGCGTGTGCTTTTACATGCATTTTTTTATTGTATTAAGTCTACATGAGTGTGTTTAAAAAAACGTATTTATTGTTACAGATAACACCACAAAATTAACACGTGGGTCTTTTATAAAAAAAAATTATGAAAGTATGAAAACATCTCCACTCCTATCGAAATTTAAAAAAAAGTTACAGCTATTACAAACTCAGTTTTATTTTAAAATGTTCTTTGGTTTATAACGTTGCTAACCATATTCTATTTACGTAAGTCAATAATAAAAATAATACTGCAAATAAGGTTTTAGTCAGAAGAGTGAAGAAAGTCGCACCTAAATAAAAGTACGGATTTCGACACAACACAGCGAGCAAGGAAATTTCACCTGCTCGTTTTAGACGCGTGTGAATTATTTTTACTATTTCTGTCCTTAGGCTGGATTGGGTTTGTCGCCGCTGACATGACCCTACCGTCATTCGAGATTTAACTGTCTCTGCTGTTGGAAGTGTCCGTGCAGCGTTGTTCAGTTTTTTAAATTTGTATTTTTTTGTTTTTGTTACTTTTATCGACTTTTTGCTACTGTTTTTTTAATTTTGGTTGTTGATATGCCTAATTTCACCAACGCTGAGTATGCTGATATGGTGATGGCATATGGCAAGGCCGATTGTGTTGCTCGTACAGCTCAAAGGATTTATCTAGCCAAATTTCCTGATTGAAGATTACCCCACCACGAAACATTCTCGACGACTTATCGACGATTAAGAGAGACTGGAAACTTAAATTTTCAAGAGCCTCGGGTCTTCAAAGGCTTGAAGTATTTGATCGTCAAGTGCTGCATGGTGTTGCCTCACACTGACCCGAGGCTTTAGTGGTGGGGAAATCTTCGATCAGGAAATTTGGCTTGATAAATCCTTTGTGCTGCACGAGCAACACCATCGGCCTTGCCATATGCCATCACCATATCAGCATACTCAGCGTTGGTGAAATTAGGCATATCAACAACCAAAATTAAAACAACAGTAGCAAAATGTCGATAAAAGTAACAGAAACAAAAAAATACAAATTTAAAGAACAGGACAACGTGGCAGAGACACTTCCAACAGCAGAGACAGTTAAATCTCGAATGACGGTAGGGTCAAGTCAGCGGCGACTAACCCAATCCAACCTAAGAACAGAAATAGTAATAATACAATAATTCACACGCGTCTACAACGGGCAGGTAAAATTTCCTTGCTCGTTGTGTTGTGTCGAAATCCGTACTTTTATTTAGGTGCGACTTTCTTCACTCTTCTGACTAAAACCTTATTTGCAGTATTATTTTTATTATTGACTTACGTAAATAGCATATGGTTAACAACGTTATAAACCAAAGAACATTTTAAAATAAAACTAAGTTTGTTAGCTGTCAAAGCTTAACTTTTTTAAATTTCAATAGGAGTGGAGATGTTTTCATACTTTCATAATTTTTTTTTTTTCAATAAAAGGTCCTCGTGTTAATTTTGAGGTGTTATTTGTAACAATAAATACGTTTTTTTTAAACATACACTCATGTAGACTTAATACAATAAAAAAAATGCATGTAAAAGAACACGCAAAAAAAGTGATCGGGCTTCGAAGGGTACCTACTGTTTGTCCAATATATACTTTCTGGCATGAACCACAATTCAACTTATGTACCCCCTTTTTTTATCTAATTTGTCTTTATTAGTTTTGATTAAATTATTTAAAGTATTATTGGTCTATACTTTGAAAAATTGAACAAAAAACTCCCACAATATATTTCATAAAGCTTTTTAGCTCAAAGGATATCGGACGTATTTAAACGAAAAGTTGTGGATATGTGGACTCTATAATTATCTCATATATTCAGAGATTTCATTGCCGTGAATTCCATCCACCTTAAGATAATTATTTTTCCATTTACTCAAGAGAAAATAGAAATATTGAGAATTCAAGATTTCAATGCTCGATGCTTTCACAATACGTGTTCGATTGACAGCGCTCGGACATATCAATACAGTTTCAGTTGGGGAAAATTATTCGAAATAATTCATTTACGTGGAAATAATGTACGTTGTCAAAATTTATAAAAGTACTGACGTAGGTTTTCAGGAAAGGGTAATTTCTGTTTCCAACAAACGAGCCCGCCGAAGGTCCAGACCTCACGTCACAGCTTTTATATTATTTTCACTGCCCTTTTCACGACAATACATCTTAAATGAACTAATCTCCAGAGTTGAAAGCTCTTTGGCCTGACTCAAGTGGTAGTTTACACATATTAATTAATTTTTCCCTTCCATCTCGTATCTCCCCTCGATCTTGTACGAAGTAGAAGCTTGTAATAGGCTGCTAATAAGAAAATATTCAGATCCTGATTGCCAGTGACGTGCATATCAATCTAAACAAGATAATGTCCCTTAATGGACCTGATATGAGCAATTGCTCTTTCCGGTCTTCGAGCAGATTCGAGCGCTGTTCGATTTCAATGGAACCATCCTGTGTTTCTGTATTATCGGTGTTAAACCTACTCAGGACAATTGCTATCTAATAATCATGCCATCATGTTCCTAAGGAAAGAGAATGTTTATCTGTATGTAATTCCGGATATTGCGATATACAATTATCATAAATACAATTACGGTAGTTATCATTCAAATTTGAATGATATTCCGAACCCAAATCCGATTGATTCGAACTCAACAATTCCAACAGATGAAGTCTCCGTCGAGTGACAAATATCCTATGAAACTACCTTTTCAAACTAGGGCAAATACTCTAATTACGTGCAGTAGAGGATGCTAAATAAATCATAATATGAGCTTTAAGTCATGAAAAATTGAAAGAGAATAATTGCAATTTTTTCGCGGTGAAATCAGTTCGAAACCATCAAGTGATACATTCTACCTGGTTATCCACAGCTGGAAGCGTTAAAACATATTGAGAATTTCTGAATAGTCATTTAGAACCAACTGGCAGGATGAAGTATTGGAGGAATGTATAAAAAGTGAAGCGAAATTTTAGAGTTTGCTATAGGAGTGTTGTAGAATTTGAGGAATATACCAGAAAACACGAACAACCAGAAAAGTTGTCGAGTAGGTGATATAGAGTGCAAAGATGATGAGATGGACTAAAATATGAAGAATCGTGCTATTTTCAACACATTAATTAAATAATCGAGTTAAACTGTACTGAACCTTGTGATAAGGAGGAGTGTGGAATCAACTTGAAAATATTGTCACCTATTTTTGACATCGACCTGTAGTATGTAACGTCGCAGGGCTGAATATCCTTCTAATGAAGTCACAACAAAGGTGCTCTAGAAACGTGCTTCAACTTCAGTATCCAAAAAATCATGATGAAATTAAGTGATGAGACTGGCAACGTTGCGTTCGATCTGGCAAAACTGGAAGCGCGGAGCTTAGTTGGGTGGTAGAGGAACATGTGATCAACCTGCAGTACGAGCTTGACTTCGCTCAAGTCATTTGGTTCTGCGTACCGATTGTTTCTGTCAAACAGTTTTTTCAATTGTGTTTTGAAAATAAATGACAATTTCGCGAAAGGGTGTGCAATCAGGTTTTGTTTCAGACTTGGGCATTTACGGAGATAGTGTTTTGTAATAGGCCCAGGTTTTTCAGTGGTCTAAGACGTTTCAAGAAGGAAGGGAGTCTATTCAAGATGAATCACGAAGCGGAAGGACTTCATCTTCAAGAATCGATGAAAATGTCGACAGAATCCGGGATCTTGTGCGTTCAGATCGTTGGTTGGCAGTCATAATGATAGTGGAAGACATGAATTTGACTAACACCACCGTTAATAAAATTTTGACCAATAAATTGGTGATGAGCAAAATCTGCCCAAAATGAGTTCCAAAAAAACATTTCAATAAACGAGTTTTGGGCCAGTAAAAACATTCCTATAGCTCCTCATTCTCTTGATTCGCCCGAATTGACTCCTTGTGACTTCTTTTCCTTCTCAAAGTTGAAAAATTACCTCCAGGTAAATCATTTCGGGTCAGTCGAAAAATTTCAAACGGCTGTAACTGACCAGCTGTTAGTTATTTAAGTATCGGAGTTCCAGTACTGCTATAAGGAGTGGAAGAAAGTCTTCAGTGCTGTGAGGCCTCGGAAGGTAATAAATATGTAGGTGACAGTATTGAATTTTAATTATTTTTGTATTGAAAATCAAAAAAAAATCAGTCTCATCTCAAAACAGAGATTTATTGTGATTCAAAAAATTTAAATAGAACATAAAACTGAGAATAGTTGTGAAATGCACTCGCTTCGACAGTGAATGATTTAAATTTGTTTGTATGTATAGATCGATGAAATCAATGCCACCGAGTTCAGTTAATGACCTATTCAAAAGATTCATGACAATCGAAATAACACACCACGGGGTGAATATTAACATAGGTGAATAAATCCACCCTAACCGCTTACATGCTAAATCATACTCTACATCCGCTCAAAACTAGATTTATTCCTCTTTAATAATCACCAGACAGAATGTTAACATATTGGGCAAAGTCACGAATCGGGGTTCAGAGGTAATTATTGTCAAGTTATGATTTCGAGTGGTATATTCCACGTCCCTATCCTATATTGAACTGTTAAATGACGAAGCTGACCTACAGCAATAGATTCTCGTGTACAGAACGAACCTAGACACACGCAATTTTGGTGGTCTTGCAATATAAAGCAGAATTGATGATCGATTTTGTTGTAGAGCATAATGAAATTTAGGTTGGTAGACAGTAGACATCTTTATGAACAGGATTTTCAAGAATATCGAACTATTTCAAAAGTGATCAAATAAAAAACTTATTGGATTGAATCTCCACATATTTGTTGTGTTTCATACTACATATTGCGACAATTGTTTTGCCAAATTCTCAGTTCTTCAGGCGAGTTTGTTATTGAACTGCTCTAAAAAACATCGACTCTTCTTTATATATTCGACTAGATGGAAGAGGGGGCCCAAATATTAAAAGCGGCTAGGATTTTTCATGGCAGGTTTATCAGTGGTGATTTGTTGACATCTGCTTGGTTATTAAGCAAAATAATTCACCTGTTGTATCCATTACTATAGAAGAATAATTTATTACCGAACCCCAGGAGAGAAAAAAATTAATAATTGCAAGGTTTTTTCAAATGAAAGATAATATCTGTAACCATTATTGATCTATAGTTATAATTTTTCTCAGAATAACTAGAGTGCATTATTATCACATTGAAATGTTATTATAACGTCTCTGTGGTGGGTAGTTCCCAATAAAATAGTAATGTTGTTTGATTGAAATGAGAACTCTTTAGCTTCATCGACATATCTAAAATTATGATTTCGAGACTGGGAAAAACTCAAAAGCCATTTTATTTGTTTTGTGAAACGCATGCATTCAATTTACATTCTGGTACTAGTTAATCTTATTCGTCGATCTGAATCTGAATGGCTGTTCCTAATCAATGCATAAAGTTGAATTAATAATCGAGGACCAATTATTTTATAAGCGAGAACACATTACTGAAAAAATGTGGAAAGCACTGACGTGAGATCAGGAGCTTTTACGCGCTTGTTCTAAAGTCTTTTCTCAGACTTAAAGAGAGTGCGATTCAAACTCAGCCAGCACAATGAGTGTGAAAGAATCAATAAACATATATCTTAAATGGAAGTTGAGTGAACTTACAGTTCAGCAAATTCTTCGATCTGGCATTCTTTCCACATTTCTATACCATATATAAGTTGTTGTAGTTGAGTGTCATCAATTATAACCGAATTTCAGATTCATAATTGCTGAGCTATCGGACAGGTCTGGCCCAATAACTAACTTGACTTATATTTGGATAATAAACTAATTCTATTAATATGGAATCTCTATCTCATCTCTTTCGGAAGATAGAGAATATTCAGCCAAACATTTTCAAATTGGACCACCGTTTCTTCATCACGAGTCAAATCCAACCGATGGCGATCATTTTCAGCTCGATATTCAGAAATTACAGACATTTGGGAAAAAAATAGTCCTCTTGTCGCAAAATTCATAATGACATTTCCATTCAAAATATGACAACTGCACACACCAGTAATTTAGACATGTTTGTCATAAAAATGAACCCACAGAATTAGTTTCATTTTCGGCTCAATATTCACTCATTATCACAACTTGTCATAAAATTAAAATTATTTATAGTTGATGTGATGTGAATTCATAGATAGAAATATAATCTGTGACTTCATTTTCAGAAAAACTCTTATATCTTCTGGAGATTGTACGCTATGATGATGTTCTGTGGTTCCTTGTTGTTTCGATTCTGTTTGAAACTGTCAACAGTTATTTGTATCTTCAAAAAAAAAGTGGAAAATTTTGTAGAGAGAATTTCGAGAGTTTGAAATTATTCAATTCAGTATGAAATGATTATGGTCAGAAAATGCATTCTATTCTAATTTTTCTTGTTTATGAGCCTATAGCTTCCAGTTTCAATATTGATAGAATTTCAATTAACCATGCATCATAACAAACATTCAGAAATATTAAAACTGAGTCAAATTCTATTATCTCCTAAGTTTGTCAACCAGGTTGAATCGATGTATGAACTCAAGATGTGAAAAAATTTTTTCAAAGGTACAGAACAAATCTAGGAGACTGGGTTCGAAGTTTTTAAAACTCACATGAGCTTAATTTGAAGCATTCATATGTTAGAATAGATATAATTTGATGAACCCTGAAAGTCTGAAGCTATAAAGAACCAGCTCTTCATAAAAACAAGTCTCCAATTTAACAGGTCCAGACAAAAAAAGCATTACCTATTTCAACGGTCATCATGAAAATATACCGAAGTACCTATGTGAGTGAAGGAAATCCTTTTCATTATTTATTATGGAATATTACTCTGGATTAAATATTAAACAAGCCGCTAGACATCATTAATAATGAATACAGTAAATGGCAATTTAGATTCTGTGGTGAATGTAAGACAAAAATTGTTCAGTGGTTAATTTCATCTATAGTGTTTAGTGGTGGATCCATAGACTGGAGAGATTTCCCCAATCTTTTGTAGAAATATTTCATGAAAACATCAATTATGGCAACATTGAATAAATCTGAGTATTGAATCATTTCAGCACAGAGTTGGATTTGGGAAAATCTGGACAAAATTATATCGATTTAATTCCTTTCAACTTCAAATATCTCAAGAATGGTGCAATTTAGGAGAAAAGATGATGAATGATTTTATCTGCAAAAAAGACTAATGATTCCAGGAAGTACAAGATAAGGACCTTTAGTTCAAGTGATATTTGTTTTTCATGCAATTTAACCAATCTGTAGAGTAGTCGTGAGAAACCCACAAGAAATTGAATAAATCTAATGATGCCAAAATATGCATGACTGTTATCAAAAACCTTCTATTAGAGATCATTTCAATTGATGTAGTCGTTTGAATATTACAGGAGAAAATGCAATTTTTTTATGACATTTCGACACCCTATATCTTTTGAACGGGGCCAAATTTGGAAAAATGTCATAGGAAGAAAATGTTTCTTTTGACGTCAAGAATTTATGGTTAAAATTAACGCAGTGGTCAAAGACTCACCCTGTATAATAAAGCATTAGAAAAATGAATACACTATCTTTTGTTGATTTTATCATCGAATTGAGTAGTCATCCTTAAGACAGGAAAACCTTTATCGGTTAAACTAGAAGCTTTTAGTAATCTTTCGAGTCAAAAAGACTGAAATTGCCAACAATAATAATAATAATAATAATAAATGAATCTAAAATCGTTGTCTTTTGATCAATTCCCCCAATTTTCATGTTCTTGTGAGAATGAAGACCCTCAATATGACAGCTGCCAAGAAACACGCTTTCCGAATCGGAGCTGCCAAGAACCCAGTAAATGATTCAGTAGAATTTCACTCCTTATTCCGGAGATAAAATGGCAACTGTGCCTTCGACTCAATAAAAAATTTCTATTTCCTCCTATCACTTTCTCACGGGCGGAAGTTTGGAATGACACAACTGGAGAAGGAGCTCGCTCGAAGGACGTGATTTCCTGAACCCACGCCGACGTCCGTCACTATATCTGGTCGCGAAGAGAGCTCCTAGAACCCGCGCAAGCCTATTGAGGCCATCATGCCCCGTCTCAACAACAGTCTCTTCAAGCCCGCCAACCTGTGCACCGACAACATCCAAAAACGCTCGTCTGCCATCGCGGCACGCAACTGAACTTCGCGGGATGTTCGTTTGAATTCGCGCGATTCCATTAGAGCCATCTTCTGACGGTACAATTAAGAAATCTGAAGAAGAAATATGTAAGATATTCTGAACTGAAAAACGGGCGGGAAAAATGAATTTGATCTTTGTGTTCATCGTCGAGGTTTGTGTATGTGGTTCTATTTGTGCGTATTCGTGGCCAAATGAAGAGACAACAACAAGATATCCGATGTACAAAGACTACCATTCTGATCCTCTCGTGGTGGAAACAACAAGTGGTTTAGTTCGCGGTTGGTCAAAAACTGTTTTAGGACGAGAAGTTCACGTTTTCACGGGAATTCCCTTTGCAAAACCTCCAATTGAACAGCTGAGATTCCGTAAACCTGTACCAATAGACCCTTGGCATGGCATTCTGAACGCTACCAAACTGCCAAACTCCTGTTATCAGGAAAGATACGAATATTTTCCAGGCTTCGAGGGTGAAGAGATGTGGAATCCAAATACAAACATATCAGAAGACTGCCTTTATTTGAATATTTGGGTACCGCAGAGACTGCGTATTAGGCATCACGCAGAAAAACAGCAGCAGGACCGGCCTAAGGTCCCTGTTTTAATTTGGATATACGGGGGTGGCTACATGAGTGGTACCTCAACTCTAGAAATCTACGACGCTGATATAATAGCTGCCACCAGTGATGTTATTGTAGCTTCTATGCAATACAGGGTTGGAGCTTTCGGCTTCCTATACCTAAACAAATTTTTTTCTTCCGGAAGCGAAGAAACACCTGGTAATATGGGACTGTGGGATCAAGCTGAAGCTATTCGTTGGATAAAACAAAACGCTATAGCTTTCGGAGGTGATCCTGATTTAATCACTCTGTTCGGAGAATCGGCAGGAGGTGGTTCTGTTAGTATCCACCTTCTCAGCCCTGTCACCAAAGGCTTGGTTCGGAGAGGTATACTTCAATCGGGAACCATGAATGCTCCTTGGAGTTATATGACGGGTGAAAGAGCAGAGCAGATTGGTCGTATACTGGTTCAGGATTGTGGTTGTAATGTTTCTCTTCTAGAAACGCAACCTCATCAGGTACTGGACTGCATGCGAGCCGTGGATGCTAAGACTATTTCGCTGCAACAATGGAATTCTTATTCTGGTATACTCGGATTTTCTTCCACACCGACGATCGAGGGTGTGTTCTTACCGAAACATCCCATGGATATGTTGGCTGAAGGAGAAGGTTATGAGGATATGGAAATTCTTCTTGGTAGTAATCACGATGAAGGTGAGTTTGAAAGAGATAGTTATATTGGTGTGAAAGTTGGATTTTTCTGATTTTGCTATTCCACGAGTCTGTCAGTGATAGATGAAATGAAGACCATCTCTTCATGATGACCCGAAGAAACCACGTCAAGTTCAGTTGTGAATTGTATAATTCATTGAAATCCAGTGAACCAAGTTATGCATGAAAACTTAAATACCAAATAGAAATTCGTTTGGGCAAAACTTGATTTTCTGAACACCTAGCCTTGGATTGTGATACCTCAATGTCTGTCAAATGTGTTGGACCTTCCTTCATATTGCGTTCTGACATCAACTTATCTCATTAACTTTTTATATGTAGCTATTGAAAGATCACCATTACGATCTGGAGCTAACGAGCTGTTCAGACATGAATGTACTCATTTAATTATCTGTCATCTCTTCGGTAATTGTGATTACTTTCTTTACTCAGTCTTTAGTGAGCGTGGCCATATTTTCAGACTAGATTTAATTCGTTTTGGGTCAAATAAGTGCAATGGTTCAGCAGTTATGAGCATCTGTATTTTGTATTTCTCAATGACTCTTCTTCCATCCGATCAATTTGAACTTTGAAATTTCAGAGAAGCACTGACGTGAGATTAGCAGCTTTTGGGCACTTGTTCTTGTTTCTCCGGATTATGGAACAGTGTAATACTATAAAAATCGCTACAATGAATGATCAAAGCTATTTCGCACATTACAAATAACATTCTGCAGAGCTGCAAACGAATACTTACTTAAGTATATGGAAATATCCGCATTGATCAACGTCTACTTGGGTTAGGATCTTATCGCACACGTTTTTCATACCTCTGCTATGGCGATACTTTGGTATTCCTCCAGAACCGAAGATTCTAGTGTTAAATCCATCAATTGGTCGATCGCATCTGCTGTGGTGTCCTGTGTTAGTTAGTTCTCCCCTCTTTTTTGCCCTCTTACCTTGGTTTCAGAGGATGCCATTCCCGGAAGGAGCCAATAAGTAGAAACACGTGGCGGCAAGTCCTTACCAATAATTCAAATTTCTACTGCTTTCACTTTCTGCGGAAATTCTCACGAATACTTTCTTGATTCGTATTGATCAATTTCTACAATTAAACATAAACACTCACAATTTTCCTCCAGTTTTGTTCAAAGCTTGGATTGCCTCTCTTGAAAAACAACCCAAAATCGGTATATAAATTTGATTAAAAGTCATTTAAAAAGGAATATATTTTTTGCCCTGAGCTCCTGTCATTTGAAATGCCTTATATTTCAAGTCCGAAATGCAAAACAAAGCGATATATATATTCTTCTGAACTCTTGGCTTACAATATTTAGTTATCTAACAATGAAGCATATAGATCAGGGGTTAGTGACGGGGTGTCATACAATTCGGCGTATGACATAAAAGCCTAGGGAAAAAACCCCAGTAAAAAAACCCTGGCTCCCCGCCTAAGTGTGAAAGTACAAAACTGAGCTGAAATATATTTGAGGGACTTCTTTCTTCAAGAGTGGTCTTCTATTAATGGAGACAGAGACTTCTTCAAGTTGCCCACATCGAATCTGGAAATAAAAAAACAAAAGCAGAAAAAAGAACTGAATAACAAAAATTCAAAATTTGAAAGAGATAAAGAAAACACCCTCAAATTCGCCTTTTTGGATTAACTCGATATTGTAAATCAAGAATTTATCAACATAACAAGCTAAACCGTAAATTTTATTAAGGGGATAATCAATGAATACATAACCTTTTATGGATCCTCTTTCACGAAGATGTGTCTCTTGAAGGAGAATAATCTCAGCACCATAGTCCTTTGCTAGTTTAGAAATATAATCACTCTTGTCCTTAGAAATACCCTCTATATTAAAATCTAATACACAAAATTTGTCGCCAATCTGCAAGGAGGATTCTTCGAATCGGGTCTTGCGGTCCAAGTGATGATATTTCAGATCTTCTGATGTTTGAAGTCTGCTATGGAACCCATTCAAAGGGAAATAATCATCCATAGTTGGGGAAGGTTGTGATTTAACACTTATTTCATTGAAAAAATAACAGAGGAAAAATTATCGACTGATTTTAATTTTACAATCGTCACAAAGCGATGACTCTTCGATATAAAATATTCTGGAAATGAACCTAAGGAGGATGAATTATCTCCTACAAACAAGGCGAGTACGATTTCGATCAGACTCGACAAAAAAAGATCCGTCAATTCTTCTGTGCTCCAGAAATAAATGAAACAAGTGAGCAAAATCTCCCATATTTTTAGAAGCTTTGATTCACAACGGTGAAATTTGAGAAAATTTAGGATGTACGAGAAGATCTGGAGTTTTTGTATATAACCTTCAGCCACCGTATTAGGCTTCGATCCTCCAAGCTGTTTAATTCTCCACAAACCATCTTTAGAATCCTCTGTTTTGAAGAAATATGGGCCGATTAGTTCACGGGCCCATAAACCACATCAAACAGTTGTTTTTTTGGATTTAACAGCAGTTTTGAGACTCTTCGGGTTGTTCATCACACCCAGATACCGGCATTTTGTTTACTCACGAACCCGTTTTGACAAAAATGGGCCTCATCGGTGAACAAAACTTTTATCGAAGAGAGCAGATCCTCTGAAAGCAAGTCAAGATCCCAACGACTAAAACTGAATGATTCGGTAGGTCAGTCGGCTTCAAATCTTGAACTAATTGAATTTTGTAAGCTTTCAAACAAAGATCTTATTTGCTCCTCGACATCTTTGGAATAATTGTAGATAACTCTGAGTGAGCTGCTTCATCGATGTCGCTACATATTTTTTTCTACTTTGAAACTAATTCAAAGAATTAATTGCATAAGAAAATCAATAGTATTTTTCCACTTTCTTTGCAATCAACATAAGGAAATATGACAGTGACGATATTTATCTGTTTCTCATTTGTAAACGTCAGTTTCCAAAAACACAATATTAATCAAGAAAGTTTATTTCATCAAGACACTAACTTGTGAAACTGACAGTTAACTTGCAAAATTTCCACGAGTTAGTAGTATTTTTTTCGTTTCAGAAATGCTATTACCTTTTGAAATCTGCAAATGACAACTAAACGACATATTTTACAATAAATTTATTAAGGAAAACAAACCTGCGAACAAACATTTCCAAGCAGCTTTTCAGCATAGACCATTTTGCCCATAAAGTATTAGGGATCTCTTACCTCTTACCTTGCTAGTAATATTCCCAAGTAACATTTTTGGTAACCTGAAGATTTATTAATTTGAAATTGGTGTTATTAGTGATTCATAGTAGGGGTGCTAAGTACCTGAGGTGTTTTAGTTCATATAGGAGTTGCAAAAATTATTGATTCCCAGAAGATTCTACAAACTATAGATTTTCAACTGTTCATAAAAACTTCATGTTATAGTACCGAAAGGTACATAATATGGGTTTATAAAGGTGACAGGAACCCGCCTATGAAACATCAGAAACACGGTGATACAACAGTTATCATAGGGCGTTCTATAGAAGTGTTTGCAACTTCGTAATGTAACCGATAGTGTTCAGTGTTTTCAAGTTTTTATCAAGTCTTTTATGTACATAGAAATCATGTATGTCCAATAACTGTGTACCCTTATAAATCAAGATGAGAATAAGTAATAAAACGGTGTTTTTAAATACAAATAACTTATAAAAATTATTAAATTTACACCCAACAATCGGGAAAGAAATTTCTTTAAGTCCTTATTGATATTATTCATTTATATTATATCTATTATCCAATTTTTCTGCAAGGTGATTTAAATTCTCTCCACTTAATCCTTGTTTTCCAAGAAAATTCGTTGAATGATCTATATCACTGTCCATATATTGCAGCATTGCAGATATTGCTTCTTCTGATTCTGCAGCCTTGTATAACAAAAATTTGTCTCTCTTATTAATACAAGGATACTGTTTCTAGTCTTTGAAAACGGATTTCGTACTGCACTCGCTGCATTCCTTGATTTGGGCCAATAAAGGATGCCGTTTTGTTCAGGAACAATTGTAAGAGAAGGAATATCTCTTCCTGTTTCTTCGGTTTGAACTATTTTGAAAGACATGTCCACACCTAAACACAATTATTGATAATAGTACACAATATCTTGAGTGAAAACTTGCATCAAGAATAATAGGTTATGTTTTCATTCAGAGAGCGACACCTTCAAATGACCAGTAGTTCTCACGCATCCGGATTAATTCGTATGCGTGAGAACTACTGGTCATTTCAAGGTGTTTTGAGTTACCATCAGTTATAATACAGGGATGGTGGTGGTGTAAATCACTCAATGTTCATAAAGCTCCTACTTTTTTTTATTCAGTAATTTTCATCACTTAAATTGGTGATTATGAATATTTGAAAAATTATTATAGAACAAAAAGGCAGTGTATTTACATTAGAGATGTGAAATAATTTATATGAGTCCAAATGTTGAGCATGACTAAATATCCGACACGATCATATTGTTATTGAAAGTGTCGTGTATTTTCAGCTTTGTAAAAAATTAAGAACAAAGAAAAAAAGTTGAATTTGGATTGAAAATGAATTTTTCGTTAATTTTAAGATACTATTATTCAAATCTTAGTGTTTGTATTGAAAAATTGTTTCATTTAGAAAAAAATAATTGAAATTGATTTGTATATTATTCATTTAAAAATTCAAAACTTTCGTCTGTCGAGGGAGCACGTGTTATTTGGAGGTAAAATTCTATTTTATACAGTGTAGAAAAAATTGCAAACGTTTGCTCACTTACCTGCAAGATTTGGCGCTTATAAGAAATGTAACTAGTAAGCATTCAATAAAACCAACTACGTATCTTCAACTTCATATTTAATGTTATTGGGTTGTTTCTTAATTCAACTAACCAATAAACCATCAGATAAATAAAGATAAATAATACTTGACGTTGAATTAGAGTGAAACAATACGACAAAGTTGCGCATGAGCTTTTCATCCAGAAAGGTAATTGAAACAACAACAGAAAGATAACGGAAACAGTATCGTCTCCATATGGGAGTTTTATAACAGTCGTATAGATAGGATTATAAAAGTGTTCAAATGGTTATCGGAAAAACCATAAGTCTTTGTCGACACTTATAGGGAACTTATAACTTATATCATTTAAGACCAATAAAGGATATATAGGGGACAGGGAAAATTTATTGTATCTACATTATATAACTTTGAATTTTATAAGGCAGTGTCGAAGAGTGTATTCGCAATTTTATAAAACAAAAAATGCTACTTGGGATATACTATCCCATAGCGAAAAACTGAAATATAAATACGTTTTGATACTTTCAATTTGAACTAAAATAGTCACATCTTATTAAGAATTAGAAGAAATATTGTGTGGAACACGTTGGGAAATACTATTTTTCGTAACTCACACAAATAACTAATTTCCATGATGCCTTTCAAAAATGATCATGAAGAGTTTTGGTCACGCATTGTATCTCCAATCGTTCACCAAGCCATAATTGCTTATCGTTTTAAACAAGCCAAGAACATGTCACTAATTAGAAAAGCCGTTTTAACTGGCGTTCCTCATCCGCTAACTCGGTTGTCAATGATGCGATAAAATAATGTTCTTCCCTTTGCGTGACCCTCAGTGTTAATATTCAGATAGTGATCGTGTATTAAATAATTGCAGGCATAAAGCATAGTTCTTTTGATTTACACGACACGACATGGGCCTGTAAGAAGTGAACGTTTTGATTTTGTTGTTTCCTGTTAACGGGAAGAATAATGAAATATTGATTTCGGTCCAATCGCCAGTAAACTAATTTCCCAAATGCTTTTCAGTTTTACGATGTCGGTAATATGGAAATTTTCATGTGGATTGAACGTTCTGAACTATTAGTGTTTTGGAAAATCGATCATTTTCTGGTCGTTTCAATGTCGATTTAGGGTAACTATGAGATGACTTTAGGCATTTTCTTTTTGAGTCGGCCTTTGTGCTAGCAAACATGGCGTT
Organism: Micraspis discolor; assembly: GCA_030674115.1. NCBI lineage: Eukaryota > Metazoa > Arthropoda > Insecta > Coleoptera > Coccinellidae > Micraspis > Micraspis discolor. The sequence goes on from JARTUT010001328.1 coordinate 149,451, forward strand.
GCTAGTACTCTCCCCTACGAATATCCAATTTTCGTAATTAATAAAAACTATTTAAATATGCTTATTTTATTCACTACTACGCCATCAACTAAACTTAATTTTGTCCCGAACAGCAACCCAAAATCAGGAAGTGCGGGTATTTCTTTCAAATTCAAGTGACTTCGAATTTTTTCGCTCATTTTCCACAAAGAGTGGTAGTTTCAGATGAAATTGTTGATAGAAATATTTTACGATCTTCAGCTACAAGTTGGAATTCTGAATGCAGGGCTATCAACACCTTCAGTATATAAATATCGTGAAGTGCTAATAAAAGGTATCGTATATTTGTTTTCTCGCCATATTCGGAACGGGGCGTCCAAAAGGAGTGGAAAGGGTTTCGTGGCGTCCGCCATTTTGTGGAGTTTTTCACGATGGGACAGTACTCGGGGAGGCATCGCGCATTTTGCGTACGAGCGTATTATCATAATGGTGATTCAATAGTGACTGGTCAACGTCCCTATCATACAAAATATCGTACACGCCACGCGCCAAGTGACGGTAACAGTAGGAAACGGATCAGGATGTTCGAGAATACGGATGCGACAAGTGCCGGTGAGCAGCCGGCCACTGCCACTGTACACGCCGGTGCCGGCGACACAGTGGCGAATGTGACTAAATACAAACTTGCACACTCACCGATTTGTTTCCGGCCGTCTCAGCCATAGACTACCTATAGATAGGCAACTCTGGCATGAATATTGGTCCCGGCTTAGAGCTCAACTTACAGCGCCATCTTTCGTCATCTTAGAGTTGATTACAGATTCCATTCGCACAACGTTCCGTCTCGTGGCGCCCTCTAGTGCATTTTATAAGAGTTATCATAGGATTCCACGCAAGCGCAGGTTGAATCCCATATTTTTATTGGAAATGAAAACAAATACATTTGAAATGACCATAATTCTTTTAATCTGCTGTATATTGTCACAATTTCAATAAAAAAATATCATTTGATCAGAAAATTGTGACAATTTGCAGCAGATTGAAAGAATTATGGTCATTTCAAATATATCTGCCTTTCAAATCAAAGAACATACTAATCTTTAGAGGATGAAAGGAAATAAACAAAAAAGAAACTTTAGAAATATATATATAATGCAGTAAATTATCAATTTACAAAAATTTCAATATCGAGGGAAAGAATAAACGAACCAAGAATAATTATGCAACAATTACTCATCAAGTTATGAAAATACATTGAAAGAATAAATTAGAATATTAGTGACAGATACATCAATTTAAGCATGAAATGCATTAGATTTATACTTTTATGACAGAAACAATTTCTAAAAGTCTATTTTCTTTTAGATACTTTTTCGGATACCATCTTCATTATTGGATCATAAGATCTTATTGTTTTTTTTCCCGATAAAATTTTATAAATAGTTCTGTCATAAAAGTACAGAAATAATATCATGGCAAAATCAATAAACTTATTAACTGAAATTCCTTGAATTTGGCGTTTCAACGGTAAATCTCACATATCCGTTGAAGTATTCTAGGAATCTTCTGATAGACGATTTTTATGAAACCAACTATCAGTGGAATACCCAAAACTATAATCAATGACCATGAGCAGTTCACTTATATATAAATACCTTGTTGCCTCAAAGTTTCTTCAGGAGTTCTGGAGGGTAGAAAAAATATGTCATCATTATGAGGGCGGCTTACATAATCTGAAAAATTATTGAAATTACAAAAATGATAATCATAGGGAGTAGAATGAATTACTTGGCATATGAAGTGTTAGTAGAACAAATCTTTTTAGCTTTCCATGTGGGCCTATACAATCCATATGAAAATGCTTTATGCAAATAACACTTTTGGATGAATGAAAACATGGATTTCTGATTCTTTCCAACCAAACATTTCTAACACCCTCAACTTGTGTAATGAAAAACCTAGAAAGAAAACAGTGTTAGAAACTGTCCCAAATTTTTACTAATCAGAAATTACTACAGGAATATGAAATTGCTACAGAAAATATTAATTCACAGTACATTTTTAGTGAGTTATAAGTTAATCCAAAACTACTACTTATATGAATGCAACACATACCTTTTGACATTACTATCACTGTAGCAATTGGGAACACAGTAAGAATAAACCATTTAAATTAAATTAAATTGAATAAGTTGAAAATGAATAAACCATTTCAGTCAACCAGTTCATGCTCATCATAAAATAGTTTCTTACTCTTCATAAAGTCCACCAAGAGTGAGGTCTGATAAAATCCGTTTTTACCGATCACTACTGAGAAGTACTAATTTACCGATCCGAGCTTCTAAGACGACAACAGATGTCTCTACCGCTCGTCGAAGAAAAACGTGACCAGCTTTGTAGTAGGCGAGTTCCCACCCCCTGGTCTCAGCAGTCCTCGCTACACCATCCTTCAGTGCAGTCGACTTCTTTTTACTACTGTTTTTAGTATTTAACTGACATTCTGAAGTAGTTAAAAAACTTACTTTCATCAAGTCTTAATTCTTTGAATAGTGTGTGAAATAATCCCGTGTTTTCTCTGTTTTGATTGATTGGATGATGCTTAATCCTACGGCGCTCAATACGACGGTACAGTAACCACATAGTAACAACTCTTTTAGGATTCATTGTTATTCAGTCTCGTTGTCACGAAAGAAACTGGATGTCTACATGCACCTAGCGGCCAATTTTTTACTTACCGGCCGTCTAAAATCGGTGTGTCTGCAAGTACCTCATATCCGATAAAATATCGGCCGATTTTTTACCGGCCGTCCAAAATCGGTGTGTGTGCAAATAACCTTACAATTTAAAACTCTGGTCGTCTTCGTTCAGTACGCGATGAAGAGAAAATTGAAGTTGAGGAGTCGGTTGGTCAAAATCCGTCATCATCCATCCGAGAGCTAAGCCAAGCGTTGAACATCAAAAAATCGTCTTTACATTCGATTTTAAAGAGAGGCTTACATCTAAAAGCCTATAAAATTCAACTGGTTCAAGAAATGAGGGATGCGGACTCTGCTAATCGACTGAATTTTGCGATCGAAATGTTGCAACAATTTAACAACTTTAACAACATAATGTTTAGTGACGAAGCAAATTTTCATCTGAATGGTCATGTAAATAAGCAAAATTGTCGGTACTGGGCGGTGGAGAATCCGAGGCGTAAGTTTGAACGTCCCCTGCATAGCCCAAAGGTCGTGGTTTCGGCAACTATGTCAGCTAAAGGCGGACCTTATTTTCATGAAGATCAACGAAGCCGAGCAATCAATGTGAACGGTGACCGATATTACGATATGTTGCAAATTATTTAGGTCCCAGAGTTACAGGAGTTTCCAGGTTTCAACTCAAGAACGTGGTTACAGCAAGATGGTTCCACTCGCCATACCTCAAATGAGCCCATGGCAGTTGTTAACGAATTATTCCCTAATGGAGTAATTTCCTGAAGGGGTAACATCAACAGGCCTCCCAGAAGCCCTGACCTTAGCTCGTTTGATTTTGCATGGGGATGGATACCTTAAAAATTAGGTTTATCAAGATAATCCAAATAATCTTACCCAGTTGAAGCAAAACATTAGGTCAGAGATGGCAGCAATATCAATAGCTATGTGTCAACCTGTCAACAATCTTCGTTTCCGTTTAGAAGAGTGCCAGCCCAGCAATGCAGCGGTCATCATTTGGATAACATCATCTTTTCGAATAATTCTCCAATTCCAATATGTTAATAATAAACAATAAACTTTTTTATTGCTCAAAAATATTTTTTGTTTTATTGAACTTACAAATTTCCGATACCCCTTCTGGACACTTCGTAGTAGAATGTATAAAAAATAATAGAAACTGCTTCCTAACAAACTGTTACCATCAATAAAGTCAAATTCAAAAAAATTTCAAATTCATATTCTAGCTTCCAGCATTTAATCGAATATTGCCTGTTATGTCCGATAGCTCAGTAATTTTGAGGGATAAGTGGACGTATTTATTTTTGCGGTTGAAGCTGTTGCGAACGCGAAATATATAATATGAAACAACAAAATTCATATAAAGAAATGCGGTCAACAATGATGACTTACCACAGCGGCGAACTACGATGATTTCAGGGCTCTGCTCCAATTATCAGCTCTTCACAGGGACCCCTTGCTGCGGGATTTCTAATCCAACTTTTGTTCAAATGCGGTGTTGAAAACACAATCAAAATGCGATGCGAATCTTCCAAATATGCGGGTGAAACCAAGCGTGTAATATATCCAAAAACAAATCAAAATTAGCGTGATTTTATAAACAATTCAATAACAGACGTGATAGCGAGAGCTCTTCTTTTCCAATTCGCCTTCTAGAGGCATATGCACAGCATATCCATAACATGTGCGAAGTCACCAGTGTTGACTTATAAAATTAGCGCGAAATTCAAATATTTAGCGATCGCCTCAGCTTCAAATTCATGCTATAACAAAAGGACCGAACATTGCCGTATGCTGACATTTTATATAATCTATTACAAAAAACAGTGACAGACACTGTGAAAATATACGAAGCCATAAAATGGTTTGAAAATTCCTCAATTCAGAACGACATATGTAGACCTATTACTGAAATAAAAAATTTAGAAAGCACTGACGTGAAGTCTGATTGCTTTGGCGCTCTTGTTGGGCTACTTGCGAGTAAATCTTCAAAACATAACGAATCTATGAGCACTCTAAACACGTGAACAATAGTCTTTTCCTGTACTATGGGACAATGTGATGCAAATATGAACGCCTAATGAATGAACAAACCTATATCTCAAAGTAAAAATGACTACTCATAATGTTCCCCAAGTTTTTTTCGAGCTATAATTCCCTTTTCCTAAAAATTTATGTCAGTGCTCTTCTGAATTTTGACAACGTATATTTTTTCAGCCACCGAGATTGAATTCTATTTCTATGATTTCCCGTTATGAAAAATTTTGATTAATATAACGCCAACTGACACTGATTAATGAGCCCGGCATTTGTCAATCGAATATCGATCTGTGATGGCCATCGTTCAAAGAAAATCATCGGGACGTATGTCATTTCTCTTCTTTATCTTGAGTAAATTAAAAAAATGATTATATCTTTAGATGGAAAAGAGCTTCTGTTGTTTCTTTGAATTGAAACAACACTTGCTTGAAGGTTTAGGCAACTGAACAACCAGACTCAGAACGTTCAAGGGATGTGTTAACGCCACAGTTGCAGAAGAGGTGTATTGATCAAACTAATGGTGAATGATGCTTTATTGATTACACACTAATCTTATATACTAAATTAAGTAATGACGATAAAAATAACATTGCCATATTTGGTATCAGAGCATTTTCTAGGTCCCTTGTTACGTCAATAGTTTCTAGCCAATCAGCAGGTTTCGGTCGGTCAGCGACTCGCTCGGCGTGATCCACTTTTAATTGTTTAATAATTTGAATGGAATTTGCCATGTTATCGAAGATGAATATTTTTTAGGATTATGTTTGAATTTCGAACAGCTACGACAATGAAATTTGGGGATAAGTAAGATATCGACCACCTCAATATATTCACGAATTTTTATTGAATTCCGAAAAATATCGTATGAGATAGTGAGGATTAAAAAGTTATTTTTGGGAATTTTTTAAAAATTTTCTAGAGCGATGATTTCTGCGAAATTTTGCGAGCTGTTTTGTTGCAGCCTCCGTCAACAATATTTCAAGTATCAATTTGATCGGATGGATATTATAGTATTTATTGAGGAAAGAAAATTTCAGATGCTCATAACTACTGAACCATCCACGGATTTAGCCCAATAACGAACTTGACAGAGATATTTGGACAATTAACCTATTCTGAAAATATGAAAACTCTAGCTGATTCCTTTTGGATGCTAGAGAGGGTACGGACGGCCAGACAGACTCAATTTTCGCCACGAATTCCAAAATTACAGACATTCGGGCAAATTGATAGGCACTCTGTTCGGGTGAACAAGAGCGCCAAAAAGAGACAAATTGAGGACCCAAATATGTATTTCTAGAATTGTAACAACCAAGAAAGTTTGTGATACTGTGTTTATACAGATAAAAAATGATTCTCCTTTAACATTCAACTGACTTCATTTTTTCCTCCAACAAATTTGGATGTTCCATATTCCATATCTATAGTGGAATAGTAGGTACGCATCCTTGAATAAAGTTCGTACACAATTACGAGTTGATTCATAGAAGATCTGGTTTCACAAATATGAGTGGTACTATTTATTTATTAAAATTCCTAATAAAAAAAATCTTCAAACCACATTTTCTGCCACTTTAAATATTCGGGAAATAATTATTACTACACCCTTTTTGCGAAGCTTGATGTTACCTACCGAAAAAACATTTTGAAAATAGAGTCAAATCTAATAACGTAGTTATAGGTGAGTTTCCAACGAATAAAAACAGAAAAAGCGAAAATGAATTGGGTAAGTCTGTTATCTTTTTATAACTCCAAGATTTTTTTTGTGAACCTCCTCTTTCCCAGGCGACGAACCGCGAATGCCCCCGTATATTTCTACTACGAGACTGCAGAATTACTGCATACATCGACTGTTTGCTAAATATCAAATTTAATGCATTTTTAAGATAACGACAATATACAGGGTGGCTGGGATATTGACGTTCGAAAAAAAAATTAGATTCCACGAGTCATGGGGTATCCGAAATACCCCATGTATGTTCCAGGATTATTCACGGTTTTCGAATTATAATTATTTTTAGTAAACTTTTGTCCTCAATGACGTAAAAAATTTAAAAAAAGTATAGAACAATATTAACTTTTTTTTTTGTAATGAAATCTCCATGAGTTTATCTTTGACACAGAAAATAATCAGCTTTGTAACTTTTATGTAAGTTTAGGAAAAATTGGTCTCAATAGAATAACATACCCCAAGTGAATTAAGACCAAAACTTTCAAATATAAATGAAAAATGTAAATGGATATTTTTTTGATTACTGAGTATATCTATAAAATGCGCCTTACTATTAGCAATCAGGATCATTTAAAATAGGCCGTACTTAATTGGCTATTTTCGATAAAATCTGCCATCAAATTCACAAAGGTGGAAATTCTTACATTTTTTTTTAATATTAGGGCTAAATTCACTTGTTAATTAATCAAGATTGCCGCAAATAAGCTAAGATTTGGTGTGTTAGGATTTTTCTCCATTCAATCATTGTCCAAAATAAACTCAGATTAGTTATCAAATTTCTTAAATAAGAGTAAAAGATATAGGGTGTTGAAATTTCATAAAAAAATTGCATATTCATCTGTAAAATTCAAACAAAGATATCAATTGAAATGATATATTGTAGAAGGTTTTTGATAACAGTCATGCATCTTTCGACATCAATAGATTTATGCCATTTCTTGTGGATTTCTCACTACTACTGTAAAGATTAGTTAATATAAATTGCATGAAAAACAAATATAACTTGAACTGAAGGTCCGTATCTCTTACTTCCTAGAATCATTATAGACTACAGGCCCGTGTTAAAAAAATGATGGGTCATTTGAACCACCAGATGACCTATGTAGAACGATATAAGAGCATAAAATAATAAGATTCAGCATTATGCCGTCACTTGTAAGCTGTCCAACTGAGTGCAGGTGAGAATTCAAAAGTACAGGTAGAGTGGGTATATTTTGGTCATATATTTTTGTACGGCATTCTTACTATCGATAGATCCATGAAAAATAATGAGACAACGCGTAGTGCCGTAAAAAAATGGTGCGCCAAAAAGTCGGATTTTTTTTTTTATTTTCCGACAATTTCAGGGTGAATTTGATCATTTAATTTTGTACGGCATCAGTTTCATGCTATTTCAGTACTGCTTCTAATACATTATTCCGCAACGCCGTACAAAATCATGCGACAAGGGGAAAAAACCGAGGGTTGCAACCCCTTATAAAGGTGTAAAATCATTTGATCCTGTACGGGAACTTTTTTTTTAACATGATATTGTAAAATACAATTGTTATATAGTATTGCCGTTCAAAAGAAACTGTTCTGAAAAAAATTATAGAGAAACACAAAAACTGTAATTTTTCAAATTATTGAAGAAATTTAAATATCATACATGAATGAAATATAGCAGTTTTCTACATTGTATTCCATGTTTTAAATAGTATTAACATAAATAAATTAGGAAAAATGATGCCGTACATTTTAATGCAGACCATATCTTTTAGGCTGATGAAAAGGACGCTACTATCGAAAGGGTACTTTATGGCCATCTGATACAGTACGGCATACGGCAACATATTTTTGAAGAGAACAATTGATAATATGATTAAATCACTATGACGTCTAACTGAAGTGAAGATATATTATATCCAAAATTGAAACTGTCAACCACAGTATCAACAGTTTTGTATACTTTTGGTTTACTATATACTTCGAACATTATTGATACATATATATAATTGATTTGTTTCATTGCAATGATGTGAAGAAATAAAACAATTATTTTTTAAAAAAATTTGATATATTTAATAATGATGATAATACAAAATATGGTTTCTATTTAAATTATTCAGTGTCGGAATCAGCCGCTGAGTTGTTATCAGAATCATAGATGTCCGAATTATCTTCTCTATCATTTTCTGAAACATACATATATTTTTGTCAAAATCAAAGTCTTACGTACAGATTAAAGATGTTAAGATTTATTAATTTACCTATGACGTCATCATTTTCACTATCAGAGACAACGTGTTTGCATCCACGATTGTAAATAATAATGACAGCACCCTTGAAATGTTCCGAAATTTCACTCTGTATATTGGACGTGTCAAAACACTTAGGTAACTTCTGATTATCATACTCTTCCAATAAAAATTGTCTGAATAAATGGAGTAAGAAAGAATATTGGAAAATGCGCATATTTTCGACAATTTCTTCCTGAATAAATTTGAACAGATTATTACGAGCTCGTTCGTGTTTTTGTCTTCTTAAGTGCCAATCAGTATTTTCTTTTTTTTGTCTAGAGTTATTTAAATATTGAGTTTTACAAACCCTATGATATGGTATGGGCGCTGACATCTCTTGACATTGGTCAATCCTTTGTAAAAGCTCTAAATCATATTTTGCAGTAGCTATATCGATAATAATACAAAATGTTCCGTAATTTTTTTTCGCTTCAGCAAAGCTACATACCATGAGCTTGCGGTTATGTCGTTTGCGTATTTGCGCACAAAATACACAAGCAGTTGGAACATGTTCAAAAGATACGTGCTCTTCAGGTTCTTCGTTATTTTCGCTGAAAAAAATTATTAATTTGGTTAGTCATAGTCAAATTGTCACAATACATGTAATTATTAGTTAATAATAGTACAACAATAAAAATTTTCCAAATATAACTGTCAATAAAGTATTTGTTGTATTCCCTGTTTAAAAATATTGATTAAAAAAAATTCACTATTATGAGATTTGAAATTTTTTCAATAATTTCAGTTGATTTTAATTTCTCTGTATACATATATAGATATACAATTTACATGTTGCGAATTTTTCCAATTTTTCTACCTGTACTTTTGAATTCTCACCTGCACTCAGTTGGACAGCTTACAAGTGACGGCATAATGCTGAATCTTATTATTTTATGCTCTTATATCGTTCTACATAGGTCATCTGGTGGTTCAAATGACCCATCATTTTTTTAACACGGGCCTGTAGTCTATTAGTCGGGTTTGCAGATAACATCATTCATATTTTTTTTTCCTAAATTACATCATTTTTGAGATATTTGAAGTTGAATGGAATTAAATCGATATAATCATCTGATGAAACAGGAGTGAGTGAATCATTTCTTAGAGAGTAAATAATGTTTTTAAATGATTCAGATTCAATGGTGGAAGGTAATTTTGTTCAAACTAAACTGGACTACAGAGGGTATTCGCCCAATATGAAAACTTATAACGCTTATAACTTTTCAACGTAGCTGAAAATGGAAAAACGGTTTGGAAAAAAGTCTTCCTTTTGATCTCAAGAACCTATGGTTGAAATTAACGCATGGGTCAAAGACTCACAGTGTATATTCTCCTAATCACAAAAAATCGTAAAAATGTGAGTTTTAGCGAACACCTGACGAGTGCACTAATTCTGTAGCCGGATCTTAGACTATTCAGGGCACAGTTTAATTACTTCAGTATATAACCGCCCCACTGCCAGAATAAAGATGCTCTAAACCCCAAATGATATATCTTAAACCAACCCTCTAACTCCCTGTTGTTAATTCGTAGGTATAAATCGGCCTAAGATTGAAAGATTCAATCTAGCAGTGGAAGAAGGTAGGGAAGAACAATTCCTCTATTATGTTTTTTTCAATTTTCCATATCTATTATGCAGGTTTCCACACCACCATGAGGTACTGCACTCGGTGCGTTACTTTTTATAGTGGAGTTTCGCCTAAGTTTCAGCCCTATTTGCCACTAGAGAAATAAATATAATTTATGACGATAATAAAAATATAAAATATAAGAAACAAAATATAGAATATTAGAAACAAAATAAAAATACATATTCTAACGAAAACTCAACAAATTAATTTCACATTTTGTAGTTCAGTTCTATACGTCGATCTTTTTGTGCAGCAAAATGGTCAATAACGAGGTCAAAGAATTTGTCATCTTCACTCATTTTCTTTTCACTAACTTCTTCTCAATGGAAATTAATGATAAATTCTGAAGTCTAGATTGAGACATTGTGTTTCTAGAATAAGTTTTAATTCTCTTCAGAGCTGAGAAAGATCTTTCAACTGATACGGTCGTCGCTGGAAGGGTGATAACTAAAGATAAAAGCTTATAAATTTCAGGTACATCCGATTGAAGAAAATGATCGAAAATAAAAAGCAAAAGATCGTTTAAATCACTACTGGTACCAAATATATCGGGATCTGAATAAAGAATCCGCAATTCGTTTTCCAATTTTTGTTTGTCGAACATTAAGGGATAATTTTTCAATAATATATCCAAGGAATCGGTTGGAAATTTTTATTTTTATTAAAATTTTTGAATTTCGATTTATCAACTAGTTCACAAAATACTAAATTACTCAAATTATGGAATCTTAAACGAATTTGATTAACCACCATATCTAATATTTCGCAAAACAAGCGTTTGAAGCGCGTTCTTTCGTCCACATTATCCGCAACCCGTCTTCTTGTGGGAGGTCCTATTACTGTCACTGTTTGTTCAAATAGGTCATCAAAAAACCGATCATCATTTCTCAACTCACTGAGATTCATCAGTAAATTTTGAATTCGCGCATTACAATATTGTATATCACTCCTACTACTCTGGAGAATTGAAAAAATTATATCAGTTTGTTGAAAAATTTTATTGAACAATAACAAGAAAAAATGAAAATAGAATTTATTCAATATAGCTTTGAGTGTACGAGCTTCTCTTGGAGCATCTTTGTCCTTCTCAAATTCTTCATTGTTTAAAATGAAATCAAATGTCTCAATCAAACTTCGCCTGTTATTCAAGACTGTTTCAGTGATTCTGGATTTAAAATTCCATCTAGTTTCTGAATTTTTAGGAGCCTTTTTACAAATTTCGTCCAATACCTTGGTTCGTTTCTGTACTTTTGGAAAAAATGAAGAAAAACCTGATATATCGGAAAAGAATAATCTACATTCCTTAATTTTAATAGACGTATCTTGCAATATTAAATTTAGTCGATGAGCATAACAGTGAACAAATAAAGCTTGAGGAGCAATGTCTTTGACTTTCGACTGTAGCCCGTTTAAATGCCCTGACATGACTGCTGCCCCATCGTACGTTTGTCCTACCAATTTATGCTTTATATCGAAGGGCTGAAATTTTGAAGATAACAATTTGAACAAATCATCTGCTGTGCGACCTTCGCTGACGTTATGAAAACCAAGAAAGCGTTCTTCAACTTTTCCTCCAAAAGAATATCTCACTACAATGGACAATTGTGAAAAACAAGAAATATCAGTAGATTCGTCAACTTGCCATGAGAAACATACACAATTCTCCAATTCGTTATTAATTTTTCTAATAACTATTTCATTTATTGAATCAATCAATTCGTTCTGGATAGTTTTTGACAGACCTGTAAAAACTGAAGATTCTTTCAAAAATTCCTCAAAGTTTCATCATAACGCGATAAAAATTTTACTAGTTCAAGAAAAATTCCCTTGATTGAAAGACGTAGTTTTCTCTTCATGCCCCCGAAATGGTAACTCCTGATAGGCTAAATACAAAATTATCTCAATCAGTCTTCTCAAAATTTCGCGGTTTTTTTAACTAATTTATTGTGTTCCTCAATGTTTTGCTGGAAAGCGATTTCACTCTGTATATTGGACGTGTCAAAACACTTAGGTAACTTCTGATTATCATACTCTTCCAATAAAAATTGTCTGAATAAATGGAGTAAGAAAGAATATTGGAAAATGCGCATATTTTCGACAATTTCTTCCTGAATAAATTTGAACAGATTATTACGAGCTCGTTCGTGTTTTTGTCTTCTTAAGTGCCAATCAGTATTTTCTTTTTTTTCTAGAGTTATTTAAATATTGAGTTTTACAAACCCTATGATATGGTATGGGCGCTGACATCTCTTGACATTGGTCAATCCTTTGTAAAAGCTCTAAATCATATTTTGCAGTAGCTATATCGATAATAATACAAAATGTTCCGTAATTTTTTCGCTTCAGCAAAGCTACATACCATGAGCTTGCGGTTATGTCGTTTGCGTATTTGCGCACAAAATACACAAGCAGTTGGAACATGTTCAAAAGATACGTGCTCTTCAGGTTCTTCGTTATTTTCGCTGAAAAAATTATTAATTTGGTTAGTCATAGTCAAATTGTCACAATACATGTAATTATTAGTTAATAATAGTACAACAATAAAAATTTTCCAAATATAACTGTCAATAAAGTATTTGTTGTATTCCCTGTTTAAAAATATTGATTAAAAAAATTCACTATTATGAGATTTGAAATTTTTCAATAATTTCAGTTGATTTTAATTTCTCTGTATACATATATAGATATACAATTTACATGTTGTGAATTTTTCCAATTTTTCTACCTGTACTTTTGAATTCTCACCTGCACTCAGTTGGACAGCTTACAAGTGACGGCATAATGCTGAATCTTATTATTTTATGCTCTTATATCGTTCTACATAGGTCATCTGGTGGTTCAAATGACCCATCATTTTTTTAACACGGGCCTGTAGTCTATTAGTCGGGTTTGCAGATAACATCATTCATATTTTTTTCCTAAATTACATCATTTTTGAGATATTTGAAGTTGAATGGAATTAAATCGATATAATCATCTGATGAAACAGGAGTGAGTGAATCATTTCTTAGAGAGTAAATAATGTTTTTAAATGATTCAGATTCAATGGTGGAAGGTAATTTTTGTTCAAACTAAACTGGACTACAGAGGGGTATTCGCCCAATATGAAAACTTATAACGCTTATAACTTTTCAACGTAGCTGAAAATGGAAAAACGGTTTGGGAAAAAAGTCTTCCTTTTGATCTCAAGAACCTATGGTTGAAATTAACGCATGGGTCAAAGACTCACAGTGTATATTCTCCTAATCACAAAAAATCGAAAAAATGTGAGTTTTAGCGAACACCTGACGAGTGCACTAATTCTGTAGCGGGATCTTAGACTATTCAGGGCACAGTTTAATTACTTCGTAGTATATAACCACCCCACTGCTAGAATAAAGATGCTCTAAACCCCAAATGATATATCTTAAACCAACCCTCTAACTCCCTGTTGTTAATTCGTAGGTATAAATCGGCCTAAGATTGAAAGATTCAATCTAGCAGTGGAAGAAGGTAGGGAAGAACAATTCCTAATCCTACGCCGCGTTGTTGAGAACGAGGTAAGCACCAGACACTTTCGGTAATTACATCTGCAAGTGTTCCGAATCCTGTAGTTAATTGGCGAAGTGGTTTTGGGGTGGTTTTCTTATGGTCGTGTTCGTTTCCACTCTATTTGATCTCCTTCACGCGTTCCTGTCGAGTAGATGAAATGAAACTACCAAGACGTTTCGAAAAGTTTTCCGGACTATAGTCTAAGGGCGGGTGCCATAGATTTACTTCACTTTTACTTTCATTTCATAAACCAAATACATATATACATCAAGTCATTAAGTAATTGCATGAACATGTTGTAAAATATAAACTAATATAACCAAAATACAATTATGAAAACACATAAGCTTTAATCAACACATTAATGTTGCAAGTACGCAACATTATGCTATAAATGATATTCAACAGCAGCATCTTTTTCACTTTAATCTTGAACTGTCTTTAATCCTGACATTTAATATCTTCTGGCAGTCTGTTGTAAAGTTCTAGACAGTTATTACTAAGGCCTTGTTCTACTTTTTTCTTCCGAAAACTCGATAGAGCATATTTATTTTTCTCTGGGTTTATGAAAGTGTATCTCCGCGTGAACTTTCTTCGGTTTCTATAAACATAATTTACACATGTAAGTATGAAAACCAATGTAGTGGTAAGAAAACCTTCGAGTTCGAAAACCTCACTGCAACTTTCTCTTCTTCTCAAGTTGAACAATCTTCTTAAAGCTTTTTTTGTTCTATGAGTTGTAACATGGTAAAGTGCCACTTTAAATGACGAGCAAGGGACTCTACTCTTAATTCTCTCAGGGTGGGCTCAATTATCCCAGCAACAAAACTCCCCTCGGTTTCTGACAAATATATTCAAGTGTACAAGTACAATTCACAAATAACAATTTTAAGGAATGTCCAATCTCCCAAGTAAAACAGAACACCAAGGACGACTTATCTTAAAGCTATCTGAGTCGATAGCTTCCTCCCAGCTCCCAGATACAAAATAAAGACCCAGAGGGTATGGCCTGCCAGTTGACCAGAAACGGGTTGTATAGTTTCCACACAGATGTTCCAGACAGCGACTCGATGACTTCAATTTTCATCTCAGTTGAAGAATGTGCTCCATGTCAAGATGGTTATGCCACAAGCTTCAATTATGTACTTCTCGAACCAGGAACTGGATATGATTTAATCTCTCATCGTGGAATGCATCTCAATCTTGAACTAGCATATGTCTTTGGCCTCGTAATAGGATATAATTTGGCCCCCAGGGAGGAGCTATATCAGGATGAATGAAAGAACATTAGAAACTGCAAGTGTATAGATAACAAGGATCCTTCTCGACAAATATTGAACAAATCATAGTAAAATTACATTATCTCAACAAATTGAACCGAGAAGAAGTCATGTTGTGGGGATCATTGGAAGCAGTGAATGCAAAATCGTGCTCTCATATTAAAGTGCCAAAAAGATCTAAAATTTCGGTATTTCTCGCAAATCTCTGACCCACAAGAGTCACTCTTAGATATTGATTTCAATAATTACTACAGAAGATGACCGGCATCTGATTTCGACCGAGAGAAAAAACTACGCTGACCGTTCGAGGTTAGCTTCGCGGAACACAGATAACAGGCATAGAACCCATCTATATTCTATTGCAGTGGAACTACTTCAAATTTCAACCATAATTCGGGTGCGAGTACGGCATAACGTCAGTGGCGTGCAAATCGTTGTAAAGTACCCTCCCCGCATCTGCACTTTGATTCCAAATTATGATTATATACAATGCCAAACAATGAAATGCGTTGTAGCACACATAATTGTCAGTGTTTTGATCTACTGCCTCTTTGATTTGACGAATCATGAATATGGAAACGGATAACTTTCTACAGATGTGTGTCAATATGACAGCTCCACCTCAAAGAACATTGGAATCTTTCTGGCCGAGAAGACTAGTCCCTGAGTTTCAGCAGCATTGCAGATCAATGCATTTCTGGAGTACCATATGCACGCATCGTATCTGATACCATTGATTATTGGCCTGGACTCTTATACCATAGTTATGTAGCTTCATCAACAATATTTCATAGTTCACTATATCGACAGCTATGCTTGAATCCATGCAAACAAGTTCAACTTTTTCTCTATTGTTAAATACCTCAATTATCTCTCCAAGAACCTTAACCATAGATAAAACGGTCGATGGGTTCGGTTTCTCCTGAAACCATGTTGAATATACAGAGAACTTCATAAGTTTCTTACAACAGGAGGTGGCATTCTAACAGCCGTTTTCAATAACCTATCTAACCTCAAAATCTATGGATTGATTGAAACTGGGATTGACATGACCTCTCATTCCTCTTCAATCTTCTACCTACTGATAATGATTCTCACTGGCGATCCCCATCTATCACTACTTCCGAAAAGAGGTGAGAATGCGAACCATAGATAGAAACTCCCATTTTATTCCCCTACCTGCCTTTCAAAGAAATCTGAGGTTAACCAAAGATGTCGAAAAGAATCCTTAGTATCTCAAATTGTTTACCTGCCAAGTTCGACCAGTTACCACTGAGATCCGTTAGAGATAAGTGTTGCAATTTTTTTCATTGTAGATTTCAGTGGATTGTACTGTAAATATCGTAATATTTTGTCGTTCATGAAAAGTTGTTCGTGTTCATTTAAATCTGAAACTTTTTCGAAATAACTTTTATATGCATATATACTCCACCTTTTCGAAACATTTCTATACGTCTATCTATGGCTTTGCGAAAATTGTAAGAGTTTCACACTGGTGCAATTTTGTTTAATCCTACTTATCATTTCCCAAAATTCATTTGGATCACAACCATACTGAATACAAAATGATGCAGGGAAACGTCTATCAGTATTATCCAACTAGGAATAACGAAATTTAGCATTGTTTCATTTAGGCATCCTATTTCTTGAATCTTTATTTGCCAAACACTCCTGATAATCAATTATTAATTCTATACACTCGACAATTTCTGCACTCATTGCTATTATAATGAACTACCATGAGAAATATTATTCAAGAACGATACATAACTACTCTCTCACAGGACGACGTCTGAAAACTGACTTGGGGAAAGAATTGCTCATATTTAATTGCTAAAAACTTATTATATACTTTATTGCCATTTTTATTCAATTTGTTCATTTACTTCATCGACCTAGCTAACCTAATTTGAACAATTCTCGTATTGATAAACCTCAAATGATAAAAAAACATAATATTCACCAAATTTATAACTCCTCAAAATCACTCTAAACCAAAAAAGATTAAGATAATCACTTGTATAAATTACGTAACATCAAAGCACATAAACCTATTATATCGATTATTAATAAAGGCGTTAAATATTAATATCCTTGATATATAATCATTGAATACTGAGACATTGGGTACACAAAAGTTATATTCCTTGGCCGCCTAGACCCTACGGTCAATATATTAGCACAGTATAAGGACCAAGCAGTAGTCTCACTCCGTGGATTTTGAACTGAAATCGCTTACACTAAAGGGAACTCGCGCATTCCTCCCTGCGCATCTAATCTTATCTACCGGTTCCTGATATCTCAACATATCGTAAAGAAATGACGGTAGTAGGCGTAAACCTCCTGAAATTCCATTGGTTTCTGATAACTCGACTAATCATAAAGAAATTACGACAGTAGGCGTAAACGTCCTGAAATTTCATTGGTTCCTGATATCTCAACTAATCGTAAAGAAATGACGACAGCAGGCGTAAACCTCCTGAAATTCCATTGGTTCCTGATATCTTAACTAATTGAATGGAGCACTACTCAAATAACGGAGCTTTTAATAAAAAACATTTTCTACAATACTATATATGTATCACTTACCTGTCGGTGTCTAATGGTATTGAAAAAAAAAGAAAGTTTGGGATTACGCTACTTGTTAATCATTTTGGAATTAATTTGAAAATAACACAATATTGAAACAGAATACTTACTGGAATTAAAAGAAATGATTAAATAAATGAGCTTTTCTGGTTCATGGTAGATTTTGAGTCAAATGAATTTCACTGAATTATAGGTTAGGTTGTATTTTTTTCTTCAACTTCTTCTTTGAGTTTTAAATAGATCTCAAAAAAATTATATTCTTCTAAATATTAAACGAATTAATTATGCGAAGGAATTATTTAAAATGTCTAAAATAATAATAATTACATTATTCCAGACATCTTAAAATTATTGATGAAAACAATGAACAAGGACCAAAATATGAGGTTAGAATCCCTGCGAGATGCGCGAATCAGACTTGATGTAAGAAAATCCACGGAGTGCGACTACTGGTTGGTATCTATACTGTGATATTAGTAGACGGATAAGTTAACCACAGAGTCACTGCATTTTTGTTAAAAGTAGGGTCAATTTATCGCACATAGATCCTCTGAAAAGGGGCTATCTATCATCTTCCATGAATAGGTGAGGTTAAACTATGTTTGTGAACAACATAGAGAGATAACCACAAAGATATATATATATATATATATATAATAATGTTATTTTGGGAGAAACTTGTGTTTTTAAAAAAACTTCTACTTTATTTGGAAACAACGATACAAGCAATGTATTACGTGAGAAGATCAAATCTATATTTTTTCGTACATCATTAGACGTCTCTCCTATTTATAATAATTAAGAACAATGAGAACATTGTGGTACAATGAGAGCATTGTTGAGAGGCGTCGCAAACGACAAATTAGTGCGATAACAATTAATGCGATAAGCAATATGCTGATATGACAAAATACAACAAGATAATATGCATTTCCTTATGGATTAATACACTGTTGCAATAATCAGAATACAGGGTGGATAATATCTAATTATATATATATTCTTTTGAACTTTTGGCTGACAATATTTAGTTAGCAAACAATAAAGCATAGAGATCAGGGGTTAGTGACGGGGTGTCATACAATTCGGCGTATGACATAAAAGCCTAGGGAAAAAACCCCAGTAAAAAAAAACCCTGGCTCCCCGTCTAAGTGTGAAAATACAAAAATAAGCTGAAATATATTTTAGGGGTTTCTTTCTTCAAGAGTGGTCTTCTATTGATGGAGACACACACTTTTTCAAGGTGCTCACATTGAATCTGGAAATAAAAAGACAAAAGCAGAAAAAAGAACTGAAGAACAAAAATACGTATCATAGTCGTTTGAAATTTATAACCCATTCCAAAAAAGAGTTGGAAACATCATGAAGAGACCTAAAACCATCTTGAAATCTAAATATGTGACAACTATTGATGGGATGAGGTATTGTTCCTTCTGCTTCTCCACATTCACAACTTGCGCTAGGAACTGAGTTCCATCTAAATAGCATGCCATTGGTACGACCATGACCTGTTCTCAAACGATTAAGAACTGTCCAAATTTTTCTTGGAAGATCAAAACCAGGAACTTTTTCAGAAGGATCAGAAACGAGATACTTATTGAACATTTCGTAAGAGTTCCACTCAGCCTTCCAGAATTCTTTACCACTTATGTTCATATTGAAGAACGTCTTATGCCATAATGGTTTACGTGACTTTAATCTGGGAATTCTATTTTGTGGAAAATATGAAATAATTGGGAATAAATTGAGAAAAGAATGATATTTATTCCAAGAATTCAGAGCTGCAGTCTGTCTGCGAATATGGGGAGGGACAATATTAGACAAAACTGGTAACCAATGATCAGGTGTAGATCTCATGGTGCCAGTAATTATTCTCATGGATCTTTCAATCGTGCATCAATTTTTCGTGTATGTGCACTATTAAACCAAACCGAGCAACAATACTCAGCTGCAGAAAAGACTAGGGCTAGAGATGCTGTTCGAAGAGTGGAAGCATCAGCACCCCAAGACGATCCAGCTAATTTCTGGAGAATATTATTCCTAGTTTTCAGTTTTAGGCTCAGATCATTTAAATGAGCCTTGTAATTGAGAGATGAATCTAATTTAACTCCTAAGTATTTTGGATAGAAATTATGTTCGATAGGAGAATCATTGAAAGTTACAGCTTTCCTATATTTTTCATGATTAGACAGATGGAAACAAGATACCTCTGTTTTGTTGGGATTTGGACATAATCGCCACTCAATAAAATAATTCGTTAAAATTTCCAAATCAGATGACAGTATGTTTTCCAGAGCATGGAAATCCGAATGTTGGTAAGCAATAGCAATGTCGTCAGAATAAACAAATTTTTGAGATGATGTAGTGGGCAAATCACTTAGATATAAATTAAAAAGTAAAGGAGCTAAAACTGATCCTTGAGGAAGACCGTTTTTCAATGTTTTGAAGTTGCTACTCTTATTGTCGATAAAATTAATCTTTCCACACAGTGTCATATGCCGAAGATAAATCGATGAAAGCAGCTCCTGTTTTCAACCTATCATTGAAGCCTGATTCTATGAAAGTTGTAAGGCTGATAGGACAGACAAATCGGAGATAGCTACACTGTAAAAAATAGTTCCTCATCTCAAACCATATTAATTTGTCTCAAGTACTCCATACGTTTGAATACAGCCAAATGCATAAAGTACTTGACCCTACCGCCCTCTACGGTTGAGAATGGCGTTTACCCTAAATAAAAGTTTCTTGAGCTAAGAAACTAATAAGTTTCAACCAAGCTCAGAATTATTGACTCAGGTGGTAAAAAAATTTGATCCAACGGTAATATTAATTAGTATGTAACTATTGATACTTTTCGTAGAATAAAAATTTTGGTTTCATGTAAATAAATATTACATTTCACTGAAACTCGATGTGTAGTTGATTTAAAGGATCTTAGTTGAATGGGTCGAGAATTCAGTCGATAAAAATGATAGTATCTCTTATGTCAAGTGAAAGTTTCTTGGGTTAAGAAACTGATTGATTTGAGCTAAATTGAAGGGTTTTTGACACTAGCAAAGGAATAATTTGATAAAACAAAAAAAAAACATTTGTATGTAATCATTATTTTTCTTCACAGAACAATAATTTCTCTTTTATATTAATAAATACCGGAATACCGCGGCAGACCATGAATATTGTACGGAATGGAAAAGGCGTCTAGAGTTTCGTTGGAAGTTGCAGAGAGGGAGCGAGTATACCTCAAGCGTCAACCGTCTGCTTTTCAAGACACGTCGTAAAGACAACCGTTCCCATCACGTCGGGGTCACCAATGTAGAATCGAAGGAATTTATCCCTACTTATGCGTTTCGTCCCTGGCGCACACATTTGGACTCCGGCACCTATTACCTAATCGGTGTGAAACTTGAGCGCAAACCTCTAGGCTACCGAAGCGCTGTGAACTAAGCTATGCGTGGCTATATAGAGTGCCGCCAAGAGATCCCTATACACTCCCCTGCCGCTACAATAGCTATAGTCCAGGCAGTGGGTTATCATCTCATCCCTGTCATCATCCAATACCAGATCACCCGGTTCTCCACCAACACAAAGATATTTGGTTTTCTCTAAGTTGACATTTAAGCCCCACTTCTCGTATTCTTTAATTAGCTCGCTCATCATGTATTCCATGTCATCTTTATCACCGAATACAACAATATTGTGAGTAAAATGCACAAATAATTGCATTTAAATGGGATATATTTAATATAAAAGAGATAGAGTTTTGATTTAATTGCAGCCAATATAAAAAAATTGCTACAATTAATTCGTTTTATTAAATCAATTACGCAATATTTTTTTTACAAATGTCACTTCATATTGCAACAATTATATGTTCAGTTTTATTCAAATATTTATAGTTTTCTTCAAGTAAATGAGGCGAATAATATAATCTCACGAGATTCTTGTCTCAAGAAACTGTAGTCGTTGCATCAACTGACAGAATTTACGACAACCGTACCTTCGTTCTATTGAACAAATAAAAATGAAACGAACGAATGGTTTCGTTAAAACCTATTTAGAATAATGTATTTGTATCAATCAATTATGGATATTGAGACAAGTGCATAAACAATTTCTTGTAATTGTATGTTTATGTTGAATCAGTTGTTTTTTTCATTTCGCTGAAATGTGAAAAGTTTCAAGCGAATGTTTTAGCTGTTCTCTATAATCAACTAGGTTGTTTTAATCAAGAAAAATAGTTCATTTGGAGTAATCAATTTTAGATTAATTCAAATTAAAATGGTTTGATTGAAAAAAAAATTCTCAAACTCCTGAGGAGTTTGAGCGCAGAATTTTATTTTTTACAGTGTATCTAACCGTAGTCGCCAATACGTTATTGAAAACAGTCGTAACAATGTTTTTTACACAAGATGTCCAATGCAAATATTTGAATATGAGAGAGAAAGAATTTGTGGAGAGTTCGCAGAAAGTTATTTTCAATTTGAGGAACTGGTTGTTCATTCATTGCGGCGTTTATTTTAGTATCATTATGTTCCAAAATCCCGAAGAAGATATTAGAACAAGTACGCAAATACTTCTGACCTCACATCAGTGCTGTTCATATTTTTTGTTGTAGTTTTAACACATCACAGATAACAAAACCTTATTTATGATGTATTCATCTTGAATTTCAGCCTAGAGTTATTCTCTTTATGGGTCTGTGGGTGGAAATGCGACTCCGAACAAAATTGATATTTCCCTATAATGGAAAACTTTGAATACAGAATGCTTTCTCAGATTTCCAATATCACCAGCTCTTTTTGGAGGGCGAGGTGAGAATCAAAAGGAAGACTTTTTGTATAAACCAAGGATTATATACTTTGTACAAGAAAATTGGATGTTATCTCGGAAACGTGGAGGGACGTACCGGTATGTTGATACGTCATAAAATTTGATCTGATATTTCTTGATTATGGAACTATTTTCTGTTAACTTTGACAATATGGCAAAAAATTAAAACGTTTAAATACTACGGATTTTTGATGTGGTCAAGTGAAATAAACTAGAAACAAGAGCACAAATAGTATATTATATACCGCGGGACTGAAGTAGTACATTTAATCCTGAAGGTAAGGTTTATGGCCCGAACGCATGGAGGGCCATAATTTACCTGAAGGATTAAATGTACTTCAGTCGCAAGGTATATACGATACTTTTCGTACTCCCGATATGATTTTATTAATTATTTCAATAATTTCAATCAGTATTTTCTCTCTTCAACTCATTTGATAAACTGTCTTTAAAATAAGTTACCATAGTAACATTGCGTTGTGACAACTATAATTTATAAACATTGTCATTACAAGTGTCATTGTAAAGAAACATTGTTATTGATAATTATTGGTATCATGAGTGAAGAAGGTGTATTTGATATTGATAAAAGAGTAGCCGAAGTAGGTGAACAATTGTTACCACCGAAATCTAGAAAACTATACGAGCAGCAGTACGATGCTTTTAAAAATTGGTGCCGCTTAAAAAATGTGAGACAACCTACTGAAAATGCGCTGTTAGTCTACTTCAATGATAAATCAAAAGCGGTTTGTGCCTCAACTCTCTGGGCACATTACTCAATGCTGAAATCGGTTATTAACATTAGAGAAGATATTGATATAAGTAAATTTCCAAAATTATTAGCTTTTTTGAAGAGAAGAAATGAGGGATATAAGCCAAAGAAGTCAATAATTCTCACGTCTGAGCAGGTAGATCAGTTCTTACGGGAGGCTCCGGATGATAAATATTTAATGCTTAAGGTAAATTTGGTGTTTATATTCAGAAATTTTAAGAAATCAATTTTTTTGTAGGTTGCACTTATTTTGGGCGTTGCGGGAGCTTGTCGTGGAAAAGAGTTGATTGATTTAGAAATCGACGATGTGGGAGATTTGGGCGATTCCTTCCTAATTGCGATTTGAAACACCAAAAATAAAATTGACCGAAATTTTGTGATAAAAAATTCAGAAAACAGTAGCATCAGTTTTGTGGCGATATTTCGAAAATATGTGGCATTGCGAAAGACAGGGACACCTCATTCAAAATTTTTTGTTCAATACATCAACAAAGAATGTACTACGCGAGTAGTAGGAAAAAACATGTTTGGTACATTTCCACGGCAAATAGCAGCTTTCTTGAAATTAGAAAATGCGACGTCTTAAACGGGACATTGTTTTAGACGCACATCTGTGTCTTTGTTAGCTGATTCGGGAGCAACAATAGACATGCTGAAGAGACATGGAGGATGGAAATCCTCCAACGTGGCCGAGGGATATATTGAATCGTCTATTAAAAATAAACAAAAAATTTCAGATAAAATATTTGGTCATAGTTATGCCACAGTCCTCATTCTCGCTTCCTGTTTCCGCAGGATCTTCGAAACAAACACCAGTTCAATATAATAAGGACCTATCTGTTACTCGTCAGTTACCTGCTGCATTAACCCAGGAAAGACTGGTCAATATGACGAACTGTCACAATATTAATTTGAA
Organism: Micraspis discolor; assembly: GCA_030674115.1. NCBI lineage: Eukaryota > Metazoa > Arthropoda > Insecta > Coleoptera > Coccinellidae > Micraspis > Micraspis discolor. Next base: position 173,741 of record JARTUT010001328.1, read on the forward strand.
TATTAACGTTAATTACCATTCTAATTAATTGTATTTTTTCAATAAAATATCCCTTAAATTCGTTTGTTTGTGATTTAATCGTTCCGGGAATTTTGTCAATATTTAATCCCGGAGGGATTGAATGTGACACTTTAGTACCTATCACAAGGGAGTGAAGTTGTCACTTGAGGCCCGGAAGTACGAAAAAGGAATTATTGAAGTTGACAGCTGTCATAGCTATAATACACGTTATCTAGAACTTTTTCTGCTACATCAATTAACAGTATATTAAAATATTCTTCGTTTTTTTAGTAGAATATTTGTAAGCAAAGAATATAGCATGTAGTGTTAGCTGGGTTTCGTGACATTACAATTTTGTGAATGTCATAAAAGCCTAGGAAAGAATACCAGTGGAAAAAAACCTTGGCTAATCGCATAAGTATTGTAATCTTCACAAGAATAATATTGTATATTATAGGGTGAAGGACATCTTTCTTATTGAGTGTAAGTTTTCTGAGTTCCCTCATTGAATCTGATAATAAAAAGACAAAAAAAAGATCTGAACAAAATCATTAAATTTGTTTGAAATGTTTTATTAATTTTATGAATAAATTGTTCTGCAGAACAACAAACTCTGTGCGTTGGTTCAAACAAATGCCTCCCCATACACATATAGAACCTCCGCGAAAAGCTGTTGTGGGTACCATAAACTGTTCTGCATACCTTCGACCTCTTTCCCTCCAAGCAAGAATACGTCCATCGCAGTTGACCAAACGAAATCTAGACTCATCCGTAAATAAACATCGGCTCCAATCTTCAACTGTCCAATTGCGGTGCTCCTCAGCCCATTGCCGTCGATGAACCTACCGACCTCCCTCATGAACATAATAGACTACAGGCCCGTGTTAAAAAAATGATGGGTCATTTGAACCACCAGATGACCTATGTAGAACGATATAAGAGCATAAAATAATAAGATTCAGCATTATGCCGTCACTTGTAAGCTGTCCAACTGAGTGCAGGTGAGAATTCAAAAGTACAGGTAGAAAAATTGGAAAAATTCGCAACATGTAAATTGTATATCTATATATGTATACAGAGAAATTAAAATCAACTGAAATTATTGAAAAAATTTCAAATCTCATAATAGTGAATTTTTTTTAATCAATATTTTTAAACAGGGAATACAACAAATACTTTATTGACAGTTATATTTGGAAAATTTTTATTGTTGTACTATTATTAACTAATAATTACATGTATTGTGACAATTTGACTATGACTAACCAAATTAATAATTTTTTCAGCGAAAATAACGAAGAACCTGAAGAGCACGTATCTTTTGAACATGTTCCAACTGCTTGTGTATTTTGTGCGCAAATACGCAAACGACATAACCGCAAGCTCATGGTATGTAGCTTTGCTGAAGCGAAAAAATTACGGAACATTTTGTATTATTATCGATATAGCTACTGCAAAATATGATTTAGAGCTTTTACAAAGGATTGACCAATGTCAAGAGATGTCAGCGCCCATACCATATCATAGGGTTTGTAAAACTCAATATTTAAATAACTCTAGACAAAAAAAGAAAATACTGATTGGCACTTAAGAAGACAAAAACACGAACGAGCTCGTAATAATCTGTTCAAATTTATTCAGGAAGAAATTGTCGAAAATATGCGCATTTTCCAATATTCTTTCTTACTCCATTTATTCAGACAATTTTTATTGGAAGAGTATGATAATCAGAAGTTACCTAAGTGTTTTGACACGTCCAATATACAGAGTGAAATTTCGGAACATTTCAAGGGTGCTGTCATTATTATTTACAATCGTGGATGCAAACACGTTGTCTCTGATAGTGAAAATGATGACGTCATAGGTAAATTAATAAATCTTAACATCTTTAATCTGTACGTAAGACTTTGATTTTGACAAAAATATATGTATGTTTCAGAAAATGAGAGAAGATAATTCGGACATCTATGATTCTGATAACAACTCAGCGGCTGATTCCGACACTGAATAATTTAAATAGAAACCATATTTTGTATTATCATCATTATTAAATATATCAAATTTTTCTTAAAAATAATTGTTTTATTTCTTCACATCATTGCAATGAAACAAATCAATTATATATATGTATCAATAATGTTCGAAGTATATAGTAAACCAAAAGTATACAAAACTGTTGATACTGTGGTTGACAGTTTCAATTTTTGGATATAATATATCTTCACTTCAGTTAGACGTCATAGTGATTTAATCATATTATCAATTGTTCTCTTCAAAAATATGTTGCCGTATGCCGTACTGTATCAGATGGCCATAAAGTACCCTTTCGATAGTAGCGTCCTTTTCATCAGCCTAAAAGATATGGTCTGCATTAAAATGTACGGCATCATTTTTTCCTAATTTATTTATGTTAATACTATTTAAAACATGGAATACAATGTAGAAAACTGCTATATTTCATTCATGTATGATATTTAAATTTCTTCAATAATTTGAAAAATTACAGTTTTTGTGTTTCTCTATAATTTTTTTCAGAACAGTTTCTTTTGAACGGCAATACTATATAACAATTGTATTTTACAATATCATGTTAAAAAAAAAGTTCCCGTACAGGATCAAATGATTTTACACCTTTATAAATCAAGAATACGATAAAATTAAGATAATTATTGATATACATTCAAATGAACCATCATTTTTTGACGGCATTATTTTTAATAGTACTTTTAAGTGTCAGATAATGTTTTGGAACCAAAGCCGTACTTTTTCAAATCACCCCTTGGACCACAGAAAGAGAGGGGGTTGCAACCCTCGGTTTTTTCCCCTTGTCGCATGATTTTTGTACGGCGTTGCGGAATAATGTATTAGAAGCAGTACTGAAATAGCATGAAACTGATGCCGTACAAAATTAAATGATCAAATTCACCCTGGAAATTGTCGGAAAATCAAAAAAAAAATCCGACTTTTTGGCGCACCATTTTTTTACGGCACTACGCGTTGTCTCATTATTTTTCATGGATCTATCGATAGTAAGAATGCCGTACAAAAATATATGACCAAAATATACCCACTCTACCTGTACTTTTGAATTCTCACCTGCACTCAGTTGGACAGCTTACAAGTGACGGCATAATGCTGAATCTTATTATTTTATGCTCTTATATCGTTCTACATAGGTCATCTGGTGGTTCAAATGACCCATCATTTTTTTAACACGGGCCTGTAGTCTATAAGCTACTGAGTCGTTTTGGATGAACCTATTCCAAGCCCGACTCGCGACACTTAGCGAAATATTCAACCGCCCCGACACTTCCCGCTGGGACAAACTTTCCTGTACCCACCGTATGATTTGGTCCAGTTGCACAGGAGCCGAACGTCTCCTCAGCATGACTGATAAGCTGATATTGTTCTCATTTCTTCAATTATTGTCACCTTATGTGTACGAACGAGAGAAAAAATAGATTTAATAACAAATGCCACATTGTTTTTCACTCCACCTATAACAGCCTACAGATGATAATCGATTTTGTGAACAAGAGCCGATGAAGTGAGGAAAAATTTGATATAATCAACTCAAAAGATCTTAATTATTCCTTAGAGAACATATAATGTACAGATATTCACGAGATAACTTGAAAAAAAAATACAAATGAAGAGAAGTTCATAAGTGATCCCTAGCAATTGTTGATCAGAGTACATGGAATTAGCCGTCGTTCAGTAGGAAGAATATTAAGGCGAACAAAATATCATTCATACAAAATTCGCCTCGTTCAAGAACTGTCCGAAGACTATTTCGACAGACGTTTACAATTTCGTGAAACGATGATGGATCTTTCAATCGTGATAATAATATGTAATAAGAAATGTGGTGTTTTCAGACGGAACTGTATTTTGTTTAAACGATACAGTTAATCGACATATCTGCCGCTACTAGTCACAAAATAATCCTCATTGGGTTGAAGAGGCTCATACACAAGATCCCTATAGGTTCAACATTTGGGCCGGTATTTATAACAACAGAATTGTCAAACTGTTCTTCCCACATGAAACTTTAAACGGAGATAGGTATTATAAGTGATTCCGGCATTGGAAGCAAAGGGACAATTACCAAATAATATCTGGTTGTAGTAGGATGGAGCACCACTCCATTACGATCGCTTTTCGAGATTATTTAGATAGGATATTTCATCACAGATGGATTGGAAACAGGGGTACTTATAAATGGCCTGCACGAAGTTCCGACCTCAATCCACTTCACCATTTTCTGTGGGGTTATTTGAAGCCTAAGGTTTATATTGATAGAGCAAATAATTTGCAAGGATTAGAATAACTCACTAGATGCAGAGAATTCCACCAGAAGTAATAACTAACATTACTAGAGAATTAACAAACCGACTTGCTTATTGACAAGAAGTAAACGATGCCCAGTTGGAACATCTAATACATCAAGTTCAGTTAGTTAAGTTTTATATGTTTTGAAAATCACCTTATATATATAATTAGTTATTTTCCCAATAGATTTTAGATTTTTACTTACATTAGGTACTTTCTGTTGATATCTCGGTTGGTATTGAAATAAAAAATATCAAACCCGATATTTTTGTGCTCGTAATAAAATATTTCATCAGAAACTAAAATAATATATAAGGTGTTCCATTGCAAATTTTAAAATTGATAATACATGAGGTAAAACAAGAAGTTAAAAATTGTCAAAAAATTTGAAAACAAATAGGCAATCTACTGCAGTATACACCTTCCAAATTTAATTTTGATATCTCAAATAACTTCAGAGATCTTTACTTCCACACATTTGCCCATCACTGTATATGGGACGGTGACTGATGTAGTGAGGTATTATATCCTCTGCTTCTTTACATTCACAACAACGTTTGGAATTAAATTTCATCTAAAAAGTATATTACTGGTACAACCATGGCCTGTTCTCAAACGATCCAGCACTGTTCAAATTTTTCTTTGAAGGTCAAAACCAGGAAATTTTTTGAAGGATTTGAAATGAGATTTTTATTGAACATTTCCATTATATCTGCCATAATTCTTTATTGGTGCTGTTCATGTTGACGAATGAATTATACCATAAGGGTTAACGTGACTTTAATCTGGGAACTCTACTTTGTAGAGTATATGAAATAATTGGAAATAAATTTGGAATGGAATGATTTTTGTTCCAAGAATTCTGAGCAGCAGTCTGCGAATATGGGGTGGGACAATTTAAGAGAGAACTGGTAATCTATGGACAGGTGTATGTGCATCGATTTTTTGTGTATATTCATTATTCAACCAAACTGAGCACTAAACTCAGCAGCAAAAAGGACTAAGTTCAGAAATTCGGTTTGTAGGTTGGAAACATCAGCACCCCAAGATGATTCATCTGATTTCGCAAAAATATTATTTCTAGTTTTCAGTTTCAAGTGCAGATCATCCAAATGAGCCTGAAGTTTTAGGATAAATATGATGTTTGATAGGAGAATCATTGAATGTTGAGGAACCTACTAGTCCTGGGAATCAAGGAAAACAGGCCCAAAGACCTGATGAGAAAATGATTTAAGTTTGGAAAAGATCCAGGTTTACTGCAAGAGCATTGAGATCACCTTAAAAAATGTGGAATTGCTGCAGTTAAATAGCTATAATAAAGTAGTATGCTGTACGACCAACACCGAATAAAAAATGGAGTAGATGTGGAACTCAACATACTCCCAGAAAATGGTCTTTCTTCTGGCACTGTTTACAGATTTGCCGAAATGCTGGGCATTTTCTGGGAGCATTTTCAGTTCCACATCTACAATTAAGTGGTTACAAATACACTTAATATAATATATTAACTATTTTATTAACTTGAAACTTACGGTTCATATTGTTTATAGGCTTACTATTATGTGTATTATTACAGTTACAGCAAATTATCTATATTTCTCATCATTATTGAAATGAATACAAGATACCAATGTTATATCACGATTCCAACTGACCAAAATACAGAGGGATCCAAACTAATTAATAGACGAATAACTCGATGAAGTGACATGATGTTAATGTTTAGTAACTTTCGAATACTGACTGAGAAAATGCATTTATGGAAAGGATATCATGAAAACAGCCATTTCTGGCCTTAAAGAATATTCTTCTACTTTGTTCTGACAGGCTATGACTAAAGTCGTATACAACATGAGTTGTAAACGACCATGAACCGAAAATCCATAACTTGTTCCACCTACTTTATCCATCGAAATCTACATCAACAAAAGAAAGAATGAATGAATATACTTCGAGCCATGTACTGCTATAAAGTTGGCCATAATACCTTAATCAATATCTGAACAACCTAGATTTCTTCCTATGAAAGGAGTAGCTATTACCATATCGATAATGGGAAATTTCACAGATGATAAATGGATTCACCTGAAATTCAATAATATATAACAAGCGTGCGTTATAAGGATTGTTAATATCATTTATCAACAAGTTCAGCTCCATTGATCCGCTTTGTGATCATTTCTGCGATGTGTTCGAATGGATTTCACTCCATGCTCATCTGAATGAGCTGAGCTTGAAGAGGGAGCCTTGCGAGCTATTATCCTGTCATCCCGGAAACGTTTCATACCGGAGCAGCTGTAAGTACTTAAAACGTCAGTGTCCTATATCGGGTGTCTCAAGGTGGGTGGCTTATTTGAGTTTTATGAAAACGGTTAAACCAATAAATTATTTTTTGACTAATGTTATATTGTCATTCTTTTATTTTCCCCCAGTAGCTTTATTTTACCACCACATTTTTTTTTTCATTAGATTTCAGTAGTGATATATAATATATATAATGATAAACTATATCATATACAGGTCTGGAAAACGTAGTCGGAAACACTGCGGTTTACATGTATTATTCGAGTTCAGTTCTAGTTCAGTGGAACAGTGGAAGAATCGAAACCTCAGTGCAATTTGATATCGAATAAGCGGCTGGTCTAGTTTAATGGCAGTTTGTAGTGGGGATAAAGAAATCAGAATCAGTAACACTCCCGAAGCGCGACGCGATGGGTGTTATCTTGTCCGTTGAAATTGAATACAATTTTATTCCACTCTTATCGGAGGAATTAATTTGCCTCAATGAATGACACAAATAATTTCCTGTGAAAATTAGTACTCAGGTCTTTTTCACCATAACTGGTTTGTAAATAAAAAAAATTCAACGAAAAACAAAAAATATTCTACGTAATAAGAGATTGAAAACACAAAAATATTCTATGAAAATAAAAAATAACAAATTCGAAATTGAAGATCGACAAATTCAAATTAAATAATAATTGAATAATCCACCTTGTTGTGCTAAACAGTAGCCAAATCTATTATAAAGAGATAATCTCATATCTCTAAGAATATTTTGGCACAAAGTTGGATTATTTTGTACCTTAATTCAGTAATATTTATCGCTTTTTCAATTTCTTGCCCATACAACATATTTTTCAGATATCCCCAAAGAAAGAAATCATTGGGAGATGAATCTAGAGATTATTTCGTTTGCCAATTGAGTCTCACTGATTGTCGGTGGTTTATCAATCCTACAATGACGGCATGTCCGTAAGCACCGACATCTATATTCAAAGGCAACAATAAACGAATTTTTTATCTCCGAAATTGATTGACCACCGAAATACCATTTTATTATTTGAATTTTCTCTTGAACAGTAAACATTTTTATTCATGCCGAATCTAATTTATTTTCAACAGTACGGTGTTATCGCATCCAAGTTTGGATTGCGACAGAGAAGCAGAGATCCAGGCATCCCCACTACAATCGAAACTGCCATTAAACTATTTCATTTTGCGTAAGGGTCTTGGTTTACACCCGTACGAGATCAAGCTGACTCACAAATTCAAGCCGTTGGACCATTTGAAGCGATGTATGTTCTCCAATTGGGCGCTGGAAAAGCTGAGCCACGATCATGGTTTTCATCGAAAAATCATCTTCAGTGATGAAGCTCATTTTGGGCTCAATGGCTTTATCAATAAGCACAATATGCGTTATTGGACAGGCACCAATCCACACGAGACTCAATTCTCTCCAAAAAATCACGGTTTGGTGTGGCATTCACGTCGGTGGCATCATTGGACCATAGTTTTCGTTGATGCCAACAATCGTCGTCGTTACGGTCAATGGCGATCGCTACCGCACCATGATAACGAATATTTTCTCTCCCCAATTGCAAGGTATGGACTTGGCCAACATGTGGTTTCAACAAGACGATGCCACTTGCCACACAGCACACGTAACAATCGAATTATTGAACCAGACATTTGGTCAGCGTGTATTTTCGAGATACGGCCCCGTCGATTGGTCGCCTCGTTCGAGTAATTTGACACCTCTGGACTATTTTCTTTCGGGCTACGTTAAGTCACAGGTCTACGCCAACAAACCGACTACATTTCAAGAGCTCAGAGATAACATTGAACGCGAAATAGTGGCCGTTTCTGCTGAAATGAGTGGCCGAGTCATCGAATATTGGGTCCAGATAATTGACCGCTCCAAACGGGCCCGTGGTGGTCATATGAACCAAGTTGAGTTCCATCCTAAATGTTATGTTTGTACTTCAAGGCAATAATTAATTTCTCGAAATATCTCGAATGGTTTGTGTTTTATTTAGATTCAAAGTTGACAAGTCCCTATTGGAAAACCCATTACTTCAACTACAGAAATCGACAATATCATGGAGCTTAGCATCATTGGCAGATTAACCATTGCTATCGAGGGTACGATACAATTCAAATTTAAGGCACTTCGCTAAAATTACTTTATTTGTGGGCCTCTAAATAACTCCTTCCTCTGAAATTATGTTATTTGGAGAAATAAATGGTGCTTTCGAGTATTCTGTTGTAATAAATGATTCCTACATCAACAATTCTTTGAGTCAACCATTACCTATCGAAACCTTGGAAAGGGTCAGCAAAATGTGCATGTTTCTGAATGGATAATTTGACAGAGTCATTCTGAAATTTCTCTCTATTATATGGTAATTGCGTTTAGTTCATTTACGACTGAAGAAGTTAACGAATGCATTTGCATTTATATTAGGAAACCCATCAGACTTCCAGCATATCAGAGCTAAATTTCTCAACACGAATAAAAGAAGACATTGATCATTTGTGCATCAAACAACCTTCGTGATTTAATTTCTGCATTTCATATACATCAAAAATAATAATTTTCTTAGCAGTTGCTGAACAAGACATTTTCTCAAATCGCACGAAATAGCCGTTACCCGAACAACTTGGAATGGGGTGAACTTGAAGAACGATAACTTCTTATATATCAATGGATTAGGTTCGACTTCTTCATGAAGATTTTGTGGTTGAACTTGAGTATGGCCAACCGGCAGTTCAGCCTTACTTTCTTTATCTTGCGCAAGAGATAAGAAATAGATTTTTTTTTCAGAATAGTTTAATTATCCAAATATCTCGATCAACTTGGTTATTGGGCCATATTTGACGAACAAACAATATGACAATAATTATTTGTGGCCCCACATTTTATGTTTGAATTGTTTCCACCCTCTTCAACACACATGTGGCATCGTTTAGTCCACGTAAAACAAATTTTACGAAAAAAATTAGCAGGGCGACTTGAACGCAGCGAGTCGACTATGGAGCCAGTACTTTTAAATTCACGATACAGTTTATGCAGCATTTGTCTGATGGGGACTTCCTTATTTGTATAGTACTAGGTAAGAAGTGAGCAAACAAAAAAGTTATTCTTTGTCATGGCAACGAACACACTGTAAACGCACACAAAACACTACTACACGCGGACAACTAAACTCTCTACGTTTCAACTGCCTCCTTCCACCCTGGCCGACAATACGCGCATTCGTGAATAACAGACAGTGTAAATTGACATTTGCCGCACTGTGTATATAAAATTAGCTTATTCCCTCATGAAATATATTTAACAGAAATATCTGAGGAGCTGAATATTTGAAGAAACGAGTGTCCTCTTTACAAAATGAATGAGTCATCAAACAATCCATAATCCCTCGAGCTAATGCTAGAATTTTAACTCTGAAATCAGCGTTTTATTCTAAATTCCAACAAGATTTCATGATGACGTGCAACGTAATATTCCTTACTGCAAAACACCTAAAATTAGAGCTGTATATTTCCCCTTCAAGGAGTTCTGGAAATTAAGGGAAATGCCTATTTAATTGTCATTCTAACCTCGAGTAAGTTACGTCTTCAGATATTCCTGTTATTTCCGTGTGGAACGGTGTTTGGTACAGAACGGCGTCCCAGAAATTACAGGATAATTGCCAAGAAGCTCGCGCTTGCTCTGGATGAAAAGAAGGCTGCATGTTGGCATCCTAGAGTCTATAAGAGAAAAAAAAGAGGTATTGTTTTATGTGCCTAATTGCCGAGAGGAAGATTGAGCGCTTTCTTTATTCATTTTGTTGCAGTTTTGCAAGCTTATAATTCAAACCTTAAGTTTCCGGTGTTCTGGAATTACGATTTGAAGATATATTTTCAGAAAGCCCACTCAAACCGATCACGTAATTCCGCAGGATTCTTTTCATCATTTTTCACATAAATTAGCTTCTTTTAATTTCCTTTTCCACCGGTTGTTTAGCATACCTTTGTCTCCACTGAATTTCACTAGAGAGTTACTCACTATTAAACAGATAGCAGTGAACAACGGCTATACAGTTAGTTTTATAGACAGATTTTTCAATAGGTTTTCTCAGAAATGGTTGATTCAGCAACTGACAGCTGATGCTTCCATTGCCAGAGATTTTGTGTCACCTATAGTTCCCATTGAACATGCTTATACGCCAGATAGAACTAACACCACTCTCTTTATTCCATTTACCTACTGTGGCAATATTACCCACTCCATCATTAATATACTAAAGAGAGATAACGTGACTTTTTCTTTCAAAAGCGTCAACACCTTGAAATACCATTTAGTGAGAAACAAAGATAAAATAAATTCGCTTGATTGTTCTGGTGTGTATATGTTGGAGTGTGGTTCGGATGATTGCAACTCTGTTTATGTGGGTAGAACAGGTAGAGCTCTCGCCACTAGAATAAGTGAGCATTTGCGGAGTAGATCTAATTTCTCTAATGATAGCTCGGCATTCGGAGTGCATCTGAGAGACACGGGTCACCAATTTGATAAATCGGTAAAATTCGAAAATCTTACAGCGTTGTGACTTTGGCATGAGACAAATGATATTAGAGGGTATGTTCATTAGTAAATATTCGAGAAGTTCCGATGTTAACTTGTTGAACAGGACTGGTATAGAGCAGACAGTTGAGTCAATGATGTTTGATCTCGTTTGAGGCTTTTTTCGATTTGTTTGTTGCGGATTACTTCATCTTGGAGTGCTCTTTTTCGTCTTCTGTACGTTGGATGGCAGTGTTGTTATTGTCGGTTATTTCATTATAGATAACTTTGTTTTATATAACTTTCGTTTTTGTTCTTTTAGCTGGATGGCGGTAGTAGTATAGAATGGGAGCACGCATGATATGATTATGTATCTTCATTTGTTATTATAACTATTCTAGAAAAAAAAAAAAAAATTTTTTCTTCGATCGATCTACGACATTTCTCATTCTTTAGAAGAACGGGATATTTTGTGTTTAAAGGCCACTGCTCCCCCTTGAAATAATTTGAAAGAACATTTTTTAGACCATTAGCATGACTTCAGATAATTTTTCGTTGAATTGTTCCTGAAGATTTTTATGTAAGTTTTTATTTATGACATTCTACCTTTTCCATACAGCTTTGTTCATAGCGGTTTTTTACACCCGCTATTTTTAGTTATGACATTATATTTTTTCAAACCGTTTTCATATTGTTGACTTTGTTTTATTTTATATAATTGACCTTCATAACTTGACTGTTGTTTTTTGATAGTCTTTTGACTTTTGTAAAGTTTCATTAGTTCGATTCAGCTTGTTATTTGTATCGTTTTTTGTTTTTTATACTTGAATTTTTCTATGCTTTGTCCCTGTATTTTGCTGTAGAGAATTTTTGCGTTTTCTCCATGAGTTTTTGTTGTTTTTCAGCTTCACTTGTGTGATTTTTGTACTCCTGAAGATGAGCTGAATTAGCTCGAAACATGTTGAGTTGAAAATTAAAATCGCAAAGTACTGAATATCTGAATAGTTTTTCGATTTCATATCATGGATCTCCCAGATATTAGGACATTCAATTCTAAACTACAATTTGAAGATTTTCGGATTTTATTTTGGTATTTTTCATTTCGATTTTTCACGAGCGAGAGCGTAGAACGTTCAACCAAATAGGCACCACCGGCCTCCGCGTACGGCAGCATTAGACATCTGTCTCTCTCCTACTTGAGTGAGCAATGCGTCCGAGTGGACAGCCGCTACATAATGATAAATTTTCATGTGTTCTTCATTGTAGAGTAGTGTCATTGTTTATAGCAACGATAATTGGTGCGATAATGGTAATGAATCTTTCGGTATATAAATAAATGTAATATATTGTTAACTATAGGTGCTTTCATCATTAAGTAGATAGCATAGGTCCACTAGTGCAGCGTTTGTAGGTTATGCTATAACTGACAAAACTATGAAAAAAAGTCATCAGAACTATATCACGATGACTAAATAATTTATTGCTTTACTATTTGATCGAAATAATTATCGAACGTAGCTAGTGTGATAAAAAAATTTTAAAAATATAAAGTCCTCTACATATCATAAAAACGTGTCTGAAATGACAGCTTGGACCAGCCAGGCTACAAAAAGAAAAAAAAATGTTTTCCCATAACAAACACATTGAAGCTACCTTTTTGTAAGCTACAGTTTTCAAAATTTTAATGATGTTTCCAAATTTTAAATTTAGTGTCCGTAAGCACCGACATCTATATTCAAAGGCAACAATAAACGAATTTATTATCTCCGAAATTGATTGACCACCGAAATACCATTTTATTATTTGAATTTTCTCTTGAACAGTAAACATTTTTATTCATGCCGAATCTAATTTATTTTCAACAGTACGGTGTTATCGCATCCAAGTTTGGATTGCGACAGAGAAGCAGAGATCCAAGCATCCCCACTACAATCGAAACTGCCATTAAACTATTTCATTTTGCGTAAGGGTCTTGGTTTACACCCGTACGAGATCAAGCTGACTCACAAATTCAAGCCGTTGGACCATTTGAAGCGATGTACGTTCTCCAATTGGGCGCTGGAAAAGCTGAGCCACGATCATGGTTTTCATCGAAAAATCATCTTCAGTGATGAAGCTCATTTTGGGCTCAATGGCTTTATCAATAAGCACAATATGCGTTATTGGACAGGCACCAATCCACACGAGACTCAATTCTCTCCAAAAAATCACGGTTAGGTGTGGCATTCACGTCGGTGGCATCATTGGACCATAGTTTTTCGTTGATGCCAACAATCGTCACGTTACGGTCAATGGCGATCGCTACCGCACCATGATAACGAATATTTTTCTCCCCCAATTGCAAGGTATGGACTTGGCCAACATGTGGTTTCAACAAGACGATGCCACTTGCCACACAGCACACGTAACAATCGAATTATTGAACCAGACATTTGGTCAGCGTGTAATTTCGAGATACGGCCCCGTCGATTGGTCGCCTCGTTCGAGTAATTTGACACCTCTGGACTATTTTCTTTCGGGCTACGTTAAGTCACAGGTCTACGCCAACAAACCGACTACATTTCAAGAGCTCAGAGATAACATTGAACGCGAAATAGTGGCCGTTTCTGCTGAAATGAGTGGCCGAGTCATCGAATATTGGGTCCAGATAATTGACCGCTCCAAACGGGCCCGTGGTGGTCATATGAACCAAGTTGAGTTCCATCCTAAATGTTATGTTTGTACTTCAAGGCAATAATTAATTTCTCGAAATATCTCGAATGGTTTGTGTTTTATTTAGATTCAAAGTTGACAAGTCCCTATTGGAAAACCCATTACTTCAACTACAGAAATCGACAATATCATGGAGCTTAGCATCATTGGCAGATTAACCATTGCTATCGAGGGTACGATACAATTCAAATTTAAGGCACTTCGCTAAAATTACTTTATTTGTGGGCCTCTAAATAACTCCTTCCTCTGAAATTATGTTATTTGGAGAAATAAATGGTGCTTTTGAGTATTCTGTTGTAATAAATGATTCCTACATCAACAATTCTTTGAGTCAACCATTACCTATCGAAACCTTGGAAAGGGTCAGCAAAATGTGCATGTTTCTGAATGGATAATTTGACAGAGTCATTCTGAAATTTCTCTCTATTATATGGTAATTGCGTTTAGTTCATTTACGACTGAAGAAGTTAACGAATGCATTTGCATTTATATTAGGAAACCCATCAGACTTCCAGCATATCAGAGCTAAATTTCTCAACACGAATAAAAGAAGACATTGATCATTTGTGCATCAAACAACCTTCGTGATTTAATTTCTGCATTTCATATACATCAAAAATAATAATTTTCTTAGCAGTTGCTGAACAAGACATTTTCTCAAATCGCACGAAATAGCCGTTACCCGAACAACTTGGAATGGGGTGAACTTGAAGAACGATAACTTCTTATATATCAATGGATTAGGTTCGACTTCTTCATGAAGATTTTGTGGTTGAACTTGAGTATGGCCAACCGGCAGTTCAGCCTTACTTTCTTTATCTTGCGCAAGAGATAAGAAATAGATTTTTTTCAGAATAGTTTAATTATCCAAATATCTCGATCAACTTGGTTATTGGGCCATATTTGACGAACAAACAATATGACAATAATTATTTGTGGCCCCACATTTTATGTTTGAATTGTTTCCACCCTCTTCAACACACATGTGGCATCGTTTAGTCCACGTAAAACAAATTTTACGAAAAAAATTAGCAGGGCGACTTGAACGCAGCGAGTCGACTATGGAGCCAGTACTTTTAAATTCACGATACAGTTTATGCAGCATTTGTCTGATGGGGACTTCCTTATTTGTATAGTACTAGGTAAGAAGTGAGCAAACAAAAAAGTTATTCTTTGTCATGGCAACGAACACACTGTAAACGCACACAAAAACACTACTACACGCGGACAACTAAACTCTCTACGTTTCAACTGCCTCCTTCCACCCTGGCCGACAATACGCGCATTCGTGAATAACAGACAGTGTAAATTGACATTTGCCGCACTGTGTATATAAAATTAGCTTATTCCCTCATGAAATATATTTAACAGAAATATCTGAGGAGCTGAATATTTGAAGAAACGAGTGTCCTCTTTACAAAATGAATGAGTCATCAATACAATCCATAATCCCTCGAGCTAATGCTAGAATTTTAACTCTGAAATCAGCGTTTTATTCTAAATTCCAACAAGATTTCATGATGACGTGCAACGTAATATTCCTTACTGCAAAACACCTAAAATTAGAGCTGTATATTTCCCCTTCAAGGAGTTCTGGAAATTAAGGGAAATGCCTATTTAATTGTCATTCTAACCTCGAGTAAGTTACGTCTTCAGATATTCCTGTTATTTCCGTGTGGAACGGAGTTTGGTACAGAACGGCGTCCCAGAAATTACAGGATAATTGCCAAGAAGCTCGCGCTTGCTCTGGATGAAAAGAAGGCTGCATGTTGGCATCCTAGAGTCTATAAGAGAAAAGAGGTATTGTTTTATGTGCCTAATTGCCGAGAGGAAGATTGAGCGCTTTCTTTATTCATTTTGTTGCAAGCTTATAATTCAAACCTTAAGTTTCCGGTGTTCTGGAATTACGATTTGAAGATTTTCGGATTTTATTTTGGTATTTTTCATTTCGATTTTTCACGAGCGAGAGCGTAGAACGTTCAACCAAATAGGCACCACCGGCCTCCGCGTACGGCAGCATTAGACATCTGTCTCTCTCCTACTTGAGTGAGCAATGCGTCCGAGTGGACAGCCGCTACACAATGATAAATTTACATGTGTTCTTCATTGTAGAGTAGTGTCATTGTTTATAGCAACGATAATTGGTGCGATAATGGTAATGATTCTTTCGGTATATAAATAAATGTGATATATTGTTAACTATAGGTGCTTTCATCATTAAGTAGATAGCATAGGTCCACTAGTGCAGCGTTTGTAGGTTATGCTATAACTGACAAAACTATGAAAAAAAGTCATCAGAACTATATCACGATGACTAAATAATTTATTGCTTTACTATTTGATCGAAATAATTATCGAACGTAGCTAGTGTGATAAAAAAAATTTAAAAAAAATATAAAGTTCTCTACATATCATAAAAACGTGTCTGAAATGACAGCTTGGACCAGCCAGGCTACAAAGGAAAAAATGTTTTCCCATAACAAACACATTGAAGCTACCTTTTTGTAAGCTACAGTTTCAAAAATTTTAATGATGTTTCCAAATTTTAAATTTAGGATTTATGAACAATAATTCAATCAGAGTTTATAATAACTTTTTTACAACAAATTACAATTAAATTCCGAAAAAAATTAAGTTACTAATTCGACTACGAAGCCAGTACTTACGAATTAACGATACAGTTTATGCACCATTTGTCTGGTGGGAACTTGCTGATTTGGAAAGCGCTGGCAGAATTCATCGAAATTTTCAGAATAATCTCCGTCAAGTTTTACGTAATGAGTGATCAAATAAACACGTTCTTCTTTCGTGTACTGTACACGCTCACCTATGGCAACGAACGACTGTAAGCGTACACAACAATAAGCGCATGCGTGAATACCAGACAGTGTAAACTTACTTTTGCCGCACTTTGTATATAGGTCAGAATGAACACAACACATTGAATGACATATAAGTCCACATAAATAAGCAAAAACTCAAATTCATGCCCTGAACATACAGAAAACCACACTGAAACACTCATTCAATTTCGAGAATACAGAAAAATAATACAAATTGAGAAACAATGAAGACCTAGGGATATTCAGACATATTCAGGTTTTTATGTCAAAAATTACGATTGCAAGAACTAACTTAATTATCAATTGTTCCTATAAGGAAGCCCTTTTTACTTACTTTGGGTTAGATGTCTTGTTGAAAAGGACCTACTTCAATAGATTTTACATAATACTTGGACAAATAATCATACAGAGTGTTCCAAAAAAAAGATCTAGAATGAGATTGAGAAAACTGACAAAACTCATTTTTTTCAAATGGAAACCCCCCATTTTTATTATATTGTAGCATTTATTATCAAAAATGAAGGTAACTTTGTAAGAGGTTATCTAGACCTAAAATTTGAAGTTTTCGAAATATTGCCAATTTAATATTTTTCTATGGCGGTTTTGCATTTAATGTGTAAACAATTAGATCTAGACCTAACTTACCATTCAAGTTCTCTTGATAAAATTGTAAGCAAACAATGCCGTCATTTCTTACTGCACAATAAACGTTAAATTGCCAGGATTCTTGAAAATTGTGTTCCCTAAATGGGTGTACATTTCTATCACTCCAATGATGGCAATTACGTCGATTAAAAACACCATTCTTTGTAAATTTGGCTTCGTCGGTCCAAATGATATTATCCAAAAAAGAAAAATCTTTTTGTGAACGAAGTATTATGAATTCACAGAATTCATAATACATTCTTCTTGGAAAATCATTTTCATTCAAATGCTGCACTAATGAAATTGCATAGGGATGATATTTGTGTTTATGTAAAATTCTTAGAACTGACGATTGAGATAATCCTGATTCTAATGCTACTTGCCTTGAAGATTTGTTTGGATATGCTTCAAAATATCCCAAAATTGCTATGTCAATATTTTTATTGTCAACAACCGGTTTCTTTTTGTACATTTTTGCCTTTACGGATCCAAAATTCTTGAAGTTTTCTATAATTCGTTTAAGAGTATTTGGTGATGGTTTTTGTTTATGAGGATATCGGGTAGCAAATGTATCACAGGTTCTTGCAATAACTTTTTCACATTGTCCATAAATAATAAATAAGTTTAAATAATCCTCGTTTGTATAATTTAACCGGGCTGGCATTACGATGATTTGAAATGTCAAATATAAACGTGGCTATCCTAGATCTAATTGTTTACACATTAAATGCAAAACCGCCATAGAAAAATATTAAATTGGCAATATTTCGAAAACTTCAAATTTAAGGTATAGATAACCTCATACAAAGTTACCTTCATTTTTGATGATTAATGCTACAAAATAATAAAAGTGGGGGGTTTCCATTTGAAAAAATCGAGTTTTGTCAGTTTTCTCAATCTCATTCTAGATCTTTTTTTTTTAACACTCTGTATGATTATTTGTCCAAGTATTATACAAAATCTATTGAAGTAGGTCCTTTTCAACAAGACATCTAACCCAAAGTAAGTAAAAAGGGCTTCCTTATAGGAATAATTGATAATTAAATTAGGGCTTGCAATCGTAATTTTTGACATAAAAACCTGAATATGTCAAAAACGCTCAGACTTAGGGATAGGACATGATACATAAAATCTGCCTAGAATGTTAAGTAGAATCCAAAAATGTAATAATATATAGGGTATCCCACTTAAAATAAGCGACTTAGGGTCTATTTTCGGTATAACCGGAAGTGCCCAATAGATGAAAATATTTTAGCTCTATAGATCCCAAGACATCTGGCAAGTTCCCAAAATTTCAAATTTTTCCTACATTCACTTTCTGAGATATCGATCGATGCAGTTCGCCGTGGTTCACCCTGTATACTGATACTATTGATCATCAACAAGATGGAATTACAATTGCAGTATCTAATAATGGTTATGACTCATTCTTAATGTTTGGTTACTTCAATGAAATAGTCAACCATATCGAAAAACAAAATATCTAAAATTGACAATTATAATCTTACACTTCTTGAAAGTATCACATATAACTGTTTTCTTTGATGAATAAAAGAGAATTTTTCATTCTTATCATATCATCAAACATTTCCAAAAACTACTGAAAAATTAATCAAAAAACGGAATAAAAGTATCAGAGATACTTTCTAGAAGTGTAAGAATATAATTGTCAATTTTAGATATTTAGGTTTATTTACACTTTCAAGGATAGACTTGTTCAATTGAAAAATATCAAAAAACAGTTTCATAAGATTGTAATTGATCTAAATAGGAAGTAAGTGAATTCAATGGTGGAAAAATGATTTTGAACAATAGTACCTCCAGTTATTCCTATTTCCTAACTTTTTGAATTTGATATTTTCTTGAGTTTTTCTATAGAAATGATCCTTAGATTCTGAATGCTGAATCTTCAATTCCAGACTGAGCATTGAAAGAGGGTTATTCCAAAACTCTTTGCTTGCATCTAAATAAAGTTTAAAAATGTCTCGAAAATGCCTAATATTCAAATGTTCTCAAGTTAGTATAAACAATAAGTTCAAAGAGAAGATAATGCGGAGAAATTAGATATTGAAAAAAGGATGGCGGACACTGAAACTGCGCATTGCTAGCGATTTTTTCGATGGAATATAAGGTCGAAAAATCTATGGGAAAGGATGAAATAAAGGTACGTAATACCCCTAAAGCTCGACAGAAACAACCCCTAAAGCTGACGATCGCAAAACTAGATGGAAACGGCCGTTGCTGGATATTTTTTCTGCAAAATGGGTCTACCTTAACTTATTCAATAAGCCCCATATAATGAAATAATTTGTGACCCCGCGCTTCAATCAGAATTGCCCCCTGTAGAATTAAAAGTTTCAAATTCCTTAGCACAAGGTTTTGCTGGCCAATATAAACCAGCTTTCGAAATCCGTTGCTGAAAAGCGTTGCTGCAATGACACCCGTCTCGAAAATGCCTAATATTCAAATGTTCTCAAGTTAGTATAAACAATAAGTTCAAAGAGAAGATAATGCGGAGAAATTAGATATTGAAAAAGGATGGATAATCTCATCATCATCCTTTTTCATAAACAATAAGGTGAATATTGAACATATGAATAGTATTGCTAGTGTCCTTGTGGTGAGAGATGAATAATTCAGATTGAAATCCAATAGGACTTTTTCACTCCATTGTGCAGAATATAATGCAACCCTTTGTTTACTTCAAACAACTGTAGTAATTAAGCAAACTTCTTTTTTCAGCTGATATCGACGTTTCTCGCTCCCCATAAAAAAATGATGATGTCGTCCAGTACGCAATTCCCTGAACAAAAATACTAAAATCACGAAAATAAATGTATTCCAAATGAACTTAAGCGCTCCGCTCTCTTTTTTCTTGTCCCAGTTCTTGGACTTTATTCCTCCGCTTCCCCCAAAAACCTCTTCAATAACGAAAATGAAAATCTACAGGTTTCTCGCTCCAGAAAATGGGGGCGAAAACAAACTGTATTTTCGCAGGACGCAAAGACGAAGAATCTACATTTAACGCCTCAGAGTTTCACATTTTATCACGCTCCACCGTCTTCGTGAACTTACGTTTAGGGAACCCCAGTTTTTAACTGGGTCCCAGTTGGCCCGAGGGAACTGGAATAATAGTAATTTATTATGTGTGTCTTGTTCCTTAAATGCGATAAGAATTTGTCTCCTCGTTTAATGAGTTTGCAGTTAGAGTATTCAGTTCCAATTAAAACAGGCTTCGACGTTGCACGAAGATGTAGTCTATTAGTTGTAGTAGTTCCAGAGTAATGCTGTTTTATTCTGCACTATAATACAGAGGAATTGCCTTTGAGAATACGTTCTCAAAGATTTAATGGAGCATAAATAGAATAGATCGGCATCTCCTTAGTGGTCATACTCGTAGACGCAGTTCAATATAAATTTTAATGACTTATAGGAAAATCAGAACATAGTTCAGGTAGTTTAGTCTTTCAATGATTCTTTATTTTTAACAATCCATTGTGAAATTACTCTCCAGTTTCGAAATACGTTACTGTGTCCAAAAAATAAATCAATTTTCAATTATCTGCATCAATGGAGTTTGAACTGAGCAACGCTTCCAGTTGAACGTTGTACAGAGAGATCACTGTCTTTGGACAGCTTCCCTCTGCTTACGTCAACTTTTCCATCATGGTGAATGAGACACTACAGGTTTTCATCTTCAAAAAATGGAAACGCAAAGATGAACACTATTCTTTTAACGCCTTCATGCTCACTTTTCAATATGCTTTAAAGACTTGTCGAAACTATGATAGGGGCCTCAATATTCAATCGCATGCCAGAATAATAGCAATTCATTAAGGGCATCTTGATATTTGAATTCGATAAGATTTTGTTTTCTGTTTCAATGATTTTACGAATTGAAATATTTGGTTCTAACTGACGCCAGCTGTTATTTTGAATGTAAAGGTACTTTTTTTTTAAAAAGAATTAATGAAAACAATTTTTTTTATAATCATTATGCTTAATGCACTCGCAGTAAAGCTATGGTTTCACCATATATGGCTGTATGGCAAGTGGCACCATATTGTTGGATCCACATTTCGTGAGACCACGGGCTAAGAAAGATACTTACGTAAAATTCGCCAAGGCGTTGAATACGAAAGGCCAAGCTGTTGAGAATGGCGACGAATCGACAATTCAAGATCTTCATGTACACTCTTCTTCATCGCCGCTATATTCTCTTCACTACTAGCTGGATAATGTCTATTTGGTCGAGTATATTATTCCTAGTTTTCAGTTTTAGGCTCAGATCATCTGAATAGGCCTTGTAATTGATAGATGAATCTAATTTAACTCCTATGTATTTTGGATAGAAATTATGTTCGATAGGAGAATCTTTGAAAGTTACAGCAAATCACCTATTTTTTTCATGATTATTCAGATGGAAGCTATCTCTGTTTTGATGGGATTTGGACATAATCGCCACTCAATAAAATAATTCTATAAAATTTCCAAATCAGATGATAGTTTGTTTTCCATAGTATGGAAATCAGAATGTTGGTAAGCAATAGCAATGACGTCAGCATAAACAAATTACTGAGATGATGTCATGGGTAAATCACTGAGATATAAACTAGAAAAAAGTAAAGGAGCTAGAACTGATCCTTGAGGAAGACCGTTTTTTTGAAATTGCTACTCTATTGTCAATAAAAATACGAAACCTATCAGATAACATATTTTCTAATAATCGTACCATTTTCACTTCGGATGGGTATAGAATTCGGAAATCAATTAATCTTTCCACACAGTTTCATATGCCGAAGATAAATCATGAGAGCAGCTCCTGTTTTCAACCTATTATTGAAGCATCGTTCAATGAAAACCTGATCTGAACAATTTCTATTTTTCCTAAAGCCTCCCTGGAAATTTTGTAGAGCATTTTCTATAGAAGATTAAATTCTAAAATGAATAAACCTTTCTAATATCTTGAAAGGAACACCCAATTAACTGATTGGTCGATAACTACTAGGATCACAAGGATTTTTTCCTCGTTTCAAAATATTATTATTAATTATTAATAGTATTATATAAAAACGAATATTGAGTCTCAAACTTAGTGACGGAAGAGCGAATTGTGTGTTCGCTAGGCCGATTATGTGGACCGTAAGTCGCTCTAAGTACCCGATACACATTAATCGGAGAACGTCCATTTCGTAATAAAGCTGAACAATTTGTAGACGCTGTGCAGGGCTAAGTTGTTCCATTATGAAATGTCAGACACTACTAGGGATGGGACATCATCATCGATGTTTTTCAAACATCGATATTTCAGTATCGATGTCGATGTTTTTACCATCGATGTTAATTGATTTCATCATCGATGCTGACATCGATGTTGCGGATAGAATACTCAACATCGGTTTCTCGATGTTTCATATATATATTTATGGTAATTCAGCGATTGAATCGGTTTTCAGTCAACTAGGTATATTTTTATACCAGGATGATACATATATTTTTCAAAATCATGAATATGACTTGTCAACAATTGACGAAGAAAACAGCGCCGTACTCAAAATGAAGTGTACAATGAAAATATGAGAAAATATACCCATTTTACCATCAAATATTCAAAAAATAGTCCAATTTCTGTCTACCTGTAACTATTAGTGACCTTTTCTTTGGTTCAACTGATGCCCATCCAAAAATATTCCAAACTGAAAAAAATTGAATTTCATATCCTCAATGATATGCAAACATGAACATGATTCCATATTTTATTGTCACCCTGTATAGACAGATGGGTGACTATAGTCGTCACAGTTTTGGTTCACGTCAGGAGAAAGTTATATTCGGGTTTTACCGCAATTTTGTGTTATTGAATATTTTGGAATCGGTCGTTTATTATACAGGGTGTCAATTAATTACTTGTACAAACTTTAAGGGGTTAAACGTTGCGAAATTTTAAAATTAAAAAGTTCATATGAACGGCTTTATTTCAGAGATAGAGGGCGTCCAAAAATTAATTTTACTTAATTTTTTGTTCTTCAGTTTACACTAATTTGATGATAATGATATGTGATGTACTAATTCAACATGGACATGACACAAAAAATATATTTTCTAGTTAGTCTAGTTTCTAGTCGTAGAAAATTCATACTGAGTGTAAATTCTATAAAACGGTAAGAACTTTATTGACATTCAATTTATTTTATTTATTTATTTCACCAGTTTGAAAAACAAACAAAAATAGATTTTAATATACATTTAATTTATTCGGATATTTGATTGAGTTGAAGTAAATTTTTTTGTACATTCATCTAACTTTATACTGTACTTATAATTGTAATTTCATCGTGCCCCCTTTTTTCAATATAAGAATTTTCAGTAGACATTGAAATTATTTCTGATATATTGGGAATCTATCGTTAAATCATTATGAATTATTGATATACGTAAGTATAATTGAAGTGTTAAAACACCGATGTTCACAAACATCGATGTTCACAAATATCGATGTTCAATTAACGATGTTCAGTTAACATCGATGGTACAGTTCGATGCTATCATCGATGTTAAACATCGACGAAAACCTATCGATGTCCCATCCCTAGACACTACTGAAGAAGAATACCACGTCAGTTTACACGACGCATGCGCGATCTGCAACTAAATCGCCACCACAAAGAGTACCTCTAAATGAATCACCCTTTAGATAAAGTGTATTTGGCAAGTAGCTTCAGAGTTATGGTGTAGCATTCTGAAGAATTAAATATGTGAATTTTATTCCTAGAAATAGCATTTTTTAATATTCTGAGTGATCTGAATGAATTTAGTATTGTCAGAAAATGCAACTGAACTTCTTAAGTTCTTCCATGATTTCGCTGAGTAATTCACAACAGCATCAATGAACCAGACCTAGCACAGTTCCTTGCGGTACTCCGTATAATACCTTCCTCGTCTTTTGGACTCCTATGTCTTTAAATTTCCACTACCTGCTTTTTATTTATGTGTCTCATTAACAATTGATATTGGACCTCTTAACCCATATTTATCCAGTTTTTAGAGCAGTTGATTAGGGCCGTATGTATCGAGTGCCTTACGTGAGCCCATGAATATACCCAGAAAGTGATGGCCTTATCGAGGAAATTATACAGCTCTCCAAAATGTTCTTATGAAATCTGTAATTTATATTTCCTTAACAAATCCATATTGTTTTTCATCGATGATATTTTGCATTAAAAAGTGTTTTCATAGTATTTGCACCCTTGTCCTAGTTAAAAAACCAGTTGAACAACGTGCAATGGTTCTGCCAAAATATCTGTAATCATGAAAAACCAAAATTGGGGGCCTCCATCAATCGAGTTCCCTTCCTGATGAGGAATACGTGATCGAACTTGAGTATATCAGGATGTCTGACTCCCTATCATCAGAAGTCGTTTTTGTATATTCAGAATATCTTGGTCAAGTTCGTTATTGGGCCAAATCTGTCAAATGATTCAACAGTAATGAGCATCTGATATTCCAATTTCTCAATATCTCCTAGAATATCCATTCGATCAATCTGATATTCGGAATATGTTTGAACTAGGTATCAACCAATAGGTTTTTCAAATTCAATCATCATGTTAGGAAATTTTTAAGAAATTTCCAAATTTTTTTGTTACTTGTCTCATAAGATATTCGCCAGGTTGCAAGAAAGGTAGGTATCTATCTCAATCATCAAATGTGTTTGAGCAAATGCGGTTCTGATCGATTTCTGTTTACGTATGTGAAGTTGTTTCTGAAACCATTCGAAGTTAAAATCTCAATTTTAGTATGTAAATGGACACCACGTCATGAACATCATATATTTGAGGTATGAATATTCTTTGCTCAGAAATAAAATTTCTGCAGAGAACTCATCATTGAACTGAAAAGTTCATAAATGAAGCAGAGCTCGACGATAGCAGGAATTATTCCCCATTGTGGAAAATGAACTTTAACATCCAATTTGCCCTAGGTTCAATCCAGGCCGCCATGAAAGCATCGTAAATAAGACCATGGACATTTATAGGCCATATATTCATTTGCCATGCTTTCATTCCTCGACTTAATGCGTTTAATTCTTTTTCATTTAGTTTATAGGCCGGAAATTTTGAGTTTATTCTTCGTGTAACCGATAAGTGATGTGAGATTAAATGGCTCATCAACAAGTAACTCCTCTGATGGATAGGTTGATCTCGAGAACAACTTTTACTGGTTTCAAATCTATTTTCTTGTATTGAGTAGGAAATCGAGTGTATCTGATTTCGGTGAAGGGCACATTTTGGATGGGAAACGGCCGTTGCTGGATATTTTCTGCAAAATGGGTCAACATAACTTTCATTCAATAAGCCCC
The DNA here is from genome assembly GCA_030674115.1 of Micraspis discolor. Classification (NCBI taxonomy): domain Eukaryota; kingdom Metazoa; phylum Arthropoda; class Insecta; order Coleoptera; family Coccinellidae; genus Micraspis; species Micraspis discolor. Next base: position 199,461 of record JARTUT010001328.1, read on the forward strand.
ATATAATGAAATAATTGTGACCCCGCGCTTCAATCAGAATTGCCCCCTCTGTAGAAATTAAAGTTTCAAATTCCTTAGCACGAGGAACTGTGCGTTGCTGGCGATTACGATGAAAATGGCATCCTTTTTATATCGTTGAATAACATCCATATGTTGAAATAATTTGTGACCCCAGCCTACCCTGGAATAGCCCCCTCGAATTAAAAATTCGGCGGATAATTGAGGCCTGCCGCATTGCTAGCGATTTTCGATGAAAATAGTATCTTTGTATAAGGTCGAATATAATCTATAGGATGAAATAATTTTTGACCCCCCCGTAATCCCCCAAAGCACGACAGAAACAACCCCTAAAGCTGACGGTCGCAAAAACTAGGTGGAAAACGGCCGTTGCTGGATATTTTTCTGCAAATGAGTCAACCTTAACTTGTTCAAAGCCCCATATAATGAAATAATTTGTGACTCCGCGCTTCAATCAGGAATTGCCCCCTGTAGAATTAAAAGTTTCAAATTCCTTAGCACAAGGAACTGTGCGTTGCTAGCGATTTTGATGGAAATGGCATCCTTTTATATCGTTGAATACCATCCATATGTTGAAATAATTTATGACCCCGTTATCCCCAAAGCACGACAGGAAAACAACCCCCAAAGCCGACTTAGATCGCAAAACTAGATGCTGAAAACGGGCTGTTGCTGGGATATTTTTTCTGCAAAATGGGTCAACCTCAACTTATTCAATAAGCCCCATATAATGAAGTCAATTTGTGATTCCGCGCTTCAACTGAGAATTGCACCCTGGGAATTTCAAAAGTTTCAAATTCCTCTAGCACGGAGGAACTGTGTGTTGCTGGCGATTTTTGATGAAAATGGCATCCTTTTTATATCGCTGATCAACATCCATATGTTGAAATACCTGTAACCCCCAGCCTACTCCTGGAATAGCTCCCCTGAATTAAAAAAATTCTCGCGGATAGTGAAACTGCGTATACAGCGATTTTTCGATGAAAATAGTATATTCTTTGTATAAGGTCGAATATACCCACAGATGAAATAATTTCTTGACCCCCGTAATCCCCCCAAAGCACGACAGAAACAACCCCCCAAAGCTTTAACATGGTCGCAAAACTAGGTGGAAACGGCCGTTGCTGGATATTTTTTTTCTGCAAAAATGAGTCAACCTTAACTTATTCAAAGCCCCATAATGAAATAATTTGTGACTCCGCGCTTCAACTGGTGAATTGCCTCTGTAGAATTAAAAAGTTTCAAATTCCTTTAGCACAAGGAACTGTGTTGCTGGCGATTTTTGATTGGAATGGCATCCTTTATATCGTTGAATACCATCCATATGTTGAAATAATTTAGACCCCCCCTATCCCCTCAAAGCACGATAGAAAACAACCCCCTCAAAGCTGACGATCGCAAAACTAGTTGGAAACGGCTGTTGCTGGATACTTTTTCTGGCAAAATGGCCCAATTTTAACTTATTCAATAAGCCCCATATAAAGAAATAATTTATAGACCCCGCGCTTCAACTCAGAAACGCACCCCAGTAAGAGATTAAAAGTTTCAAATTCTTAGCACGAGGAACTGTGCGTTGTTGGCGATTTTTTGATGGAAATGGCATCCTTTATATCGCTGAATACCATCCATATATTGAAATAATTTGTGACCCCGCGCTTCAATCAGAATTGCTCCCTGTAATAAAATTCCAAATTCCGTAGCACGATGAACTGCGCGTTGCTGGCGATTTTGGATGGAAATGGCATCCTTTATATTGTTGGAATGTACCATCCATATGTTGAAATAATTTGTGACCCCCGTTATCTCCCCAAAGCACGACAGAAACAACCCCCAAAGCTGATGATCGCAAAAACTAGGTCAAAACGGCGTTGCTGGATATTTTTTTGCAAAATGAGTCTACCTCAACTTATTCAATAAGCGCCATATAATGAACTTATTTTGTGACTCCGCGCTTCAACTGTAGAATTGCCTCTGTGGAATTAAAGAATTTCAAATTTCGTAGCACGAGGAACTGTGCGTTGCTGGCGAATTTTGATGGAAATGGCATCCTTGTTTATCGTTGAATACCATCTATATGTTGAAATAATTTAGACCCGCCTACCCCGGAATAGCTCCCCGAATTCGAAAATTCGGCGGACACTGAAACTGCGCAGTGCTGGCGATTTTTTTGATGAAAAGAAGATATTTAGAGTAAGGTTGAATATAATCTGGCGGATGACCAATTTGTGACGCCCTGTACTTCCTTAGCACGACAGAAACAACCCCCCAGTGCTGACGATCGCAAAACTAGATGGAAAGGTACTGCGTTAAGGTTATTTGCAAAATGGGTCTACCTTAATTTATCTAATAAGTTTGATATAACGAAATAATTCTGTGACCTCACACTTCAATCAGAATCTGCCCCCTGTAGAATTCAAAAAGCTTCCAATTCTCAGAAGCACGAGTGAACCAGTGTAACGCGGGGTCACAAATTATTTCATTATATGGGGCTGATTGAACAAGCAGGTTGACCCATTTTGCAGAAAAAATATCCAGCAAAACGGTCGTTTCCCCATTTAGGCCTTGCGATCGTCACAGCTTTAGGGGCTGCCTTTGCCAAAATTTTGGGGATTATGGGGGTCACATATTATTTCATCCTATAGATTATATTCGACTCTGATACAAAGATACATACTATTTTCATCGAAAATCGCCAGCAATGTAAGCAGCAGTGTCACCGCTGGCCGGGAATTTTTTGAATTCTAGGGGCTATGCAGGTGTTGGGGTCAAGCAAATTATTTCATCCTATAGGGATTATATTCGACCTTATACAAAGATACTACTTTCACCGAAAAATCGCCAGCAATGCGCAGTTTTACCGTATGCCGAATTTTTGAATTCCAGGGTTATGCGGTAAAAAGCGGGGTCACAAATTATTTCCAGTATATGTGCTGGATTCAGTAGATTATATGTAATAAACTGACATAATTTTAATGCAAAATAAATTGTTTTTCGTTGTTGGAGGCTTCCGTGGGGGTTGCTGGGGGTGTTTTTTATGTAGGTGGTTCCTCCCACTAATGAAGTACAAAAACATAATACTTCCCGAAAAAAATCAGGTCATTTCATTCAACTGATTACAAATGACACGCAATCGTAAATATAAATCAGCTGAAATCCGTTGCTGAAAAGCGTTTCTGCAACCCAGGAAAGAGTTTTTTATGCTAAATCTTCGAATGGAAACGATCTAAACCTCCCCCACCCTTTCCCCGCTTTTCACTCATGATGAGTTCAGGTCCGTCGCTAAAACTTGCCACTAATTCTAGAATTCCATAATCAAATTTCTCTTTTCATGAATTGAATATAGTAAAAAATAGTATCAGTTCAAACTAAATCATCAGAGAATTCGTTGAAAAAAATTGTTCGAAAAAACTCATTATAAAAAGAAAGTTATTTTTCATGGACTCGAGGATTAATGTTTCAGTGAAATTTAAGTATTGAGGATTTTATATTATACACATCCGATGATTTCAACCACACACTACTTATTTTTCCCTATAATGCTTACTCTTCAACTCAATCTTAGTTTAGAAAAATTTAATGAGTCATTTCACTTACAAACCTGAGGTACCTATGATTTTTAACACATTTCAAAAGTATTGAGTAAATTTCATCACTAACTACTGTTTCTTTCAAAGTTATATTAAAACCACAATAAAACAATATATCTTTTATTGAATGCGTTCTGTTAATGAGGAAATGTGATTACATTTACGGTTACATTATGAGCGGAGTCATAATTTTCATATGAATGTAGACTAAACAATGGTCCATACACTCTAAATATCACTGTGAAAACTTATTACCAGCTTAAATTAAAATATTCACGTTTTCAGATAACGCCAATAACTTTTCTAATCAATTTTAAATTCGCGGTCGATAAGATTAGATTCGCAGGGAACCAATGGAATATCAGGAGGTTTACGCCTACTGTCGTCATTTCTTTAAGATAAGTTGAGATATCAGGAAGCAATGGAATTTTAGCAGATTTACGCCTACAGCAGGCTCAGTATAGTCGTCATTTCTATACGATTAGTTGAGATATCAGGAACCAATGGAATTTCAGGAGGTTTACGCCTACTGAATGCGTATACATAAGAGTGAAATTTTTTTAGATAAATATTTGAGTGTGTATCTATATGATTTTCAATTTTATAAATAGAAATAACAATAATATAATGTATATAACAATAATTCAATAATATTAAAGAAAACAATTATTTTTGTCCAATTTTCACTTTATTAATACTATTACACGACCGGTTTTGGTTGTTAAACCATCTTCTGGTGTTAGGTACAGACTAAAATATTTCGTGGGTTTAAATCTATGGGATATTCAAAAGTGGTGAATGATTTATTTCTATTTGGGTGTTAAGTGGGGACACATTGGGAATATTGAACAGATTTGTTATTTGCATCGCTTCCAGCAAATTTAATTTCAGGCCTTTCTCGCATTTGTGAAAGATTTTAAAATTTACGATATCCATATGATGTTCTTCAGTCTCGATATGATCATAAACTGCGGACTGTTTACCTGATTTCAGATGTTCTTTTAATCTGGTCTCAAAATTTCTACCGGTTTGACCTACATATGCAGCGTTGCAATTTTTACAACAGATTTTATAAACACCTGAAGTTTTCTTAGGTTTAAGTTTGGATTTTGAATTATATAATATTTTACCTAGGTTTGGACGTCCTGAAAATGTTGTTTTGAAATCAAGTTTAGAAAAATAAATTTGGATTTGGATTGATAATTCTCCGAAATAAGTGATATGCATGAATTTATTAGTAGGTTTTTCTGTGGTAGTGTAAAGCATATTAATGTTTTTCAGTTTTCTTTTGTTTTCAATTAATTTGTTCACTAGGATTCTCGGAAAATTATTATTAGTTGCAATTTCTTTGATTTTATCAATTTCAGATTGTAAGTTAGCGTTCGATAAAGGTATGGTGAATGCTCTGTTGATCATAGATTTCAGAGCTACTAGTTTATGATTATCAGGACTGAAGGAATCATATGGTATTATGGCTTCTGAGTTTGTGTCTTTTCGGTAGATATTGAAGTCGAATGTGTTTCTATCTCTACTTATGGTCAAATCTAGAAAGTTAATCGCTTTGTTGCATTCAATTTCCAATGTAAATTTTATTTTGGGGTGAATTGAATTGAGGAAGTCAAGAAACATTTTTATTTGTCTATTTGTTCCGTTGAATCCTACTATAATATCATCAACATACCGGAACCAGAAAATGACGTGTTTTTTTGATAGGTCATTTGTTTTTATGAATTCATTTTCAAGGTGATTCATGAATAGATCTGACAACAATGGGCTCAAAGGTGATCCCATCGGTAAACCTGAATTTTGAAAATATAATTTGGATTCGAATTTAAAGTAATTTTGGGATAGGCAAATTGAGAATAACTCCTGAATTTCTGAAATTAAGAGGGGGTTAACTTTATTTTTACGAAATATTTTAGTCTGTACCTAACACCAGAAGATTGTTTAACAACCGAAACCGGTCGTGTAATAGTATTAATAAAGTGAAAATTAGACAAAAATAATTGTTTTCTTTAATATTCAAGATGGATTTTCACAAAATAAATGAGTCATCAATTCATTCTAATAATTCAATAGGTTTTTTTATTTTGTTCCCACCATAATGACGGAACCCTTTCTAGAGAACAATCAGCATATTCAGCGCAGGGGAGTATTTACGGTGGGGTGTACTGGGGGTAATTAATTAACTCTGAATATCACTGTGAAAAATTATTACCAGCTTAAATAAAAATATTCAAGTTTTCAGATAATGCAATTAACCTTTTCTAATCAATTTTTAAATTCGCGGTCGATAAGTGCGACTACTGCTTGGTCCCTATACTGTGGTTAGACGATGCACAGCCTTCAAGCCACACCTCCCTGCCCATCGGAGATTGGAGCGTGAAGTTTTTTCGTTACGGAAATTCTGGATTCGGTCCCTGCGTTCAAGGCCCGCGATAAAAGCTATGCATTAGCTTAATAAAACACTAATTATTAATGAGGAAGTAAAAATCATTTCTTTTAAAGTATTGGCCATTGTTTTCTATACATTTTGACCATCTTTCTGGCATTTTGTGGATACCACGCCAATAAAATTTTCGTCTTTCAATGCAAACCAACCAGACACCGAATTTTCGACCTCCTCGTAGGAATCAAAGTGCTGCCAAGCCAATGCGTGTCCCATCGATGAAAACAAATGGTAGTCGAAAGAAGCTGAGTCTGGTGAATACGGCGAGTGGGATAGCAGCTCCCAGCCAAGTGTTTTGATTGTATCCTGAACTGGTTTTGCTTTGTGCCTTGTCATGGAGAAAAATTACCATGCCGGATATTCTGGCCCATTCTGGTCCTTTCTCGATCTATACATATTTCAAATTGATCATTATGTTGTCGGTAGCGATCAGTATAAACGGTTTTACCAGGTTTTAGGAGCTTGTGGTATACCACACCGTTCTGTTCTCACCAAACACACGGCATTGTCTTCTGGCTGAATCAATTTGGTTTTGCAGTCGATGTTGATGCTTGTCCCGGATTAACCCATGATTTTCTCCGTTTAGAATTCTCAAAATGAATCCATTTTTCATCGCCAGTAACATTCCGAAGCAAAACCGATTTTCTTTCGTGTCTTTGAAGCAAAATTTCACAATTGTGTTCTCGGTTTTCCATCTGTCTTTCATTCAATTCATGTGGCACCCATTTTCCACATTTATGGATCTTTCTCATAGATTTTGAACGGTCAGAAATTGTTTGTTGTACAACGTTTAACATTTCTGCCATCTGCTTTTGATTCGAAGTGTCATCTTCTTTCAATATCGTTTGCAATTCGTCGTCTCCAAAAGGCTCGTTCATAACAAATGTTCCCTATCGATACATTTGTATCTTGACGCTCACTTCATACTGGTATACATGGTATAGCACCAACTTTCAAGTAGACAATCCCTTTTGAAAAAAATTCGGTATGGCGTTGTATGATATACTATACAGTGCGCGTCAAAATTATGGAACAAATCCATTTTCTCAGAAGGAAAATATTTGGCAATTCAATCCTGAAAAATTAGTTAGTTCGAAAGATTTTCAGTATGGGCACTTTTCATGGCTCATTTACTTGAAGACTATGATACCTGATGAAATTTGTCACCGATTATACGTCGACTATAACAGTTTATTTCATACACATCTTTCAACCCTATCATCAGACCCATCGTCTCAAAGTAAATAAGCCATGATAAAGTGCACATACTGAAAACTAACTAATTTTTCAAAAACGATTTTTTTAAAGATTTCATTACATCTGTAAAGAAGATACAAGACCTAGCCTAAAAAGTAGCACATCATCGTCTCTCGCTATTCAAAAAATTTATAGGGTTGATGGGAATGGCACAGGGGGCAACAAAATCCTTCAACAACGCATAAAAGTTTGGTAAAATTGTAACAAATATTGACCTGTTTTGGAATTATGTTGCTTACTTTTTTTTTTTGAGAAAATAATTTTGTTCCTTAATTTTGACCCACACTGTATACGAAAGATTTTTAGAAGAAACATTGGATAAATATGAGATGAAACAGATAGTTAGACGACTCTTTTGTCCTGAGGCAACACTCAAAAAAATTCAGAATTATTCCCAGATGACCTCAACAACATGGAATAATGTAATAAATTAACTATAGATGACATTAATTGTCAGTTTGACAGTGAAAGAATATTCACTTAAACATTAACTACTTTAAGGGAAAATATCGTATAAAGTCGTGCAGAAAGTGAATTCTAACAAGCCAAATAGGTATATTGGGGATAATATTGTTTTTGGTAAACAGAAACCCAATTGTTGATTTCTGTGTATGAATGGAATAATATGAATAATTCTTGGTCGATAGGTATATGACACTCCCACGTAACGATAATCGGAGTTGATTCATAAAATGGACTTGTCATTGAAATAACATAATTATTGAAATAGACAGCTCCTCGATTCACAGAGACAAATTTAATGAAACCCAAATTGGATGTCGTCACGTCATAATAGTTATTTGTGAAAGCAGTTGGGAGAGATATCATTATTCGTTCAGTACGTATTATAACAAAGAGTTTCACACATTATTGTTTTCTGTTTTTGAATATGATGTGACTAATATGATATCACGATTTGAAATTTGAAATTTCAAAACGTTCCGACAAGGTGGGTCGTCCACTGGAGCCGTTTTCGTCCGAACTAGCATCGGCCGAACACGACAGAACTCGACCGAACGATCCCCAACAAAGAAAGTAATAGATGCGCGACCTTTGCGACAGATTCATACTGCCGTGTTCGGCCGTGTACGGCCGATGAATTTCTCGATCCGTAATAAATGGGATTTTTCGGTCCTATTCGGCCGAACTAACTAGTCAAGCCCAGACAACCTAGAGTAGTGTTCCTAATCTAAAATTGTTCCACACTCTTGTTTGTTCCTGTTTTTTAAAGTTGTGCTGTTTTATGAAGTTCTTACTATGGACAGTGAAAAGTTGATAAGTTTGGTTGAAGAACATGTTCCACTGTGGGATATGCGAGACAAAAGATATCATCGTCGAGATGTTCAAAGGAATCAGCCTCCTCCAGCCTGTGGAAGAGCTTCTAGAACCAAGTCTAAGAGAAAATTTGAAAGTTCATCTGAGGTTCCTTTTCTTTACATGGAAAAAAAAATTAAACTGCTTCAAGAAAATTTTGCGTTGAAACAAAACCCAGATTATTTGTTTCTGCAAAGTCTGCTTCCTTATTTAATGAAGATTCCGGAGAGGAAACTGGATGTAAGAAATAAATTACAAAGCGTTCTGATTGACGAACAATCCAGGCAAACGAATTACACGTCAGTGACACGTCTCTTAGCTTCTCTTTCTCCTCTGTCTTCGTACAACTCTACTTCCCCTGCTTACAGCTCTACAACTTCCCCTGTATGTCCCCAGCAGGCCAATTCTTTTGAGTACAATCAAGAAACACAAATGGATTGTAACCCTTTCCAAACGTACTTCAATTCCTTTTAATATCAGATTATTGTACTTTTTTTAAATGAAATTTTAGAGTTTTTTAGTTTTTTTCTTGGAGAATTATTTGTTATTTCTTACCTTATTGTGACAGCCAATCGTTCTTCCGGTGATATAGTTTCTCGAAAATTTGAAAATCTTTCTATTGAGTGCCAAATTTTATTTAATATATAATTAAATGTCTCTTCACTCATACGATAGTACTCAGAAAACTTAATTTTATCTTTCTTAAGACGGCTATGCAAATGATGAAACTCGCGAAGTCGGCTCCTTTCAGTCAGTATCGGATGCACCCAATACCTTTTACTTCTTTTCCTCTCCCTCCTCATCACGTAGGTATTTTCAAGTAACATCATCTCATCGAAATCCATCACAATCTCGCGGAGTATGTAAGTAACACAAAGAAAAATCACTTTCCGTACTAACTAACTTGCCACATTCTGGCAATGTACTACTGACGAAAACGGTTGCAATGGACGATCGTGTTCGGCCGAATTGACGGCCGAAATTTCAACTGAACCGACGGCCGAACGGTTCGGTCGAATGCGGTTCCAGTGGACGGGTACCCTAAGCGTCAAGTGAATTCGGGGATACAAGGGTTGGCTTTTAAAGGGTGTTCGATCCCTTGTTTAATTCATCGAACAGATATATTTATTAGCTATAAACAATCTTTCCCGAGAAGAAAATTGCTTGAGTGGTCGGTCATTGAGGAATGCACAAATGTAACAAAAGAGTTGCGTTCGATCCCTTTGTTACTCATTGAACAAATACATCTGTTGACCAACAGGATATTTGGCCGCTCAGGTCCTTTAAAGCATTTTCAGGGTTAACAAATATATTGAATTAACCTTTTTTAACCATTTTATTTGTAAGGAATGTAATATTTTGTAGGAGAAACATGTGGTCCCATTATTTAAGATACTTAAGAATGCGATCTTCCATGAGAGCTCATGGAATTCCATTAGAATGTACTCGAATGTTTGTACCCCACGTTTTGCACCAGAAGGATGAGAATATAAAAACTAAAAACAGATGTATTTTCAAAAGAATCACGCAAACCTCCGTACTGTTAACATCAAGCTCAGTCGCAGACTGACGAACCAATAGAGTCACTTTACTGTTGTAGTTAAATAGTGTTTTACTTTGAGCTAACCCAGCAGTATCAAGTGAAATTTCGATGCACCGTTGTGGTATCGACGTATATCTTTGAACCTCTAAGATATACACTCTAGGGATGGGACATCGATAGGTTTTCGTCGATATTTAACATCGATGATAACATCGAACTGTACCATCGATGTTAACTGAACATCGTTAATTGAACATCGATATTTGTGAACATCGATGTTTGTAAACATCGGTGTTTTAACACTTCAATTATACTTACGTATATCAATAATTCATAATAATTTAACGATAGATTCCCAATATATCAGAAATAATTTCAATGTCTACTGAAAATTCTTATATTGAAAAAAAAGGGCACGATGAAATTACAATTATAAATACAGTATAAAGTTGGATGAATGTACAAAAAAAAATTTACTTCCAACTCAATCAAATATCCGAATAAATTAAATGTATATTAAAATCTATTTTTGTTTGTTTTTCAAACTGGTGAAATAAATAAATGAAATAAATTGAATGTCAATAAAGTTCTTACCATTTTATAGAATTTACACTCAGTATGAATTTTCTACGATTAAAAACTTCAACAAAAATTATATATTTTTTGTGTCATGTCCATGTTGAATTAGTACATCACATATCACTATCATCAAATTAGTGTAAACTGGAGAACAAAAAATTAAGTAAAATTAATTTTTGGACGCCCTCTATCTCTGAAATAAAGCCGTTCATATGAACTTTTTAATTTTAAAATTTCGCAACGTTTAACCCCTTAAAGTTTGTACAAGTAATTAATTGACACCCTGTATAATAAACGACCGATTCCAAAATATTCAATAACACGAAATTGTGGTAAAACCCGAATATAACTTTCTCCTGATGTGAACCAAAACTGTGACGACTATATTCACCCATCTGTTTATACAGGGTGACAATAAAATATGGAATCATGTTCATGTTTGCATATCATTGAGGATATGAAATTCAATTTTTTTCAGTTTGGAATATTTTTGGATGGGCATCAGTTGAACCAAAGAAAAGGTCACAAATAGTTACAGGTAGACAGAAATTGGACTATTTTTTTAATATTTGATGGTAAAATGGGTATATTTTCTCATATTTTCATTGTACACTTCATTTTGAGTACGGCGCTGTTTTCTTCGTCAATTTTTGACAAGTCATATTCATGATTTTGAAAAATATATGTATCATCCTGGTATAAAAATATACCTAGTTGACTGAAAACTGATTCAATCGCTGAATTACCATAAATATATATATGAAACATCGAGACACCGATGTTGAGTATTCTATCCGAAACATCGATGTCAGCATATATGATGAAATCAATTAACATCGATGGTAAAAACATCGACATCGATACTGAAATTTCGATGTTTGAAAAACATCGATGATGATGTCCCATCCCTAATACACCCCAACTGAGTCAATCGAAGATTGGTTCATCAAGAACAGCCCCAGTAAACTAACTGTGGTACGCATCAAAGGGTTTTCCAATAAGAGGTGTTATTTTGATGTTAAAAAAATACATTTTTTAATATAAATTATTGGATGTTTATTTCATTATAAAGGGGAAGGTATGCCGTTAATAGTGGAAAAAAACATCAGGCAAATGACAACCGCGACCACGCTGACAGGACAATTTCCCTTTCATGAAATTTTCCATAACCAAATCGCAAAGTGGCTGTCCTCGATAGCCTCACGAATTCCATTTTTGAGGTCTTGAGTCGTCGCTTGGCAGTTGGCGTAGACCTTCTCTTTCACGTGGCCCCAAAGAAAGAAGTTCCAAGGTGTTAAATCACAAGATCTCGGGGGCCAATTGTGATCACCTCTTCGAGAGATAACACGGTCGGGAAACTTTTTCCGTAAAAGATCAATGGTTTCGTTGCGTGGCACGTAGCGCCGTCTTGTAAACGTTGTCCAGATCAATACCATGCAATTCCGGCCATAAAAAATCGTCAATTATCTCTCGATAGCGCAATCCATTCACCGTAACTGTTGCTCCAGCCTCATTTTCGAAAAAGTAAGGTCCAATGACTCCGTCGGACCATAAACCACACCAAACAGTCACACGTTGAGGATAGAGAGGCTTTTCAACAATAACTCTTGGATTTTCTGAGCCCCAGATGCGACAGGTTTGTTTGTTGACGAAGCCACCGAGGTGGAAGTGGGCCTCATCACTGAATATGATTTTTCGATGGAATTCCGGATCATTTTCATGCATTTCAACGACCCAATCAGCAAAGACACGACGTTGTTGATGATCGACCGGCTTAAGTTCTTGTGTTAACTGAACTTTATAAGCCTTAAGACCCATATATTTATGCAAAATACGGTGTAATGACGTTTGTGCAATGCCTAACTCCAAAGAACGACGAGGAATGGACAAACCTGGGTTTTCTTCAACACTTTCACGTTCTTGAGCGACGTGCACGGGTTTTATTCTTCACATCACTAACTTGTCCCAACAGCTCGAATTTTTCCACCAATTTCTGTAATGCGCTCCGACAAGGTGCTTCACGACGACTTAAAAATTGTCGAGTTTAACGAACCTGCCAAATTTTCACCACGCTCGCTCCACTCACGTCTTAAAATATCTCGACCATTAATCGCTATCATTAATAAACTAGTTGATTTAATAACTATTTGATCGCTAGTTGCAAAATGTTTAACTTTTCGTAATTAATTAAGAAAAGAGTAGGATATTTCAAAACGTCGCTGAGTGTTAAAAATGCTACATCATATGTCCAAATTTAAAAAAATGTATTGATAAAGGCCATTTTCTTATAAGTGACGAAATTCAATCGTTTCCTTTATCACGTTTGGTCATCAAAACCGTCGAATCGACGTTATTGTTCAGCGGCCATCTTATCGATTCTTATTCCCTGTAGCGGCAAAACTGAAAAACTCTAACGTCTCATCTATAAATCAAATGTTTCATAAATTCGGTACGAAATGTCTTATTCCATAAAAAGTTGGAGCTCTGGGGAGGCAACGACCAGAATCTGAAATGTTGCCGGTGATAAATTCATTCTAATTGAAAAGTTTGAACTACCTAGTCCTTCGTGTACAGCATAAAACTCGAATGTGGGACTATTTACGTGAATTGGAAGCTGAACAGTTATACGGATTTTCTATATCGAAAGATCGACGTGATGTTGGATTGAATGTGTGCATGAATACCGAATGTAATGGATTTTCATTGATTTCTGATTTATGGGGTTATGCGATATCGAGAATATCAACATCTTGGAGGATTTTGATTGTAAATTACTTGATGAATTAGAAGGACAATGAAATGAGAGTTTCGGCAAAAAACTGAAAGAAAAGTGAATAATTTATTTTTTATGCTTCTCTCAATCGATATTCAATTTCTTTTTTTCACTCATCAATATGTGGGTTCAACATTCAATAAGTTTTGTCATTCGATAAGGCAGGGTGTTGTTATTAGTCCAAATTTTTGTTTATTTTGTTGGTACGCATGTGAAATTTCATTTTAATCTGTCAATTCATTCTTTCATTACAAACCATTTAATGTCGCCCTGTCAGAATATTTTTTTTAAATGGACAAAATTGAATATCGTGGAGTGATATAAATCTTGATTTTGGAAAGGGAAGCTCCGAAAAAAATTTATGATTCAATGTCAAAATTGTATATTGAATGATCACCAACAATAGGAGCAGTAGAAAAATGGGTTTCTGAATTTGAACGTGGTCGTACAAGCCTTCGAGACAATCCACGTGATGGACGTCCAAAGAGCGCATCAACACCAGAAATCATAGCCTGAATACTAAATATGGTTTTGGAATGTCATCGATTGACTGAAAGGGATTTAATAGAGGCTCTATTCATCTTATTAGGCAGTATGCACCATATTTCAAGTGAAATTTTGGGTTTTAGAGAGCGGTGTGTACAATGGGTGCCGCATCCGCTTTCAAGGGATCGAGAATATATTTGACTTTCTCAGAAACATTTGGAGCATTTCAAAGGGGATATAGCAGTTTTTGTACGTCGATTCATCACTATGGATGCGACTTGGTCTATTAACATGATCCTGAATCAATACAAGAGGCTAAATAGTTGATGACGAGATATTGTTGATGATGGAGCTCGTGTTGAATGATTATTTGCTATTACCATCATCTATTGTGGATGTAATGTTTTCCGACGTTTCGATAGACATCTTCTATCTTTATCAAGGAGGAAAAGTAAAAAACCTTTCGAAAATTATCAATTTTCAAAAAGTCAAAAATTAAATTGATAATTTTCGAAAGGTTTTTTATTTTTCCTCCTTCTATCTTTATCAAGGAGGAAAAGTAAAAAACCTTTCGAAAATTATCAATTTTCAAAAAGTCAAAAATTAAATTGATAATTTTCTAAAGGTTTTTACTTTTCCTCCTTGATATAAAGATAGAAGATGTCTATCGAAACGTCGGAAAACATTACATCCACAATAGATGATGGTAATAGTCCAAATAAGGCTAAATAGTGGTGAGAACTTAGTTGTTCGGCTCCGAAATGAGTTCGTGTCCGGCAATCGGCGAAGAAGGTTAAGGCATCAGTTATTTGGAATGCGAAAGGAATTTTGTTGGTTGATTATTTTCAAGCTGGCAAATCAATCAATTTTGAATATTATTGCAACCTTTTGGATCAGTCGAAGGAAAATACCCGGTTTTGCAGAGGAAAAAATTGTTTTTCATCAGGATATTGCACCAAGTCACAAAAACATTTTGACAATAGCTAAAATCCATGAATTAAAGCTCGAATTGTTTGAGCATCTGCCCTTTTCACCAGGTTTGGCCCTCAGCGACTTATATTTGTTTCCAGAACTCAAAAAATTTTTGCATGGCAAGCGTTTTTCATCAAATGATGAGATGATAACGGCTGTTGAAGCTTATTCTGCAGACCTTTCACGTTGTTAATTCATCGTGGAGTAAGTATTTTAATCTTGAACCATAAAATTGTATTTTTTTCAAATCGAACGACAAAACTTTTCAAACTGCCTGATAAGTAACACTAAATGAATATTTTCAAAGATAATTAACAACTGTTTCATACAGAGTATCAAGAAAGATGTGGAAGATCTCTCGGGTCATTAAAAAATGAGATGACATGTTCTCATATTTTTTTCCTAGGGGCCCTCCCTACGGAGATACCGCCTCCAGAAGGACGCCACTGGTAATCAATTTTTCTTGAATAATTTCAAACTACTTAATATAATTTAATAAAAATTCAATACGATAAACAGTAGTAACGACCTATTGAAATACTGCCCTCATAACCAAATTAGCTTGTTGCGTTTATCAGGGGCGGACTTGGTTGTACATTTTATTGCTTACATTTTCAACACCCTGAGTGATAAGGAGTTAAAGAAAATGATTTGAATACTTTGAACATTAAGCTGAAGAAAAGGTACTTTAGTTCATTGTCGATAGAGTCAACCGTTTTATAGAAAAAAAAATTAAAAGAATTAATATTTTATTTTTAATAAAAAGAACTTGTTATCAGCATTAAAAATGCACTGTTTTCACAAACTATGGTACCTATGAAATAAATAAATATCTTGCATTGACATTTTAAATTTTATTGATAATTCATTAAAGTTTGAATATCCTGGTAAATACAAATTGATAATGGGACACACATTTAGTGAGTATGCAGATATGCAACTTATATACGGTGTTGCATCTTGCAATGCTTATAAAGCAAGAAGGTTACATGAAGGAAGATATCCTTATCGCAATATTATTCCAAATGAAAAAACATTTCAGTGACTTGACCAACGTCTAAGAGAGTCCTTCAATAAGCACTCAAAGATTGGCTGCGCAGCTTGATGTGTCGAAAACTACATTTGCTGAAGTACTTAAAGAGCAGCTGTTATACTTTTATCGTCTGCAAATATTGCATCAACTACTTCCTGATGATTTTCCTCGAAGGATCCAGTTTGCAAACTGGCTGTTAGATCAGCAACGAATAAACCCAAACTTCATTAACAATATTCTTTTTACCGATGAAGCAGGGATTACTTGAAATGGTGTTGTAAATTTACATAACTCGCGAGCATGGGCTGATGAAACCCCAAATGCAAAACTGTTGTTCATCATTACCTAAATCAGTTCCAATCAATTAATGTTTGGGTAATTTTTTGATTGAACCACTCGTGAATGGTGAATTTTATTTTCAGTTCCTTCAAATCAATTTTCTGAATGCAATAGTGCATTTGTCACTTGAAATACGCCAAAGCCTGTATTTTATGCATGATGGAGCCCCACCTTACTTTAGAGTTGCTGTACGGGACCACCTGAATAACATATATCGAAACCGTTGGATAGGCAGAGGAGGTCCCATTGCCTAGCCTTCACGGCCTCCTGACCTAACGCCAATGGATTTTCACCTGTGGGGTCATTTCAAAGTCTTGGTGTATTCCTCTCAGGTTTATACTAGGGAAGAACTTTTACAGAGAATCACATTTCATTTTGATGCAATAAGGAAAAATGCTGGGTTGTTTTGGCGAGTATAGCAGTCCTGTATTCGTCGTGCCCGCGAGTGTAATAGAGTTCAGGGAGTATATGTTGAACCCGCTTATGAAATTTGCAATTGATTATTTCTCATCAGCGTATTTAGGTTCAATCGTTGCAAGCTCAGGATCAATACAAATTTTCCAATTTGAAATGAACTAATTGTGGGAGTTCTATGTTTAAAAATAATTTATTGTGTAATTTTCGTGTTCATTATTTTTTAGGTGGGTTTTTGAATAATTCGTAGAAAAACATAGCTTTATTTTATAAAAATAATTTTTGTTGAGGTGATTTTCAGGGACAAAACTGCATTTTTCGAAATCTAGTTATTTTGTAGAATTGAATAACCTCAACTAAAACGCTTCGGTTCCTTGAATGTCTTTCGTATCACACTTTGCAGCAGACGAAGAATTTGGAAATCGTGGTTTCTCTGTACATTGATATGCTCTTCCTTATAGAGGTTTTGACAAAATACGGTAGCGAGAAGCAAATTGGTTCATAGAGCAGGACTGAGAAACCGTTTGCTCTATTCTATGCGAACTCATTAGTCGCTTTACACTGCGTATGACCCCAGGATTTCGTCTTCTGGTACCTCTCGCCCTCTTTATGAAGGAAAATGAGTTTACTGGAAAGGGCTAGAGTAGATCTGAGCGCACCAGGAACGCTCCCAGGGCGTCTCATTTGGTGACCGGACAGCAACTATTGTTGAAGCTTTTGTCGTTAAACACTGTGTAGACTCTGAAGTGCCCCCGAGGTTTCTCTCAATCTGAAGATATCTGAAATCAGTTTGCTAAAGATAAACAAGTTCAACACTTCACAATTTCATAATAAATATCATTACTAACTAAATAAATTAAAACCGCATTATTTATTCAAAACCTTTCTGGAAATCCCGTTGCCCACCCCTGCTGAGAGGTCAGTTCGCTAATTTCCACCCCTATTCCACCCCATTTAGTGTCCATTCGTCCCATTTTTACGCTCGTTGCCCGCAAGCCGACAAATGAAATAATACGTTACGGTACGTCAGTTGCCCGCTCACAGGTGTCTCATTTATGTTTTAAATGCTCATAAGATCAGAATGTCAACCATCGTTAATTTTTCATGGGCTCCGAGTCGGCAATTTTGCCGGCATTCAATTTAACATGCATCTCTGGAACGCTGAAAATGTTCTATGCTTGCGTTCGGGATAATTGGAAAGGGAGAAGGAGAGTGGTGTGCAAATTCTATATAAGTTCTCTGTAAATATGAGCCTCGCTTTGCTCCGTGAAAATATCTCCGAAACGTCTTAGTGCTCAGATTGGAATGGTATGAAAATATGAGCGATTATATTAGTCGTTAATAATAAAGACATTCATCTCAAAAGTTCAAGGCGTTCCCTTCTGAGTTACTAATCACCAGTAAAATTATTTTTCTATAAAAGTGATTTATAATGATAGAATTACATTAAGAATCTTACCTCATTTCAAAGATGCGTTCCATATAATTTGTTCCACAAAATATCTGACTGTAGAACACTTACGTATATTAGAAAGATCACCGGTTTTGGGATCGGGCCCTGTGGAATACCACATACAAAATGTGGTCGATTAACCTGTTCACCCTCACTGAGAAAACTGGAACATTCAAAAAAGACTTTATTCAGAAATTAGTTGTTTTTATTCGAAATAAGAAGGAATCTATTTCGAAATTGAGGACAGAATTGAAGTACCTGATAAGACTGTGTTATTTTAGATTAATTTTTATCTGCGCTTTATATTGTTTTTCTGTTTTCATTACACATATATATGTATTTATACTTCCTTTACCTCTACATCTACTCTTTTTCCGTGTTATGCTGCTTAGAATTTATTATTTTGTGTTATATTTTTCATACAAAGGTCATGTACCGTTAATTAATAATAAATAAATAAATAAATATTTTGATTGAATATATCACGATACCGATATGTTTGTTTGCTCCAGAAAAAGTGTCAGTAAAAAGGTATAGTGACCATATTCATCATTTCAAAGGACAAGACTACCCTTTTAGATATATATACGGATTTCATATTATGTAGATCCTGGAAACTTTGTTACAGTATTCCAATCTACGTTACTTATACAATCTGCAGCCTACAGTATTTTAAATTTTGAATTGAATATTCGGGGAGATTGGCTTCAATAATTCACCCTACCATTTATGGTAATTTGTTTATCTATGAGGTTGAGCATAACCTCCATCTGAAATTTGTATTTTGATGTGCAATTAATGCATCCAAAAACTCAATAGAAAATAACTATTAAATGAAATGCTCCGTTTTTCTTCTGAATTCATCTTAAGGTAGTTTCAGAAAGCTGTAAAATTAATCAACCAAGTTACTACAACCAACAATTCAAAAAATTCATCAACATAACTTTTTCGAATATTCGAACCATAAAAAAACAACGAATCCACCAAATATTGAAGAAAATACATAGTAGAAATAGACCACTAAGTTGGTCAACTACCTACATCCCTTTAAAGGTACCCGTCCACTGGAACCGCATTCGACCGAACCGTTCGGCCGTCTGTTCGGTTGAAAATTCGGCCGTCAATTCGGCCGAACACGATCGTCCATTGCAACCGTTTTCGTCAGTCCAGTTCAGTAGTACGTTGCCAGAAAGTGGCAAGTTAGTTAGTACGGAAAGTGATTTTTCTTTGTGTTATTTACAAACTCCGCGAGATTGTAGTGGATTTCGATGAGATGATGTTACTTGAAAATACCTACGTGATGAGGAGGGAGAGGAAAAGGAGTAAAAGGTATTGGGTGCATCCGATACTGACTGAAAGGAGCCGACTTGGCGAGTTTCATCATTTGCATAGCCGTCTTAAGGAAGATAAAATTAAGTTTTCTGAGTACTGAGTTTCTGAGTGAGGAGACATTTAATTATATATTAAATAAAATTTGGCACTCAATAGAATGATTTTCAAATTTTTGAGAAACTATATCACCGGAAGAACGATTGGCTGTCACAATAAGGTGAGAAATAACAAATAATTCTCCAAGAAAAAAACTAAAAAACTCTAAAATTTTATTTAAAAAAGCACAATAATCTGATATTAAAAGGAATTGAAGTACGTTTGGACAGGGTTACAATCCATTTGTGTTTCTTGATTGTACTCAAAAGAATTGCCTTGCTGTGGACATACAGGGGAAGTTGTAGAGCTGTAAGCAGGGGAAGTAGAGCTGTACGAAGACAGAGGAGAAGGAGAAGCCAAGGGACGTGTCACTGACGTGTAACTCGTTAGCCTGGATTGTTCGTCAATCAGAACGTTTTGTAATTTATTTCTTACTTCCAGTTTCCTCTCCGGAATCTTCATTAAATAAGGAAGCAGACTTTGCAGAAACAAATAATCTGGGTTTTGTTTCAACGCAGAATTTTCTTGAAGCAGTTTAATTTTTTCTTTTTCTATGTAAAGAAAAGGAACCTCAGATGAACTTCCAAATTTTCTCTTATGCTTGGTTCTAGAAGCTCTTCCACAGGCTGGAGGAGGGTGATTCCTTTGAACATCTCGACGATGATATCTTTTGTCTCGCATATCCCAAAGTGGAACATGTTCTTCAATCAAACTTATCAACTTTTCACTGTCCATAGTAAGAACTTCATAAAACAGCACAACTTTAAAAAACAGGAACAAACAAGAGTGTGGAACAATTTCAGATTAGGAACACTACACTAGGTTGTCTGGGCTTGACTAGTTAGTTCGGCCGAATAGGACCGAAAAATCCCATTTATTACGGATCGAGAAATTCATCGGCCGTACACGGCCGAACACGGCCGTATGAATCTGTCGCAAAGGACGCGCATCTATTCCTTTCTTTGTTGGGGGATCGTTCGGTCGAGTTCTGTCGTGTTCGGCCGATGCTAGTTCGGACGAAAACGGCTCCAGTGGACGACCCACCTAAGTCGAATGCGTTTTTGCCTACTCAACTCATCATAAGGGACACAATTTTGGATCATGAATACCGTGAGCCACTCAAGGGACTACCGTACTTACATTCTTACACTCCGCTTTGGGTACCGAATATTTGAATACGGCTCTTATGGCAACAAGCAACATTTTATGCATGAAACATACTTATCTACGACATGACTTCAGTTGTAGTTTGACATACCTCCTCTTTGCTTGTACTTAGTATCAATAGCAACGGCTCAGTAAAGAGCGTATTAAGGAATTCTGAATCTTGGAACGTCACTGAATTCGATGATTTCGTCGATTTCTGTTGTTGAAATGTTATGAGGCAGATGGTGCTGCGAGCAATTTGTTGCAAGAGAAAGATATATAATGATAATTCTTGATGTATTTTAACTTGAGTATCACTAATTTTTAGAGAAGAAATACATTTCACAGTGCAATTGCTGTGTGTTTTGAAGATTGTTTCATTTTTATTAATAATAATATTAATCAATTATTTTATTAACAACTCATGATATGATATATACGAGATGGTGTGATGAGAAATTAACAATATTGGGAGAGAATAAAGTATGACAATCAAACATAAGGCAGAAAAAAAATATGTGATTATTTCAGTCAACATATTGAAGCTAATCAAATATTCAATTTCAAAACATTGAAAAACGGTCTTCTAAAAGTATCAGTTTTAGCTCCTTCACTTTTTAATTTATATCTCAGTGATTTACCCACGAAATCATCTTAGAAATTTGTTTATGCTGAGACATTGTTATTGTTTACCAGCATTCGGATTTCCATACTCTGGAAAACATACTGTCATCTGATTTGGAAATTTTAAAGAATTATTTCATTGAGTGAAGATTATGTCTAAATACTAACATAAAAGACGTATCTTGTTTTCATTTGAATAATCATGAAAAATATAGGAAATTAGCTGTAACTTTCAATAAATATAATTTCTATCCTAAAAACTAAGGAGTTGAATTAGATTCATCTCTCAATCACAAGGCTCATTCAAATGATCTAAGCCTAAAACCGAAACTAGGAATAATATTTTTCATAAATTAGCTGGATCATCTTGGGGGTCTGATGCTTTTACTTTTTCACAGTACCTTTAGCCTTGTTTGGTTTAATATTGCACATACACAAAACATCACAATTGAATACATCCATGAGAATGATTACTGGTACCATAAGATCTACACCGGTTCATTAGTTACAGTTTTGTCTAACATTTTCCCTCCCCATATTCGCAGACAGACTGCAGCTCTGAATTCTTGGAGCAAATATCATTCGCTTCCTAATTCATTTTCAATTATTTCATACATTCCACAAAACAGAATACCAAGACTGAAGTCACGTAAACTATTCTGGTATAATAGGCTCTTCAATATGAACATTAGCGATAAAGAATTATGGAATGTTGAGTGGAACTCATAGGAAATGTTCGTTAAAATCTCATTTCGGATCCTTCTGAATAAATTCCGGGTTTTGATCCTCCAAGAAAAATTTGGACAGTTCTTAATCATTTTAGAACCGGTCATGATCGTACCAAAAGTATGCTATTCAGAGGGAACTCAGTTCCAAGTGCAAGTTGTGAATGTTGATATGCAAAAGAAACAATACCACATCTCATCAATAATTGTCCCATAAATAAATTTCAAGATGATTTTAGGGCTATTCTCGATGCTTCCGATTCTTTCTTTGAATTGGTTAAAAATTTTCAACAAAGTTGATACGTATTTTTTGTATTCAGCTCCTTTTTCTACTTTTGTCTTTTATTTTTTGATTCGATATGTGCAACTTGAAGAAGCCTCTGTATTTATTAATAGAAGACCATCCATGAAGAAAGCAGTCTCTCTTATACACTTTTTTTCCTAGGCTTTCATGTCATACAACGAATTGTGTGGCACCTTGTCACTAATCCCAGCTCACATTTGTTTTGTAAGCCTAGTTTCAAAAGAATATATATATATATATAAATTTTTATAAACGATTCTCACAAAAAACCAGACTTCGCAATGTTAGATTCTGAGCCCTTCAGACACAACTGAATTGTATTTAATGAGATTGAACCTTCAACATACATTAATGATGTGCCCCAAAATCTAAAACTACTAGTTTTTATTATCATTATTTCAGTGTAACTTTTTTAAATCAAAAATAAATATTTTTTGAAATTATTTAATAAATTATATTTCAAATATTGAAAAATATATTTCATCAATATATCACATTCAATTAAACAGATTCAGAATGCTCTGTTTTGTCAACTGAAATAAATCCAAACTGAAGGGTCACCCAATCTTGTGCCACGTATCAATTTCTGATGATAAGACAAAAAAGCAAGTGTCTGCCCTTAATTTTCTTCGAGTTGAGTTGAAGCGCCGTCAGCAGGCTGGCGAATCCGATTTGACTATAAAATATATACAAGGTACCCCAACCATAGTATCGTCTTCGCAGCGCGCTGCTGTTTCCTCAAAAAACTGAATGATCTCCTGATTTGGCCGCTGCTTTACACCAACATACAATCACTTTCATCCAAATTTTCTGAATTTTTTTCCGTGGTCCAGTTACAGAAACCTTTCGTTATAATGATAATGAGTCTTGGCTACATCCATTTATTCCAAATGGCGCATTCGACATACCAAATTATACCCTTTATCGAGACGATAGCTTGTCTGCACCTGGTTACAGGGGGGTATGTGTGTACTTAAAGCAAGATATCACTACTGCATTCAGAGTGAGAGAGATCTATAAAGATTGGGATGGCATCAATAATATTTTTTTCGAAATATCAAGACAGAACTTTTCACTTTTCATTGGATGCATTTATCGACCATATCCCTGCCCCGAAGACACTGAGTTGGCAGTTTTCCTGTCCGAGAGCTCAAAAAAAATACAACAACTTTTTCATAGCTGGGGACTTCAATTGTCCCGATCTACAATGGCCTATGATGCAGCAGCCCGCACCAACTGCTCCATCGTTCCCATATGCCGAACTTATGGCCACCAGTGGTCTCCAACAGTTGGTTCTACACCCTACCAGATATAGGGAGGGTCAGGTTCCTTCTTTGCTCGATCTGTTCATCACTTCTGATCCCAACATCATCTCCGAAATTGAATATTCACCTGCTATAGGAAAATCTGATCACGTTGTCCTATCCACCCAAATCCAGCTAAGCAATGCGGGCAGCGACAGTAAACAGAGTACGATGAGAAGTCGTATAAACTTCAATCAAGCGAGCGAGATACTGTTGGGCTGTGACTGGTATTCCATTATCTCTTCACAACCGCCCATGGAGGATGCCTGAGGGGTGTTCACCGATATAATCAATGATGTGGTATCTTCTTGTACCACTTTCTACATGGAGAAATTCAATCCTTTGAAACCATGGATAAGACAGTCGATACTGAATATGATCCGTACGAAAAAATCATTATGGCAAGCGTTACTTGCGCAGCAGAGCAGATGAGGATTACCGTAACCACCGTTCATATTCCAACATCGTATCATCTGCATTTCAACAAGCCAAGAAAAAGTTTGAACACGATTTGGTCTGCTCCAAGAATAAAAAAAAACTTTATGAATATCTTCGTTCTTCTATGGACAGCAAGGTGGGAATACCCTTCGTACGTGACTCTTCTGGGGAGCCTTGCGAGAACCTTACTCAAGTGGCTGATGTGATGGCCGAGACATTTGCGTCCGTTTTTGTGACAATTGCCTGACAATTTTATTCCCAGTCCTAATTTTCCACGTACTGACGACGAGATATCGGGGGTCGACGTGAGCAGAGAACTGGTTCTTGCTTACCTTTCCAAGGTAAAGAAGCACTCCTCCCCTGGTCCTGATGGCATTTCCCCACAGCTGCTTCATTCCTGCGCCGATGCTTTGGCCGAGCCACTCTCCATTATATTCTCTTATTCTCTTCGGACATCCTCGCTACCCTCGGATTGGTTGTCAGCTTCTGTTACACCTATTTTCAAGAAGGGCGACAAGTTTTCGGCTCGCAACTACAGACCAGTAAGTTAAACATCCAGTGTTTGCAAAGTGCTCGAAAGAATTGTAGTTGATAGATTGATGGAGTTTGCCCTGCAAAATAATATAATCCCCAAAGAACAACATGGGTTTCTTCCGGGTAGGTCCACGATTACAAACTTATTGACCTGCGTTAACGATTGGACCAGGTGGGTTGATTCTGGTGGAGCGGTGGATGTTGTTTACCTCGACTTCGCACAGGCATTTGATCGTGTCCCCCATCGCCGACTCCTGCGTAAACTTGAGCACTTGGGAGTGAGGGGCCCTTTGCTTTCTTGGATCGGATCATTTCTGTCCCACCGTACTTTTCGGGTGAGAGTTGGTGGTTGTTTTTCCTCCTCAGATGTGAGATGTATACTTCTGATCTTCCTCGTCTTTTTCGATCAAGTTGCGCGATATTTGCTGACGACACGAAACTTTATAATTGCCCATTAGTTGATGTGGGATGTCTTCAGGATGACCTCGGAAGGCTTTCCGAGTGGTGTGAGGAGTGGTTGTTGCCTCTAAATGTCGAGAAGTGTTGCATTCTTCATATGGGCAGGGGTAACCCTAAGATTCCCTACTATATCGGCCGGCAGAGAATACGTAGCGTCTCTCAGCATTGCGACCTGGGTGTTACCGTCGCTGATGATGTGAGTTGGTCCACGCACATTTCAACTGCTGTGTCAATTAACCTACCAACTGTCTAAAACGTTCGCTGGATGTGATATAGCAACAAGCAAGGCTCTCTACACTACATATGTGCGTCCTATCTTAGAGTATGCTGGTCCCGTTTGGTGGGCTAATCTGAGGGGCGGTCAGCAACTTTTAGAATCTGTGCAGCGATGGAATACCCGTATACCATTTGGCGGAAATCGCCCGGACTACCAGACAAGGCTGCGGTTGTTTGGTTTGCCCTCCTTTTCGGAGCGCAGGGAAAGGGGAGACTTGATAATAACTTACAGAGCACTTCATTCCTTCTTTGGCTTGGACATGACACACCTCTTCCCACTCAATCGGAACCGATTATTGAGGGCACACCGCTACAAGCTTGCCAAGGAATAATTTAGTACCACACCGAGGCTCAACTTCCTCCCCAACAGAGTGTTTGAGGCGTGGAATCGACTTCCGGACGGGATTGTTTCGTCACGATCGGTGAACTCCTTTAAGAACTCTCTGGATAGATGGTCCAGCCAGCGACAGCGATAGTTTTTTTGTTTTCGACCAATCAATTCAACATTCAATCTTGTTTGTCGCTTCTTGAGTTACTCTTAGTTTCATATTGTATTTTTTTTTAATTATGAGTTTATAGGTTTACCTTTATTCTTGCCATTGTAATAATAATAATTATAATAATAATCTCCTAAAAAATACCAATTTGTCCATATCAGGATTGTGATGAGCTCGATTGTATTCTAAAGAAGCCAAAATAGTTATTTTCTATATGTCAAAATTGCCCCCATATATGTCTTCGATTTTATTCAACCTATTTATAAGATCCTTAATTTTTATTGTTGAATCACAACAACAGTGCGAAAATTGACCAACTCACAGCAATAAATGTTTGGAGCTTATGTTTATGAATGTTCAAGACGGGCTTAGGGGTTGAGATTCCATAAGCCATTAACGCTCAAAATAAGATTATCTTATCCTTCACTTAAACGGTGGTTCAAGAGAATTTGTATCCCAAACCTTACTTCGAATAATTTAAAATGGCGCCCAGTCAAACTTAGATTCGAACGTGCAAGTGCAGATTTACATTTTTAAGCTTAATTTTTTCAACTAATTGCTATAGTTGAAAGATCAGCTTCCACGGGACTATAATACAGATAGAGTTATCAATCTCTTGGGTTGTGTAATGAAAAAATTGAGTTAAAATTGCAGACGGGATTTAGAAATGTATTTTAGGGCAGT
The DNA here is from genome assembly GCA_030674115.1 of Micraspis discolor. NCBI lineage: Eukaryota > Metazoa > Arthropoda > Insecta > Coleoptera > Coccinellidae > Micraspis > Micraspis discolor. The sequence continues at coordinate 226,097 of JARTUT010001328.1, forward strand.
TCCGGAGTAAGTCCGATCGAAACCATAGGGATGAAAGGGATCTGATCGCTATCATAAAATTAGGAGGAATATTGATTTTTTTCCTTGAGATCCTTAAAGATTCGAGTTTCAACAAACATTCGCTTATCATGATAAGCGTGACTGGTTCCGAAGAACCCACTTTTTTGTTTCTTTGAAATCTTTCATATTGAATACCTGATAGAGCTCAATCAATGTTCCTCATGCAGGATATCAATTTTGAACGCTGAATAATTTTTCTCTTTTTCCATCGATGCGTTCTGTCCTGAAACTCAAGATATCACTCCTCTACAAAATATCGATTGAGCCCTAGGTCAGGAAATGGCTTCATAAAATTTTCAGAATCCCATCAGCGGTTATACCTACACCTGGTGTCGGGAAATGTTTCACTAAATCCAGAAATGCCGGTCGATACGGCATTGAAAACTGACCGATCTAGCAGCCAGGAACCGCAAGAGCTTCAGCCTCCAAACCCTGGTTACATGGATTCATTCTTTTTTTTTGGGTTGGATAATACAGTAGAAAATTAAGGTATTTTTTATTCATCTAGAACTCAGGAATCTGTGTGTATTTTGCGGAATTGCTTATTCATATCACAGAATCCTGCAATGAGAAATGATTTCAGGTTGGTTAGATATTGCAGACCAATTTTAAATAATTTAAAACTCAGTTCTCTTTATAGTGTTTTGAACTGTCTGAGGCATAGTGTGAAAAATATTAGAGATTAGTGAAATTATAACCTAGACAATGGTCATTTGTTCAACCAATATAATCATTTTTAGTTTATTCCTTCCAGTTTTAATATTGATGGAATGTTAATTGGTATGCCTGCATCGTAACAAGCAAACAAAAGGTGATAAACTGATAGAAACATTTTAATAAAGTCAAACTATATTACTTGATGAACCTTGAAAGTCTGATGCTATAAAGAATCAGTTCTTCATTGAGAAAAACATAAAATATTTCAACTCTCCTTTCGAAAATATACGAAAGTATCTATGTGAACCATGGCACACTTTTTTTCTATTTATTATGGAATACTATTCTGGGCTGTGATTGTTGTTGATTAGGGTGAATTAAGATTTTGTGGTGAATCTAAGCCAATAATTGTTCAGTGGATAATTTAATCTATAGTCAATCAGAAAAAAATATTATTTTATTTCAATATATTGAAATATGGGTTACGATTCATCTTATTTCTGTTCATAAAAATACATCGGTACCTAATCTTCTTCGCTTTTGACTTTTTTTTTTTTCAATATTCCAGTGACGGAACTTTTTTATTGATTTTTCTACATCATTCAACCCGTTGAAATTCAGAAAATATATTTTTCTGTTACATATATTACCCCAATTCACCCTAAATTCGTTTAAAAACCTGCCTAAACAATCTTTCAATTTAATGAAAATGACTGTAAATGGTTCTCCCTACAATACCAACAACATCAAAAATGAGAATAGGTGTAAAACTGCAAAATAAATAATTTAATTGATCAAATATTGAACTTGACTTTTTCAAAGGTCCTCCAGTTATTGAAAAAAGAAAGCAGTTGTAAGGTACATTATTATAAGTGTGCATTAAATTTTTATTATTTCATTTGAATGTTCTGATGTCTCAAATAAATATTCCAATTTATTATAAGGGATCGTCAACTCACAGTTGGAGGATAAGTGAATGAATGCTATTTATTCTACGCCAAGCTTTTGCAATTTCATTCAATGCATCCTCAGGGCTTTTATAAAAGTACAAAAATAATTATTAACTCATTTCACTGACTGGAAAAAAAAGGCTATATACGTAAGAAAATATTCAATAAAGATTTACGTCAAATGTTGAGATCTAGTTGAAACAAGGATACTGAGAATATAACCTTCATTTGACATCTATAGAAAATGTTTAAAATTAGTTTGATCATGATATAATGAGTTTTAAAGAATTGTATTACATACATACATTATAACAATGAATATATCCACTCGTTTAGATAGATCTATAGAGACAGTTTAAAAAACGTTTCTTTATTACATAAAATAGAATGTTTATAAAACGCATTTTCGACATACATTTTATCAAGAAATATTCTCTCTATTAGATATCTATAAAAACTGATGAAAAAACGTTTCCCCATTACATAAATAAGAGTATCAAAAACAGGTATTTCAGACATTCCTTATACCAATGATTAATCATTTATTAAACATAAATATTAGTCAAAATTTTAGATTCTCTCTATCAAATGACCTCTATCTAGCATCTGAAAAAATTATGAGAAATACATAAATTAGATGGACTTTTAGATATCGTTTTGATAAAACGAATCTTTCGAAATATGACTGTCATTAGATGATCTGGTGAACATCTATTATACATCTCAATTATATATGTGTTACTTGGGTAGACATAAAGTATGCCAACAATTAAACAAATCTAATTATTGGAAGATTTCAACACAGAGTTGGATTTGAAGAAATCAAAATATTTGGACAAAATTTTATCGATTTGTTTGTGCCAATTAGAAAAACTGATAAGGAATTATATTGTCCACTAAAATAACAAACGATTCTAGGAAGTAAAAGATGTAAACCTATAGTTCAAGTGATTTTATGTAATTTAACCTCGATCTGTAGAGTGATAGTTAGAAATAAAATAAATTTGTTGATGCCAAAATGTACATGGCTATTATCAAATACGACAGATAATATCAATCGTTTCTGCCGTTCGAAGAGTACAAGGGATAATGCAATTTTTTTATAAAATCTTCACACCCTTTATATATATATAAAACAAATGTTAGCTGGAGTTGATGACGGGGTGCCATACAATTCGTGTATGATATGAAAGTCTAGGGAAAACCTCAGTAAAAAAACCCTGGCTCCCCGCAGAAATAAGCTGAAATATATTCAAGGGACTTTTTTCTTCAAGAGTGGTTTTCAATTAATAAACACAGAGGCTTTTTCAAGTTGCACACATCGAATCTGAAAATAAAAGGACAGAAGCAGAAAAAAGAACTGAATTATAAAAATTCAAATTTGTTTGGGATTTATAACCCATCCCAAGAAAGAATCGAAAACATCGTGAATTGCCCTAAAACCATCTTGAAATGTATATATAATAATGGACAATTATTGATGAGATGAGTTATTGTCTCTGTCTTGTATTTGGGTGTGACTTCCAACTCCTCAACGAATATGGATGTGTGGATAGTCAGTAAATGAATAAGAAAGGTACTTAGAAAAAGGGTTCAGGGGGGTCTTTCAACAAGAACTTTGTTTTTTAAAGCAAAATGAAACAAAAAATGTTGATAGTGATGATTCAAATTTCTTTTGTATTACGAAAAGGAAAGTTTAGTAATTATGAATGAAAAATGGCAAATGTCTTCCATCGAAATTTTCAATCACTTTTTGGCAAAATGTCGGGTGTATTTCGGCTACCACGTCACAAATTTTGAGTTTTCAGACTACAATCGATTCGATTGGCTACCTTTAGACTATATCCTTAAGATAGCCCCACAAAAATAATCCAGTGGTGTTACATCACACGATCTGGCTGGTCATTCAACAGCTGAATTTCGTAAAATTATACTATCAGCAAGTTTGGTTTGCATACATATAGTGATACACTGTAAAAAATAAAATTCTGCGCTCAAACTCCTCAGGAGTTTGAGAATTTTTTTTTCAATCAAACCATTTTAATTTGAATTAATCTAAAATTGATTACTCCAAATGAACTATTTTTCTTGATTAAAACAACCTAGTTGATTATAGAGAACAGCTAAAACATTCGCTTGAAACTTTTCACATTTCAGCGAAATGAAAGAAACAACGGATTCAACATAAACATACAATTACAAGAAATTGTTTATGCACTTGTCTCAATATCCATAATTGATTGATACAAATACATTATTCTAAATAGGTTTTAACGAAACCATTCGTTCGTTTCATTTTTATTTGTTCAATAGAACGAAGGTACGGTTGTCGTAAATTCTGTCAGTTGATGCAACGACTACAGTTTCTTGAGACAAGAATCTCGTGAGATTATATTATTCGCCTCATTTACTTGAAGAAAACTATAAATATTTGAATAAAATTGAACATATAATTGTTGCAATATGAAGTGACATTTGTAAAAAAAATATTGCGTAATTGATTTAATAAAACGAATTAATTGTAGCAATTTTTTTATATTTTTTATTTATTTTTATTTATTTATTTTTTATTTATTTATTTATTTGAACAGGAACCTCTACAGGAAATCCCAATTACAGAGGTTCACAAAAATTACATCTTAAATTATATATTTGTATATGTGGCTCAACAAAATAAAGTATCAAATACAAAATCACCCAGATAAAAATGACAACAAATGAACCAAAAAGTATCAATTTAAATTACATATTCTGTATATATGCCATCACTGCTCTTTTATACACTTGTACACTCACACTAAGTACATCAATTCTGCTCAAGTGCCAATTATAAAAACGCATCATTCTCAGAAAAACGCATAAGTAGGGATAAATTCCTTCGATTCTACATTGGTGACCCCGACGTGATGGGAACGGTTGTCTTTACGACGTGTCTTGAAAAGCAGACGGTTGACGCTTGAGGTATACTCGCTCCCTCTCTGCAACTTCCAACGAAACTCTAGACGCCTTTCCCATTCCGTACAATATTCATGGTCTGCCGCGGTATTCCGGTATTTATTAATATAAAAGAGAAATTATTGTTCTGTGAAGAAAAATAATGATTACATACAAATGTTTTTTTTTGTTTTATCAAATTATTCCTTTGCTAGTGTCAAAAACCCTTCAATTTAGCTCAAATCAATCAGTTTCTTAACCCAAGAAACTTTCACTTGACATAAGAGATACTATCATTTTTATGGACTGAATTCTCGACCCATTCAACTAAGATCCTTTAAATCAACTACAAATCGAGTTTCAGTGAAATGTAATATTTATTTACATGAAACCAAAATTTTATTCTACGAAAAGTATCAATGATACGTTATGCAAATGCAGAGGAGTCAATAACTCTCATTAATGGCTCAAGGATTTTCAGAAGCCCAAATGCGGCAATTTTGCTTGTTGACGTAGTACCTGACAAGTGAAAATTTTTTACAGTGTACGTTGGCATGCAGGGCTCTCATTAATGGAAAAAATGATTTTTTTCGTAAAAACTGAAAATGGGTTGTTCCAGAACGAAAAATTGAGTGTTCCAGATCTACTGCGATGTTCAAGGTCGGTCTGCTTCAATTCCTGCACTAGTTGAATCTTGTACGGCTTCAGAGCCGAATACTTACGCAAAATTCGCCATGTGGAGGTTTGGGATAAGCCCAGTTGTTGAGAACGTCGAGAAATTGACAAATTTGGATCTTATTCAATACCGTGGCTCACGGTTGCTATGTTTTCAGTTGAACCACCCGGTCGAACATGCTTTCGTGATGGCACTTTTTGTACCGAGCCCGTCGACTCAAATTTAGCGCCAAATTCTTAATAGCGGTCTTAGAAGGTCGATTATGTTGTCTGAAAATATCACGAATTTCGCGGAATCTACCATATTCATACTGGGTTTTAATTATTTTGATGCGATTTTCGGGCGGAATTGAATCCATTATAACAATTGCCTAAGCATCTACTACGAATGTGGTCACGCTTAAAAAAACAAAGTTTTTGTTGAAAGAGCCTTTATATTCTGGAACGTGAAATGACTTTCGCATGTTCCAAATTCAGACATCAGTTATGCCACATGTTTATGTTTCGGTTTTGTAGTACACAAAATATTGAATTTATTATTCGAACTGCTCGAACATTTCATTTCTCTCTCGGCGCACTGAATCTCTCACGGGTGCCTTAGAAAGTCTGAAAATGATTAATTGTATGCAGAACAAGAGTTCGGGTTAATGCCGGGCCAGCATGAAACGAAAATGCAAATTTTCAATTTTCCACCTCATACTAGGTTAATTATTTATCTTGACAGCTTTTTCTTCATAAATATTCAATGATAAGGATCTCGGACATGATTTCATCAATTTCTTTGATGAATTCAGTGTCGGAGGAAATGAACAGATCCAAAATACATTTTTTATGAGTTTGGGTTAGGAGATTTCGGCATATTTTGCAATCAATTTCGTTGGTAACTGAAGCTATTTGAGGGATTCGGTTTTTAATGAAGGATTATGCTGCTCAAGTTGAAAGACAGAATTTGAATTTGAATGTCAATAAAAATCACGTTTTCAAATTGGTTGCCACATTCTCTTTCAGGGTATTTGATCATTTTCTTTGTTGTAAATTCGACTATTCCTTTCATCGAAAAAATTTATAAATATGCATCGGATTAAGTTATTACTTGGAATATATTTGAAATAGATTGAAGCGAATAGGCTTGCAAAATTTCGCAGATATTGCCGAGCTACAAAATTTTCAAAAGAAATGTTTCTAATACTATAGTATTATAGCTGGATGGTGTCTATTTGGTCGAGTATTATCCAATAACGAATATGGAGTCTGAAAACGAATTGTGCGTTGGTAGGCCGATTATGTGGACTGTAAGTCGCTCTAAGTGCCCGATACACATTAATCGAAGAACGCCTATTTTCGTAATAAAGCTGAACAATTTGAAAACGCTGTGCCCGGCTACGTCGCTCCATTATGAAATGTCAGACACTACTGAATAAGAATTCCACTTCAGTTTACACGACGCATGCGCGATCTGCAACTAAACCCCCACCACGAAGAGTACCTCTAAATGAATCATTAATATTCGAGAGCCATTCTATTCTCGCCTTTTTTCAGAATTTTACGCAGATCATATTTGAAAATCATCTGCAATGTTCTTCTTCATAAATTATATCAACGTCTCAGCGTCATATATGTCGGTTAGAGATATCATATAGAATAATCTGGAATATCACTGTCGGTTTCTGCATTACACTCACAAATGGTTCAGTCAATACTGGCAGCCGACCTTTCCCCTAATATTGATTCTGAGACTCAATTTCACCGAGAATCGAAATAAATTCGAGTCAAGAATTATTATCAACCCTTTCGTTTCGTGCTGACTAGCACTACAACAAAATTTCTTGCCGTAACGAAGAAAATCCAATACCTCCACCCCTCCTCGACCGTTGAGTACATAAATCCTGACGATATTTGATTCATCAGGAACCCAGGACGGTATCTTCGACAAGAAATGGAGAAGGGTGCGGAGCATGGATACGGCACCCTCTGTACTAGCATGTAAGTGGTATTTCAGTATTATAAAAGGCGTAAGCGCTCAGCGGGTTAATATAGAGCTTTAGCTAAAGAGATAAAGCGGCTGAAGACGAAGACACGTTGCATTATTCAACGCTGATCCGGCCAAGGGCACTTTGGCTTACGCCTGCAGGATCGAACTTGCCTCAGGACGATGTTATTCAGAGTTTGGAGGAATCGAATCCTGATAATTTGATGTTAAACATTGTTTATTGATCAGATTTACTCTGGTTTGCTCGATGAGGATTCAATGGAAATACATGGGGGATTGTTTATATTGTGAGTATAACAGAATTATATTTCCAAGGTCCTTCTATTAAAATATTTCACAGATTTCAATTGTTATCATTATAACACTTTCAACCATCACAATTCGTCTACAAGTGGTGGCGGATATTGTTATTATTCTTATTTGGGTAATAACCATCATCCTGTACTGTTTTTTTTTCAATGACTCACAGACGTTTCCTGTCGTTTTCAAGGCAAATATAGCATTTAAAAGAGCTGACGCTTTATTTAAAAGCTAATTTTTGCTTATTTGTTTTCATGTTTTTTGACAATTTTGATCTTACGGTGTTGGTGTTGTCAATTTTAAAATTTTCTATGGAACACTGTGTATATTATTTCAGTTTCTGATGAAACATTTTACTATGAGTTCAAAAATATGGGGTTCCGATATTTTTTATTTCAATACTTAGCGATATATTAACAGAAAAGTATCTAAAAAAAATTAAAATCTAATATAATATATATAAATAACTAATCATATTCATTTATATTAACTAAAAGTAAGCTATTTTCAAAACATTGAAACTTAACTAAATTAAACTTAATGTATTAGATGTTCAAACTGAGCACCATTACTTCTTGACAATAAGCAAGTCGGTTTGTAAATTCTGAAGTAACATTAGCTATTATTTCTGGTGGAATTATCTATATCTCGTGAATGATTCTTGCAAATTATTTGGTCTGTCAACAAAATCCTTAGACTTTAAATAACCCCACAGAAAATAGTCCAGTAGAGGGAGGTCGGGACTTCTTGAAAGCCATTCATAAGTACCCCTTTTTCAATCCATCTGCGATAAAATGTTTAATCTAAATAAACTCATTATTCGAGAGTTATGGGTTGGTAGTCTATCCTGCTGAAACCAGATATTATTTGGTAATTGTCCATTTATCTCCAATGCACTTGTGGCTTAAGCAGCTGTATATACCTATCTCCGTTTAGTTTCTTGTAGGAAGAAGGGTTTCACAATTCTGTTGTCATAAATGCCGGCCCAAAAGTTCAATTTTCGTGGATGTTGTATATGAGCTTCTTGAACCCAATGAAGATCAGTTTATGACCATTAATATTCTTCCTACTGAACGACGGCTAATTCCATGCAGATTTGGCGAGGTCTATAGTGAATAAGTGAGAATTTCCTCCCAAAGATATAGCAACACTTTGAGCTACACCTTCATTAGTTATTCGTTTTTACCATCTACTTTCTGGTACATTGCTGTTACATTTGCCTCATACCTTCGAAAAGTTTTCGTTTCGTTCAAGAACTGTCCGAAGACGATTTTGACAGACATTTACAATTTGGTGAATCGATGATGGATATTTGTCACCGTGATAATGATTTTTAAAGAAATCAAGGTGTTTTCTGACGAAGCTATATTTTATTCAAACGGTACAGTTAATCGACATAACTGCCGCTACTGGTCACAAACTAATCCTCATAGGGTTCAAGAGGCTCATACACAACATCCACAAAAATTGAACGTTGAGGTCGGCATTTCTAACAACAGAAACGTGGTACTCATCTTCCTACAAGAAACTTACAGAGATAAGTATTTACAGCTTTCAGAGACATAAGTTTCCGGTATTAGGGATCAATGAATAATTACCAAATAATATGTGGTGTCAGCAGGATGGAGTACCACGCCATCATGCTAGTATTATTTGAGACTATCTAAATAGGACATTTAATCACAAATGCATTGGAAGAAGGGGTACTAATGAATGGCCTGTACGAAGTCCCGACTTTAATCCACTGAACTATTTTCTGTAAGATTATTTTAAGTTTGAGGTTTATGTTGATAGACCAAATAATTTGCAAGAATTAGCTGCAGGATTAACTCACGAGATACAGAGAATTCCACTAGAAGTAATAGTTAATGTTACTAGAGAATTTACAATACGACTTGCTTTTTGTCAAGAAGTAAACGATGCTCAGTTTGAACATCTTATACATTAAGTTGAGTTTCAGTTAATACTAATAATTATGATTATTTATTTCTTTAATGGATATTACATTTTTAGGTTCTTTAGATACTTTTCCGTTAGTATCTCGGTAGTTCAGAAATAAAAAAAATCGAACCCCATATTTGGTACTCGTAATAAATTGTTTCATCCAAACTAAAATAAAATACAGCGTGTTTCATTGCAAATTTCAAAATTGACATTACTTTCGGTAAACTAGAAGTTCAAATTGTTCAAAAATATGAAAACAAATAGGCAATCTACTGGAGTATTTAATTCCAAATTTTCTTTCGATATCCCTTAAAATTCCAGAGATACTTGGTTCCTTACATTTGCCCATCACTGTAGTTTCTTCTTTGTGTTAGGAAAGGTTACGTCAACCAATTTCTCCTGTACATTTACTACATGAAGATGAGTTAATTCACCTTTTGGCAATCTCAAGCTTATCCAACGAGCGATGCTACCTTATTCATTAAATTCTGCTCATCGAAAGCCTACTTCAGAAAATGAGCAATGTTTATTTCACTAAAAACTTTCAAATTTTTTGCTGGTAGCCTCCAGATTGTCGTTTTGAAAAAGCCAGTAATTTCGTATACTTCTTGATATCTCCAAGCATAATTCTGTTCTTAATATCGAATATGAGCTCCATAAGGTCGAATTCTTTATTTATTATAAAACACTATTTGGCATAGGACAAATCATACTTGCTTCTCGACTTCATAGGAATAACTGAAGATAACTCAGATTGAGCTCAGTAAGAATGAATCGGATATTGCAGTATATTTTCTTCTACTCTGAACACAGATTCATGGATTTATTTGCGAAAAGAAAAACGATTTCAATTTCCCAAAATTTTGACAATCGAATATGACTCTCTATACTTTTATTGCAACGTAGTGAAATAGTAAAGGGTCCGCCATCTAAGGTTTTTTTTTTTCAACTAGTGCTTATTTCATGAATGGCAACACTTAGGTTATGTCTGATTTGACAGTTAATTAGTTTTATCCTTCCGCTGAACGAATATGGTTGTGTATACGCTTGAACAACACTGGGAAATATTGCGGTATTACTTTGAAAATCATGGTAATGTTGCAGAATGTGTACGAAAATTGCGTACGGATTTTGGAAGAAATGAAGCACCGTCAGCTCCGTATGTTCGTTATCTCGTGAAAAAAGTGAAAGAAACTGGCAGCCTCATCGATAAACCAACGCGTGAAAAAAACAGTGCGTATACCCGAGAATATTGCTGCTGTGGCCGAAAGTGTGCGTGAAACGCCATCAACATCAGTTCACCGTCGTTCTCAACAATTGGACATTCCGGAGACATCATTGAGACGAATTTTGCGTGAAGACCTTGGTACGACGCCGTACAAAGTGCAATTGGTTCAGGAGTTGAAGCCAACTGACCATCCAATGCGTTTTCGCTTCGCTAAGTGGGCCTGTGATCGACTTGCAGAAGATGCCGATTTTTCCAAAAAAATCAACTATTCAGATGAAGCTCATTTCGATCTTGAAGGGTATGTAAACAAGCAAAATTGTCGCATTTGGGGCACAAAAAACCCGCCCGCATTCACTGAAAAACCGATACACCCAAAACGAGTCACTGTTTGGTGCGGATTTTGGTCCATTTTTCTTCGAAAATGAGCAAGGAGCGGCCGTTACAGTCAACGGCGATCGTTATCGGGCCATGTTGAACGAATTTTTGTTCACAGAAATTGAAAATGAGGATATTGGCGACATTTGGTTTCAATAGGACGACGCTACGTGCCACACATCCGACGCTACACTCGATGTTTTGCGCCCTGTTTTTGAAAATCGCATCATCAGCCGCAGAACTGATGTCGTTTGGCCACCTCGGAGCTGCGATTTGACACCGTTGGACTATTATTTGTGGGGTGCCATCAAAGATAAGTGTTACGCCTACAAGCCAGAGACAGTTGACGCTTTAAAGGACAATATTCGTGAAGCTATTGGTGAAATACAGCTGCACACAATCGTTAATGTGCTTGAAAATTGGACCGATCGTGTAGGCTACATTGAGGCAGCCAGCAGTGTAGCTTCAAATTTATTACCTGCAAAATTAGCTTCAAGGTACGAGCGACGACCTCAAAAAGTGGCAAAACAAAAATAGTGTGAGTGGGGTAGCTGAAGATGGTTTGTTGGTCTACTTGAATCAACTATCAGCTAGATTCAGCCCTAATACTTAATGGGCAAAATGGTCGTTGCTGAAAAGCTGCTTCGAAATGCCCCTGTTCGCTGGTTTGTTTTCCTTAAAAAGTTTATTGAAAAATAAGACATTTAGTTGTCATTTGCAGATTTCAAAAGGTAATAGCGTTTCTGAAACGAAAAAATGAACTGAACAATCTTCGGCCTCCTGGAACAGAAAGCCTAAGATTTTGTTTTGACATACCGACATGGAAAGTGCATTTCCCTTAATGCTGGCCAGCACACTATTGGTGGTATCCCAAAGCAAGTAGCGAAATATTTAGGTTTAAAAGACCCAGAGTTATACACCAGCCACTCTTTTCGCATAACTAGAGCCACTATGGTTGCGGATTCGGGCGGAGATATTTTAGCACTAAAGCGTGCAGGAGGGTGGAAGAGCACCGAAATTGCGATGGGTTATGTCGATGATTCGGTCAAAAAAAAATCGAAATGTCTAGCAAATTATTCGGTAGTAATGAGAGTACAAATGCTCTGCAGTCCTCAGTAGTTTCTGAGTCAACAGATGGTTCCTCATCAACAGTTTCAACTATTTCATCATCAAAAATCTGTGTTACTAAAATAACAATTGTACCATGATTTTCAACATATATGACCATAAAACAAAATTTTTCTAATGTAAATAATACTACTCTTGTAAAAATTCTGCAACTTAACTGTTAGTTCTACAAGTTAGTTACTTGATAAAATAAACTTTCTTGATTAATATTGTGTAAATAGAAACTGACGTTCACAAATGAGAAACAAATAAAATATATATCTCTGAATTTACGCTTGAAGTGACGTTCAGATAATTATGATTACAATTGAAATAGTTCAATTTCATTCAAAATTATATAAAATATTGTGCGAAATATATCTTCGTAACTCGCTTTCTTTTCTCTTTGCGAAACTCACTTTGCTCGTTGAGGGGTAGTATGCTCGATACGAAAAATAATGCTTTCTTACCATCTTATATTCAGAAGACTTGGTGATCTCCACGACGCCCGAGTAACCAACGATTTAGCATCGTAGGCTCCCCATTTATAATCCATAACTCTCAAAATTTAAACTGATTACTGAAGCAACCCCAAAAATATCAGATACGGTCCCGTTTTCGTTTCCTCTCGTGTCCCGGATTTTTCTCGGCACGACGAACAGGCCCAGATTTCTCGTGATGACAGTTATGTAAATCATCTGAGTTATTACAGTCTTAGATTTGTATGACTCTGGGGTAGATGCTAGCGATTTTCGGCGAGATATTATTCCTGCATTTCTTCGTATTTATTTCTACCCTGATTTATGTCAAGACGTGATGCCTGGATGGCTGAGGAGTCGGTTTATTGTGGAAAATGTTTCTTGCGCGTCCGAAAATGATGACTGGAGATGGGAGAGGAATCCGCTTGGAATTCCAATTCTTGTTTACTTGAAGATATAAGCGTCTGCTGTTGAAACTTGTTTTTTTCTACTGATCTGTGTTTCTTTGATATACAGGGTGGCCATTTGAAAACGAAACAGACGAGATTACAAACGAAATAAATTTTTTTCGATTAAAATGCTCGAACAGGTCGATTTCTATTTCGAAGAGGACAACTTAGATGTAGGCTACGGACGCATAATAATAATAATAATATAATTTTATTGATCCTTTCATACATAACAGTTTTATGTGTAGGACAGGTCATTAACAAAAAATAATCTATAAATTTTCTAAATCATCACTTAAATATTCATCGATGGTGTAATAACATTTTCTTAATAGTAAGGACTTAATTACTTTCTTAAAACTAATGAGATCTGACGACCTCAAACTGACAGGCAAATGGTTGAAAAGTTTGATACTCCGATATATCGGGGACATTTCAAATTTAGATGTTCTGTGTATGGGAAACGATAATATTCCCTTGCTTCTAGTATTATGGGTGTGAAAACTAGATAGACTCTGAATGTCGTTTTCATTCTCCTTTATATATATAAGGCATTTCAAGATGTAAATGGAGGCCAATGAGAGAATACCATTTTTAATAAACAGCGGTCTGCATGAGGACTGTGGGGCCAAGTTGAATATCAGGCGAAGTATTCTCTTTTGGAGTATGAAGACCCTATGACAATCTACAGAATTTCCCCAAAGCAGGACGTTATATGATAAATGGCAGTGCACTAAACTGAAGTAAATATTTACCAGGTACCTTATTGAAAACGAGCACTTTATTCTTGCTATTGCATAATAGGTGTTGCAAAGCTTTTTGCACACTGCATCAACATGTTGGGTCCACCTTAAATTTTTGTCAATATGTACTCCTAAAAATCTGATGGAATCACTCGATGGAACTATCTCATTATCAACATGGATCAAGAATGTTCTAGGATATACATTCGAAAGTGTGAAGTGAATGCATTCTGTTTTTTTGACATTGATCATAATTGCATTTAACTGACACCATTCAACGAAACTCCGTACCAAAAGCTCACACATTTGCTGTAGTTCATCCAAGGAACCCGCAGAAATAGCGATGGAAGCGTCATCAGCAAACAAAATTATTTTGATGGCCTTGATTAAGGCTAGATGATTCATAAAATTTCCTTTTTAAATGACTAGGAAGGTCGTTAATGAACAACAGAAATAGGAGCGGTCCAAGGACAGAACCTGAGGGACACCCATCTTGACATTATATGGACATGATGAAAATTCGCCCATTCTGACAGAAGCAGTTCTGTCACCGAGGTAACCACAAATCCATTCCAAAAACAGCCCCCTGAAGCCCAAATCATAACACTTTTGTAATAGAAATTTATGAGAACACGCCTGCAATACAATTACCAATGTCAAGGCTTTTGTAGACAAAGTCCACAAACTGTAAAGCTCCAGTCTGGGTAGAGTGACCTGGTCTAAAACCATGCTGAGCATCATTAAGAATTTTGAATTTATCCAAAAATTTCAACATTCTGTTGAAGACTATTCTTTCAAATAACTTAGAAAAGACACTCAAGATAGAAATAGGGCGGTAATTCAGTATATCCAGAGTGCTATCCTTTTTATGTATCGGAACAATGATAGCCTGCTTCATAAAACGAGGAAAGACACCCGAAGTGATTGACAGGTTGACTATATGGGTGAAATGTGTTACTATCTTCGTTGCTATCATTTTTAAAACCCGCGTAGAAATAATGTCGATACCTGAACTTTTTTTATTTTTGAGAGTTCTCAAGATATCAAGAACTTCAAGATCAACAACCGGATGGAAGAAAAAACTTGCAGCCACAATGCCAGAAGAAGTGCACTCAGAAGATATGGACGAGTTGTAATACCGTTGAAGGGTGATTTCAGCAATAGAGGTGAAATGTAGCGCAAATATATCTGACAAAACTCTTGGGTCTTCATGTAAAATACAGTCAATCTCCAATGAAATTGACTTCTTCTGTCGATCCCTACGACCTGTTATAGAATTAACTAATCCCCAGACCGTTTTATTCTTATTGTCTGATTTTTCGATGAGTTCGCAATAATAGTTAAATTTGGAATTTTTCAATAGAAGATTATAGGAAGCTTTCGACTTTTTATATAATGCTAAGGTTGATAGACTTCTGACATTAGTATGTAACCAGTGGACATCCATTAGTTCTGTTTTGCGCTCCTGATTTCAGGTGTGACCCATTTTTTACTATTCTGTGTATTTATATAACGTTTTATCAGTGGGCAGAATGCTTCAAAGGTACTCAATATGGTATACATGAAAGATTCAAAACAATAATCTACGTTGGTGTGAAGATAAATACTTTCAAAACTAGTAGTTGCTATTTCATCAACAAACTTATCAATGTTCGCCTGACTTAAATTTCTAACTAATTTAGAATTGGGTTTCATTTTTTTTTCAATGTTGACTGTGAGGGTTAACAAAATAGCACGGTGATCACTTATAAAGGCTTCAAAAACCTCTGTTGTAAAATCAGATGAAAGTGCATTATTTAAAATGTAATCAACTTTTGATACAGATGTATAACCGGTTATATCAGTGAATACCCTTGTAGGAATGTCAGATGAGATATGTAGACTATAGCATTCAACCAAGTCAAAAAGTAATCTAAAATACGAATTTTGAGTCTTCAAAAAGTCTACATTCAAATCGCCACACAAGAACGTCTTATCAGCCAAGTTAAAGCAGTGATTCAATGCATGTGCCAGTTTATCTACAAAAACTTCAATGTTACCAGAACATGGACGATATACACTCAAAATGTTCATACGAAAACTACTCACTGTCACCACTATTCCACACATTTCGCACTGCATTTCTTCAGAAAACCTGGTCACGTTCAACCTTTTCATTGGAAGACCAACTCTTACATAAATCATAGATCCACCATGTGCTCTATTTGGACGACAATAATAGTCAGCCTGCATATATCCTGGAAAGCGTTATAGTTTGCACTTCTCCTGCTCACACCAATGCTCGACAACACTAACAATATCTGGATCGCGTTCAGCCAAAAGTGATTCTATGCATTCCATTTTATTTTTAACGCATTGGACATTCAACTGTAATATTTTGATGTTTGAGATTACCTTTGCTTTTTTACGTTGTCTGATCTTTCATCGTCCTCTGGCGAAAAAACGATGAACGCTGGCTTTGTTTGGCCAGTTCGACCCATCAAGTGCCTTTTCATGTTCAGAGTTCAGTAGAAGAACCTTAAATGAAGAATAGCTCTCTGGATACCTCGATGTTAACTTCTCACATTTCGCGTTAGAAAATTTTTTAAAAAAAAAATTGTAAGTCTTCAACCGTGGTTTCGGGCTTCAAATTTGAAACATGAAATGCTCTGAATTTCTCAACTCCCTCTACAGATGAACTGCCAGAAAAACTTCCAACAACCAACGGGCGATTTCGTCCACGAGTTGTGCGCTTACGGGATACAACTTTCCAGTCTTCCTTATCGACTGACTTGGGTACTTCCTTATCAGCCGATTTACTCAATGTGGTTTGGTAAGCATTCACTCCTCTGTTGTCTTGCCTTTCTTTCGAAACGGCTATGGAAAGTCGTGGAATGCTTGTCCCGGGAACATCCTGTATATTCGCATGAGCGCGACTCGAAATGTCGGCATCCCCAACTCGGCCAGATCCAGTAGAACGCCCACGGCCAGGATCGACAGTTACAGCATCAACAATATTCCTCGTGTTATTAACCGATTTATCAGCGGTGACTTCACATTGTGTGTTAAACATCTTTTTTGTTGATAGATTATTTATAATGGTATTTTTATTATTTATTTCGGCTTCGAGAGTCGTAATTTTAAATTGCAAAAGCGAATTATTTTCAATAAGCAGAGAATTCTTTGATTCTAATTCAGATATAATCTTGAGAAGTAATTCATGATGTGAAGATTCAATAGTTAGAGGCATGTTTGCCACTGACGGAGAGACATCGGAAGAATGAAAATCAATTGAGTTTATTATTTCATCCTAACAACATTTTTTAGTCTTTTAGCACAGCCCAGGATGGTAAAGTTTAGTGCAGATATTACACTTTACACTGCTTTTTACAATTGTTCGTTCACAGTAACTACACTCAGGAATTATCTCTTTCAGGGAGTCGCTCGGACCAACCTTCTTACTAGACATCTTGTCGCTGAATATCATAGCATTTCAACCCTTGCCACTACAACCCTTACCCCCAAATTTTGAATAGGGAAGATGGGGTAAGTGATATCTCATTTGAACGGTATTTTTATACTGATTTCCGCACAGTAATATTTTTTTTCATCTTATGCATTAGTTCTCGAAATATTCCCAACTGAGTATTTGAAAATGAAGTGGTGTTTTCATGGCACTTGTAGAGTTTTTTAGTGAAAAATAGACATTTTGAGCTTCAAAACAACCATGACTGTGGCTTCCTTCCTCCAATCCACTGACATAGAAATCTTTAATCAAGATGTCGAATAAACAAAGCAAACAATCAATGTGCGAATAGAACCGCAGAATTCTTCAATCAACGACATTTAGATAAACATGTTAATAGGAAGTATGTGTTGGAATTACTGTCAAAGTTTCAAGAAACCGGGTCCGTGGCTAATAAAAAACGAAACAAGGAAAGAAATGAAGCAGCTGAAGTAACTTTCCTTGGACAGATTGCTTTGAATCCAATGACAAGTACGAGGCAGCTAACACATGAATCTGGTTTTACACGAACTAGAATTGCAAATATTTTGAAGCATCATAAATTCCATCCTTACAAAATTCATCTTTCACACACACTAAACGAAGATGATTTTGACCGTCGTGTTGAATTTTGTGATACAATGAGTGAACGAGTAACTGGTAATCCCAATTATCTGTACAATGTTTGTTTCTCCGATGAGTGTTCGTTCTTTCGAAACCGCCCAGTAAATCCACACAATTGTCCTTATTGGGCCGATGCTAATCCGAGATTGTTCCACGAAGTTTATACTCAACAACCAGAAAAATTCAATGTTTGGGCTGGAATATTTGGTGACAACATTGTCGGCCCGTTCTTTTGACCTGGTAATCTTACTGGAGATATGTATTTGGACTTATTTGAAAATCACATTGATCCAATTTTGACGGAAATTATTGAAAACAATGCTGGAAATTATGTGGAAGATCAGATTGTGTTTCAGCAGGATGGAGCTCCTCCATACTACGCCTTACCAGTTCGAGAATATCAGGATCAAAGATTTCCAAATCGGTGGATTGGAAGGAGGGGTCCCACTGAATGGCCAGCCAGAGCGCCAGATCTATCACCACTAGATTTCTTTCTTTGGGGCCACTTGAAGAGTAAAATTTACTCGACACTGCCCGATTCCATAGAAGATTTAAGAAGACGTATAGTGAACGAATGTCGTCACTTCACTTCAGAAATGCTGCAAAATGTGTGACATCGTTTCGAACAAAACTTATTTCATTGTATGGTAGCTAATAGTGAACAATTTGAATATTTAATTAATTGATGTGAGTTTTTGATAAATTATTTACTTTACTTTGAAAAAAGTTTTATTTCTTAGATCAATACTTCAAATCGTTCTGATACCATACAGTTGTAGAATGATTTCAGTGAATAAATCAGTTAGTCGAACATCTGACCCTAGGAGTATTAACACGTACGGTATGACTTCATTTACCCAGTGGTAGATGTTTTGCAATTTCAAATACAAGTACGGAAATTTTGTGTTTCGGAAGCACAAAATGTCAATTATTAGCAAAAAATTTATTTAAGTGATAAAATTAACTAACGCATGAATATTTCGAGAACTAATGCATTAAATGGAAAAACATTTACTGTGCTGAAATCAGTATAAAAATACCTTTCAAATGACGTATCACTCACCCCACCTTCTCTATTCAAAATTTGGGGGTGAGGGTTGTAGTAGCAAGGGTTGAAGCGCTATGCGTCCGTAACCTACATCTTAAGTTGTCCCCTTGAAACAGAAATCAACCTGTCCGAGCATTTTCATCAAAAAAATTTATTTCGTCAGCAATCTCGTCTGTTTCGTTTTCAAATGGCCACCCTGTAATTGTTTTGTGCTTTATTTGGCTAGTTATTGAAGTAGATGAAATTAAGGTGATAGTATTGAAACAAAAACTGATAATCAATAGAAGAGTTCCCATTATGGGGTGTTTATTTTTATTCTTCCTTTTATGTGTTGAAATATTGAAATTAAAAAAGAATTGATTCTCAAGAATACTTCGTCAGGGGGCTGGAATATTTTATGCTACCATATATATATGCTATAGTCGTTGGGAAATCATAACATCTAATTCACACTAAAAAAAAAACTGAATCTATTGGACATATAGGCCACATGTGAATACTGTTCGATCAATGCATTCACTTTGGATTCATAATTTCCGTGGTGCCGGGGAAAAAGGAGTTGAGTCCATTTTTGATCAGAGCCAGATATGTCTTGACTCTGAATGTACAGCCTTGGCCAAAAGTATTGAGCACCCATGTCACCTTTCAGTTTTTTGAACAGGGTCAAATCGAAATAAAATGAAACAATTCCTGTATGTTTATATCTTTATTTATCAATACATAATCAATATTTTGTGGGTCCACTTTTTGCATTAATTACGGCAGAAATTCTTTTTGGCATCGAGTTCACTAGTTTTCTACACTCTTCAGCCGTTATCGCGTTCCACTCCAGACGCAAGCAGCGTTTTAGCTCTTCTTTGTTGTTAATAGTGTGGCGCCGGACTCTGCGCTTTAATAAACCTCAAAAATGATCTATGGGGTTTAGGTTCGGAGACTGGACAGGCCAGTCCAGAAGTTCAATGCAATTTTCTCGAAACCATGTCATCGAGAGAGCAGACTTGTGGCACGACGCGTTATCCTGCTGGAATTTAACGCCATCCATATTTGTGTCTCCAAAAAGTGTGTTGAATGAAAGCAACAACGCAGATTCTAGTACATTTATGTACTTTTCAGAGTTCATGCGACCCTCACACGCGAACAATTCGCCAACTCCAGAATCAGTCATGCAGCCCCAAACCATTATGCTGCCGCCACCGTGTTTTACAGTTGGTACTACATACTCTGGTTTAAATTTTTCACCTACCCGGCGACGCACAAAGATCACACCAGGTGTTCCAAAAATCTGCAACAACGAGAAAAATATTGAGCCCCGAGAAAAATATTAAATTAAAATAAAGAGGCATTTTTTTCAAACTGTTTATGAAATATTATAAGGACATTAAATTAACTAACTTACCCCAAAGTTTGATTCATCTGACCACACGACATTTGACCAATCTTCTGCAGTCCAACTTCGGTGTTTTAAAGCCCATTCATATCGAGCTTTCTTGTTGTCATCCGAGAGCCATGGCTTCTTTCTGGCTTTACACCCTCTCAAACCAGCTTCCTGAAGTCGTCTGCGAATTGTGCGAGCAGAAATTGATATCACTCCAATCTTCAGCAAACAATCACCAAAACTAAACGACTGGATGTGTCCACAACGAAGGGCAGTAGCGAACTGATGAATGAAGACAAAATGTGCAAAAATAGCAAACTTTATGGCACCCAGGTGTTTTATTGCTTTTTGCGGCACATGTAATTATTTTTAATCATTTTTAAATGCCGACAAAAGAATCCTTAAACAATAGCTTTGTTTTTCCCACACATGCCGTGCACCTGCGAAATTTTTTAGGATGCTCAATACTTTTGGCCAAGGCGGTATATATTGAAACCTTACTTATGGACCAAAAAAGATAAGTCAGGTCAATAATATACGCGCCAATTACCCATGCTCAGAAGGAGGTAACTTCAAGTTAAGTTTTTTTTTTGACGTTCGAAAGGAGATATGTGCACTTCTTTCTAAATATTTCCTAATGTTTAAAAATCTTCGAAACAAGTCATTTGAAAATAAAAAGAAGAATATATTTGTGCTCTTGTCTAAATATTTGGGATATATAAATATTCAACCTGATTTGTAATTTGAAATCGAACTTCAGGCTATTGTCCTGAACATTCTCAATAATGGACTCAACTCCTTTTTCCCCGGCAACACGGATTTGTTGTCAGTAGTGATCAGTATTAACGGTTTCGCCAGGTTTTAGGAGCTCGTGGGAGAGACACCTTTCTGGTCCCGCCAAACACACAGCATTGTCTTCTTGCCGAATCGATCTGGTTTTGCAGTCGATGTTGATGGTTGTCCCGGATTAACCCATATTTTTTTTCCGTTTAGGATTTTCAAAATAAATCCATTTTTCATCGCCAGTAACAATCTGAAAAAAAAAATCTGA
Source organism: Micraspis discolor (assembly GCA_030674115.1). Lineage (NCBI taxonomy): Eukaryota > Metazoa > Arthropoda > Insecta > Coleoptera > Coccinellidae > Micraspis > Micraspis discolor. The sequence goes on from JARTUT010001328.1 coordinate 247,570, forward strand.
TAAAGCATGGTCACCATATCCCTCGACAAGCATTCGATGCGACTCTGCAGCATTTTTCTTCAAATGAAAACAAAAAATTAATGCTTTCCGCAAATCAACACTTTCTGGTACAAAATTCGACATTTTTAACACAATGAAAAAATATGATGTTGTCTGTTCAATGACTTGATGTATACTAAGTATGTTTCACAGATGTCATAGCAAACAAGAAAACATAATAAAGACTCGTTCAGAACAAATGTTCTCTATCGGACATTTGTATCTTGACGCTCATTTCATAGTGGTATCTTGAAGAAATCCAAAGGTGAGTACTGATTTTTTATCTGGTTTCGTAGTCTGTCTATTCGATATTTATGAAGGTTGATAACAGAGGATGTCTGTTGAACGTTGGTTATAAGAATAATAATAGCTGATGATTATTGCCCAAATAATAAGTCTATAATTTAAACATGTTCCAATTCATTATATCTTGACATTGTTTGTCCCATTAATCGTCATTTTCTTGACTTGTCCAAATGTGATGATATTACTGTTGGACATATTTTCTCGTGAAAGAGTCACTCGAGATTAAATTTCAGCACGTGAGATCTCTTTCTTTCAACATTCAAGTTGATAGTTCATAGGCCATGTCGCTCATGACATTTTCTCCTTTCTTAAAGGCAAACAGGATTATGTTTGCATATTACTACATTCTACAACTATAAAATTCTGAATCTGATAATTCAATGTGTCAAATCCGCACGTTTTTCTCCGAGTTCAGTGAGTTCAGGCGTGAACCTTGAAAATCCATGGAGTTCTCGCTTCCTTTCTGTACAAATATTAGCGCACCCGCCATATCCACAACGTCCCCTTGGGGAATCCTTAATGATTTATACAACCGCTGGTTCCGCCATCATCACTTAATTTATGTTTATTCTAAATTAAATATAACCGCTACATAATGTAAGAATAAATTTTCCGACAACGCAATTTTCCGCTTGATCCAGGATCCGCTCTAGTGGTTGCCATGTGGTGGCAGGTATTTGTTATCGTGAAGATTTGATGAGGCTCTTTTCAATTTCGGGTATCATAAGATATATTCCTGGGTGAAGAAAATGTGGAAAATTTTGTATAGATTTGCTTTAAATATACATGGATTAATGGTCGGAAGCTCAGGGTACTTAGAGGACACTGACGTCAGTCAGAATAATCTATCTTTATTTCAATTGTTTATCTCCCATTATCTTAAAGATAATAATATAATAACAATATTTCTTCATTTCGATTCAAAATTAAACGTGAAATATAGGAATGAGTTGAAATAGTGTCGATTAATTGGTTTACATATTTTAATTCAATATAATATGATGAACTATATGGTTTCAAGTTCAATAGATACTTTTATACTTTCTAGTTGAAATAATTTGAATCTTTGATCCTTCTGATTGATTTTAAAGAAAAGGAAATTTCATTAAAAGAGTTATTATTGGCCTATACCTTCGTAATGAATGACTCGAATGAAATCAAATTTAGCAGTAGGTTTTAAAGGCATTGAACACACCATGCCTATTTAACAATATACACGGTGAGTTTTTGATCACTGTTTTAATTTTAATCATAGGTTCTCGAGATCAAAAGAAACATTTTTTTTCCATACCGTTTTTCCATATTCAGCTGCGTTAAAAAGTTATAAGCATTTTAAGGTTTCACATTGGGCAAATAGGTATTCGTAGTCCAGTTTAGTTTGAATCAAAATTACCTTCCACAGCATCCACTATTGAATCTGAATTGTTCAAAAACATTATTTTCCCCCTAGGAAATGATTCACTCACGTTTCATCAGATGAGGACCGTATTCAGAAGGAAGATACAAAATACTTATTTTCTGGTAAAAAAATTCAACACTATAAATATTTTTTGTTGTTCAGCCATGATCACACAATCACTTGAAGAAATTGACCCACTCGCCCTATGGGCTCGTGGGTTAAACTTTCTTCTCATGAATAAACATTCATTTAACTCACTTGTTGTATAAATAACTATTAACAAGTTTCCACGTGAACAGTCACTTTTAATGGCAGTTGTACAAAAAAGATTTTAGTGAATTAAACTTCAGTTATAACCAGCAGAATGAGTAATCTATTTTCAACCATCACATTCAATATGGCAACGACGTACTCGTACAATTAAAGTGTTTCAACTCTTCTCCTTGAACCGTTTGGTTTTCGAAAGTCTTCCATAGGTTTATCTAATTGTATCCGCTAGTCGATCCCCAAGCTCCTCCGTTATAATGTCAAAAGTTCAATCAATATTTCTTCAATGAACAACATGTAGGTCGAGAGAATATCCAATATAACAAGCTGATTTATGACTTTTCGATTCAAACGACGTCCTACAATAATTTCCCGATGCTCCTATTCCACGTCAGTGACATTCCTTGGATCGTAAAAAAGATGAATGATGAATGTTAAAGATTATGATGAGAAAGGTATTTTTATAGACTTTCACCTTCACTATTAGATTTTTCCCGAGTGAATCGCGTTAGTCAAACATAAGCTATTTATTAAGATGTATAAATAACGCTGATAAGTTGGATATTAACACAAATGGTGCTAGGACTGGCACCACAGTGGATATTAGTGTTCGTATTTTTTGAATTATTTCTTTGATTCATAATGGATAATTCTTAGAAGTTTTCATCCCGAGTTTCTATGTTAATTACATCGTTTTTCAACGGAGAATGTGCTCGTTAATGCAGCCTGGCGCATTCACCATTTGCTATGAACACTATTTTACTTCGATAGGCAGACATATTGATTAAAACGTTTCGTTCCCTTGGTAATATTATTTTTGGTAACCGTCCGTGAAGTGCTCACTTCTCGGATATTGCTTCATTTCCAAAAATTACCGCATTTTTTGAGAGGAAGAATGTTGGCTACAAAGCCAAAAGGTCGAAAGTCTTCAGCAATGAGAAGATAAGCAAATTCTTGAAGGAAGCTGATAAGGAAACATATCTAATGCTGAAGGTGATTTTAACAAAATACATGAATTACCAACTTAAATTTTAAGTAGCAAGAACTTTTGGGTTAGCCGGCGCGTGTAGAAAAGAAGAATTGACAAAAATGTGAATGGATGTAATAAACGACAAGAAAGACATGCTGCTTGTGAAAATAGCGGATTCTAAAACACATATTGAGTGACATTTTGTATAATTGAGTAAGAAAGTGTGTAGGAATATTGATCTTTGCGATAATCCCATATTCCACATATCAGATTATTCTTGAATTAATTAATGAAGAATGTTCCGGCCCGTTCTTTTGACCTGGTAATCTTACTGGAGATATGTATTTGGACTTATTTGAAAATCACATTGATCCAATTTTGACGGAAATTATTGAAAACAATGCTGGAAATTATGTGGAAGATCAGATTGTGTTTCAGCAGGATGGAGCTCCTCCATACTACGCCTTACCAGTTCGAGAATATCAGGATCAAAGATTTTCAAATCGGTGGATTGGAAGGAGGGGTCCCACTGAATGGCCAGCCAGAGCGCCAGATCTATCACCACTAGATTTCTTTCTTTGGGGCCACTTGAAGAGTAAAATTTACTCGACACTGCCCGATTCCATAGAAGATTTAAGAAGACGTATAGTGAACGAATGTCGTCACTTCACTTCAGAAATGCTGCAAAATGTGTGACATCGTTTCGAACAAAACTTATTTCATTGTATGGTAGCTAATAGTGAACAATTTGAATATTTAATTAATTGATGTGAGTTTTTGATAAATTATTTACTTTACTTTGAAAAAAGTTTTATTTCTTAGATCAATACTTCAAATCGTTCTGATACCGTACAGTTGTAGAATGATTTCAGTGAATAAATCAGTTAGTCGAACATCTGACCCTAGGAGTATTAACACGTACGGTATGACTTCATTTACCCAGTGGTAGATGTTTTGCAATTTCAAATACAAGTACGGAAATTTTGTGTTTCGAAGCACAAAATGTCAATTATTACAAAAAATTTATTTAAGTGATAAAATTAACTAACGCATGAATATTTCGAGAACTAATGCATTAAATGGAAAAACATTTACTGTGCTGAAATCAGTATAAAAATACCTTTCAAATGACGTATCACTCACCCCACCTTCTCTATTCAAAATTTGGGGGTGAGGGTTGTAATAGCAAGGGTTGAAGCGCTATGCGTCCGTAACCTACATCTTAAGTTGTCCCCCTTGAAAAAGAAATCAACCTGTCCGAGCATTTTCATCAAAAAAATTTATTTCGTCAGCAATCTCGTCTGTTTCGTTTTCAAATGGCCACCCTGTAATTGTTTTGTGCTTTATTTGGCTAGTTATTGAAGTAGATAAAATTAAGGTGATAGTATTGAAACAAAACCTGATAATCAATCGAAGAGTTCCCATTATGGGGTGTTTATTTTTATTCTTCCTTTTATGTGTTGAAATATTGAAATTAAAAAAGAATTGATTCTCAAGAATACTTCGTCAGGGGGCTGGAATATTTTATGCTACCATATATATATGCTATAGTCGTTGGGAAATCATAACATCTAATTCACAAAAAAAAACTGAATCTATTGGACATATAGGCCACATGTGAATACTGTTCGATCAATGCATTCACTTTTGATTCATAATTTCCGTGGTGCCGGGGAAAAAGGAGTTGAGTTCATTTTTGATCAGAGCCAGATATGTCTTGACTCTGAATGTACAGCCTTGGCCAAAGTTTGAGCACCCATGTCACCTTTCAGTTTTTTTTAACAAGGTCAAATCGAAAAAAATGAAACAATTCCTGTATGTTTATATCTTTATTTATCAATACATAATCAATATTTTGTGGGTCCACTTTTTGCATTAATTACGGCAGAAATTCTTTTTGGCATCGAGTCCACTAGTTTTCTACACTCTTCAGCCGTTATCGCGTTCCACCCAGACGCAAGCAGCGTTTTAGCTCTTCTTTGTTGTTAATAGTGGGAGCCGGACTCTGCGCTTTAATAAACCTCAAAAATGATCTATGGGGTTTAGGTTCGGAGAATGGACAGGCCAGTCCAGAAGTTCAATGCAATTTTCTCGAAACCATGTCATCGAGAGAGCAGACTTGTGGCACGACGCGTTATCCTGCTGGAATTTAACGCCATCCATATTTGTGTCTCCAAAAGTGTGTTGAATGAAAGCAACAACGCAGATTCTAGTACATTTATGTACTTTTCAGAGTTAATGCACCTCACACGCGAACAATTCGCCAACTCCAGAATCAGTCATGCAGCCCCAAACCATTATGCTGCCGCCACCTGTTTTTACAGTTGGTACTACATACTCTGGTTTAAATTTTTCACCTACCCGGCGACGCACAAAGATCACACCAGGTGTTCCAAAATCTGCAACAACGAGAAAAATATTGAGCCCCGAGAAAATATTAAATTAAAATAAAGAGGCATTTTTTCAAACTGTTTATGAAATATTATAAGGAAATTAAATTAACTAACTTACTCCAAAGTTTGATTCATCTGACCACACGACATTTGACCAATCTTCTGCAGTCCAACTTCGGTGTTTTAAAGCCCATTCATATCGAGCTTTCTTGTTGTCATCCGAGAGCCATGGCTTCTTTCTGGCTTTACACCCTCTCAAACCAGCTTCCTGAAGTCGTCTGCGGAATTGTGCGAGCAGAAATTGATATCACTCCAATCTTCAGCAAACAATCACCAAAACTAAACGACTGGATGTGTCCACAACGAAGGGCAGTAGCGAACTGATGAATGAAGACAAAATGTGCAAAAATAGCAAACTTTATGGCACCCAGGTGTTTTATTGCTTTTGCGGCACATGTAATTATTTTTAATCATTTTTAAATGCCGACAAAAGAATCCTTAAACAATAGCTTTGTTTTTACACTTGCCGTGCACCTGCGAAATTTTTTTAGGATGCTCAATACTTTTGGCCAAGGCGGTATATATTGAAACCTTACTTATGGACCAAAAAAGATAAGTCAGGTCAATAATATACGCGCCAATTACCCATGCTCAGAAGGAGGTAACTTCAAGTTAAGTTTTTTTTTTGACGTTCGAAAGGAGATATGTGCACTTCTTTCTAAATATTTCCTAATGTTTAAAAATCTTCGAAACAAGTCATTTGAAAATAAAAAGAAGAATATATTTGTGCTCTTGTCTAAATATTTGGGATATATAAATATTCAACCTGATTTGTAATTTGAAATCGAACTTCAGGCTATTGTCCTGAACATTCTCAATAATGGACTCAACTCCTTTTTCCCCGGCAACACGGATTTGTTGTCAGTAGTGATCAGTATTAACGGTTTCGCCAGGTTTTAGGAGCTGTGGGAGAGACACCTTTCTGGTCCCCACACAGCATTGTCTTCTTGCCGAATCGATCTGGTTTTGCAGTCGATGTTGATGGTTGTCCCGGATTAACCCATATTTTTTTTCCGTTTAGGATTTTCAAAATAAATCCATTTTTCATCGCCAGTAACAATCTGAAAAAAAAAATCTGATAAAGCATGGTCACCATATCCCTCGACAAGCATTCGATGCGACTCTGGCATTTTTCTTCAAATGAAAACAAAAATTAATGCTTTCCGCAAATCAACACTTTCTGGTACAGAATTCGACATTTTTAACACAATGAAAAATATGATGTTGTCTGTTCAATGACTTGATGTATACTAAGTATGTTTCACAGATGTCATAGCAAACAAGAAAACATAATAAAGACTCGTTCAGAACAAATGTTCTCTATCGGGACATTTGTATCTTGACGCTCATTTCATAGTGGTATCTTGAAGAAATCCAAAGGTGAGTACTGATTTTTTATCTGGTTTCGTAGTCTGTCTATTCGATATTTATGAAGGTTGATAACAGAGGATGTCTGTTGAACGTTGGTTATAAGAATAATAATAGCTGATGATTATTGCCCAAATAATAAGTCTATAATTTAAACATGTTCCAATTCATTATATCTTGACATTGTTTGTCCCATTAATCGTCATTTTCTTGACTTGTCCAAATGTGATGATATTACTGTTGGACATATTTTCTCGTGAAAGAGTCACTCGAGATTAAATTTCAGCACGTGAGATCTCTTTCTTTCAACATTCAAGTTGATAGTTCATAGGCCATGTCGCTCATGACATTTTCTCCTTTCTTAAAGGCAAACAGGATTATGTTTGCATATTACTACATTCTACAACTATAAAATTCTGAATCTGATAATTCAATGTGTCAAATCCGCACGTTTTTCCGAGTTCAGTGAGTTCAGGCGTGAACCTTGAAAATCCATGGAGTTCTCGCTTCCTTTCTGTACAAATATTAGCGTCGTGCGAGAAACTATTGGAAATGTGACATACAACGATTTATTCGGGTCGATTTTCATCATTTTTGAGGCCCCAATGTGAGGGGATGGATTCCAGATAATTTATTGGGTTTTGTTTAGACAAAATTAAACAGCTGAGGATTTAATTAACGTATTGTTTCATGAAGAATGCTTTCATTTGAAAAATTATTATACAACAACGGGGGGTATAGGAGAAACAAGAGTATTCAAGGCTTGAAGAACTATAGGAAACAAAAGAAAAACTTTCGTTGATGGGATATATATATATTCTTTTGAACTTTTGGCTGACAATATTCAGTTAGCAAACAATTGATGGGATTAAACAAATGGGTAGATCATTATGAGTGGCACGACAAGGGCCTTTGAAAATTAAATGAAAACGAAAGGAAAATTAACAATGAAATTTTGATAATAAAAAATGACCCGAAAAGAAAATCGAATGCTGAAGCACTGCCTACCTGGTTTCAGTACGGCTGAGTTCCCTGTCCATGCACTCGCGAGCTATAATAGTCACCTTTTTTCACCAGAGTTCCAATTTGTAGAAATCAACGAGAAATTTATTGCGAAGAAAGTGTGGCACTGCACCGAACGAGCGTCGACGTGTGTATTCTAACGATGACTCCGTACCATTGTCTTTGCTCGACATAGGTCATATGCTCCAACATATGTTACGCGTCCATAGGGAAAGAAATGAACATACGTGGGCCGCACGAAACGAGCAAGCAACTTGGAATAGAAAATAAATGAATGCAACTAATAACATTGAGTTGCAGTAACATAACCGCCCACCTAAAATAGAATATTTTATGAAACAAAGCAAATATAAAATTGAAAAGATATCGAACATAAAGCGAAAAAATATACACATATATACATCAACATACGTCTTAATTATTGAAGAGGTAATGGACATAATTTAACCACTGATCTCTGCAGTACACCTTGAGTAGTCCGAATAGTATCTACTCTAGCTATTTTATCAGCGCCAGGATGCAATTTCTCAATGCGTCCAAGTCGCCAGCGCAATGGAGGGTCTTGATCATCTTTTATCAAGACTAGTGCACCTATTGAATAAGGTGGCGAGTCACTATTGAACCACTTTTTTCGTTGTTGCAGTGTGTTCAGGTATTCTAAATTCCATCTTTTCCAAAAATCCTGATGGATACGAGTTAAAAGCTGCCAACGCGATAATCGACCGATAGCTAGGTGAGATAAATCTGGTTCAGGAATAGCCGTTAATGGAGCCAAAGTAAGAAAATGTCCTGATGTCAGTGCAGATATGTCATTCGGATCATTACTAAGCGGACATAGAGGGCGCGAATTGAGCACAGATTCAATCTGTGTGAGGACTGTATAAAACTCCTCATATGTCAGGATCTGATGACCGATCACTCTCAACAAATGGGATTTGACAGATTTTATACCAGACTCCCAAAGACCCCAAAATGAGGACTAGAAGGCGGATTGAAACTCCACTCTATTTTCTCTTCCAACACAGCGCCCTGCATATATCTCGAAAGCTCCCGATAAGCTCCTGAAATTTGTTTCACCATCACTAAAGATGTGGTTACATCTACCCCCTTCGATCAATAAAACGACGCAATGCAGCAAGAAAAGCATCGGAAGTTAAATCTGACACTAACTCCAAATGCAATGCCTTAGTTGTGAAACATACAAAGAGACATATATACGCCTTTAACGATTTGGAGCCACGAGACCTAGACATAGTTATAAAGTATGGGCCACCATAATCTACTCCGACGCACTGGAAGGGTTTGAGCTGATTGATTCTCAAGGGTGGCAAATTACCCATGAGAGGTTGAGACATTTTGGGATTGACCTTGAAACACGTGTTACAGCGAGAAATAACTTTGTTTATAGCTCGTCTGGCTGATAATATCCAGACCTGTTGAGATAGAAGGAACTGTAAAGTCTGAGCACCTGGATGCAGATATATTTTATGGAAATGCTGAATAAGGAGCTCAGTGAGACGATGAGATGAAGGAAGCAAAGCTGGGTGTTTGTGATCATAGGCCAGACCAGAAAAAGACAGACGACCGCCCACCCTGAGAACACCGTCTTCTCCAATAAATGGATTCAATTTTTCGAAGTGATTTAGATATGGGATTTCCCGAGATGAGATTATCGATCTGTTCCTTGAACACAACCCGTTGAACCTGCTTTATAATGAAGAAAAGTGCATCTTTGAGATGAACTGCGGAAAATCTATATATCCTAGGAGCTTTAGAGTTTTTCATGAAGTGAACAAATCTGAAAATGTAAGCTACCACCCTTTGAACCTTGGACAGAGATGAATACCTGGAGAGCAAATCATCAACAAACGACGGAGAAATGAAAGTTGACAAAGAGAGGTGACGCTCTTCTGTTTGTACAAGATGAAGAGAATTCTCTATTTCATCATTTGCGAAGGTGAGATGTTTGGAACGAAGCCAGTCAGGGCCTGTCCACCACAAAGAGCAGTTCAACAGTTCGGTTGGCGTTAAGCCGCGTGAAGCACAATCAGCTGGATTGTCTTTCGATTGAACATGATACCAATTTTCTGTTGAAACTAAGTCCTGAATTTGAGTAGTACGATTGCTTACAAATGTCTTCCATCGATGAGGAGAAGACTTAATCCATGTTAGAGCTACCATTGAATCAGACCAAACAAAAATGTCATCTATTGTAAAGGCTGATTGGTAAACAGAGGAAACCATATTAATGAGCTTTGATAATAAGAGACAAGCACACAATTCCAGTCGTGGAAGTGAAATTCTCTTCAATGGAGAGACCTTTGATTTACCACCTACGAAAGAGATGTCAATAGAGCCGTCAAAATTGAAAACCCTGAAATCTCCGAAACCATGAAGTTCGCAACGATAAAATGGTTTCGATGCAAGTTTCCGAGGTATCTCCAATTTACCCAATTCGGTTAATTCGGATTTACACTGATTCCAGCAACGGCTGACATCGTCTGGAAGTGTATCATCCCATTGCAAACCTAATGTCCAAAGATGCTGGATCAAATGTTTAGTTAGAAAAGTAAATGGAGAAAGGAACCCCAAAGGGTCGAAAATTCGAGAAAGTTCGGAAAGTATGGTACGTTTGGTACATACCTGCACAGTAGTTTCCGCAAAATAAGAAAAATTCGTCCGACGAAGGAAACCACCTCAAACCGAGAATTTTGACTAATATTCGACGATACATTTGCTTGACATCAACTGTGAAAACGAACCGATGAACACGAAAGTTCATCAAAATGACAATAATATCCTTTTTGTAATTTAGGACCTATCAATAGAGCATCATTTAAAGATAAATGACCGGGTACATGAGCTGACGCATCGAAAACAACCCTCAACTTTGTGGATGGACTGTTTGGTTTGATTATACAATGGTGAGGGATATAAAAAGTATTTTCATAATCCGAACTCGTAGAAATTAATGACATATGATCTTTTTCTAAATATTCCTGCATGAAAGTAGAGTATTCCCTGTATATATTCTGGTTTGTAATAAGTTTACGTTCAAGGGATAAAAAACGACGTAGTGCGAGAGAATATGTGTCACCGAATGAAAGTGTTGACTGATCAGGTTTAAATGGTAATGCCACAGTGTACCGTCCAGATGTATTTCTAAAATAGTTCTGAGTGTATAAGTTCTCACAAAATTGATCTTCTGGTGATACAATGACATTCTCTGAAACTTCTTCAAGTTCCCAAAATCTTTTCAACGAGGAGTTTAAACCCGATTCAGACAATGACAAATGAGAATTGTTAACTGATATGTTAGGTGATTGAATCTTTCCCATGAAAACCCAACCAAATACTGTCTCAAGTGCTGTTGGTTCTAAACCGTTACCCTCGATACGACCCGGTCGAATTATTAAAGAGAATATATCCGCTCCCAGAAGAAGATCTATTGATTTCGGAATAGAAAAGTTCGGATCTGCTAACTTCTTGTTATGGACACAATTTCAAAACGAATAATTTACGAAAGAACTCGGCATTTCCGCACAAATCTTCGGAATCACGACGGCATCGAATGTAAATGATGGATTTATTTGACCTGATGGGCGAATAGTACATTCAGTGCTGCAATTAGCAGAAGATGAGCTTTCACAAATTCCATTTATCGAAAATGAAGCATCACAAATTTTCAAGCCTAATCTATTTACACACGAGTTATAATATTTATTTGAGAGCCTCCATCTAACAGAACTCGGACCTTCTGATATCTACCCCAAGCATCACGAATTTCGACCTCAGCGGTTGCTAAGAGAACGGTAGAATTTGAAGAAACATTGGTTAAAACCTGAGCTGAGCCTGAATCCGATGAATTTGCAGCATTGAAATGAAACGTCTCTGATGAAGAATCATTCTCCGCATTATTGCGCATGTGCAACAGGGTATGATGCTTTCCGTGGCAAGTACGACAATTTGACCTTGAAGAACAATTGTTAATCTTATGTCCAGAATGGAGGCAATTGATACACCAATTTTTGTTCTTCACAGTCTTGAACCGATCTTGAACAGTTTGTTCCAAAAATGATGGACATTTGTAAATATTATGAGCTAACTTGCAATAATTACAGGTTATACGTTTCTTGAATGATTCAGTTTCCGTTTGAACGAGAAGAGTCGAATTTCTTTTATTCATTGAGAGAGAACTAGATTTCAAAACTTGAGAATTCGAAACTGAATGAGTTTTCGACGGAAGAGAAAGAGCTACTGCCTCAAGGCTATACACTGATTTGTCAGGAAATTTCGCAAATTGACAAACGACGGAATATCGGTTGAACATTCTTGTAATTCAAAACGTTTGATCGTTGCTGAATCTAATTTCTGAATGAGAATGTGAAATAAAACAAAGTCCCACTGGTCAACGAGTAAACCTAAATTCCTTAATACCGATAAGTTTTCCGCAAAAACTTCTAGAATTCGCCTAAGGTCTTTAGCTGAATCACCCTGTAGCTTTGGAACATTACAGATTTCCTTCCAACACGTATTAGAGAGAAGTCTTTTATTTTGATATCTTTCCGCCAATGTCTGAAAAGCGCTTTCATAATTTTCAGCAGTCAATGGAAACCCTTTAACTAAATTTAAAGCATGAGAAGAAAGTGAACTAAGGAGGTATTGAAACTTTTCCATTTGACTCAAGTTAGAATTTTCATGTACCAAACTTTGGAACATATCGAAAAAAGTATATAGTCCACTCTTTATAATTCCCATTGAAAATGGGCAATACTATCTTTGGAAGTTTAACATTTGGCGAACTGATAGAGCAACTGTCTTGGTTTTTTACTGGAATGTTTACTACAGGAAATAAATTAACATAAGTTGTTCTGATGGTGTAATAATTATCCATAAAGGCTGTTCGAATAACCTTCTCAGTGTTCAATTCTGGTTCTTCGGAAGATACAATGATAGAAACAATTGACGTATGTAAATTTTGAAAGTCCACGAGAATATCGTCAAGTATTTCACATCTTAATTTGAATCTTACATGTAGACTTTCATCAGTGACAGCGAATTGTGCTAAATTCAGAATTTCCTCGAGATCGTCAATAACAATTTGACGACGAGCTTTGAGTTGTTTCAATTTTGTCGCCATTATTATTATTCAAGGTATACTGCAGAAAACAATATGAATTTTGTTTTGAGTAATTTTGAAAAAAGAGTAAATAGACTAACCGATTGAAAAGAACTAAATTAACCAACAAAGCAAACAATTAAGATTGAATCTACAGAATTGAAAATCGAGTTGAAAACAAACAAATGAAAATAATGAAATGTAAATAAACAAAAACAAGAATGTCTATCTTTGTTTATGTTTTGAATCAAGTTTATGAGCATAGATGAGAAAAACAAATGAATAGCTGTCTATGTTCTCAGGTGATGAAAGCTAAATTCTTTTAACATGCGCAGATATTAAAGGATTTATGAATGTGTTCGATATCTTATCAAGTTTTTGAGGTTACGTGAATAATTGACAGATTGAAATAAATGCAAATGAAAAACTAAATGAAAAAAATTCCAAAATGCTTGATCGCGATAATTTTGAAAACGCGGTTCGAAAATATGCGGCTCAAGAAGGACCAAAATGGCACGACAAGGGCCTTTGAAAATTAAATGAAAACGAAAGGAAAATCAACAATGAAATTCTGATAATAAAAAATGACCCGAAAAGAAAATCGAATGCTGGAGCACTGCCTACCTGGTTTCAGTACGGCTGAGTTCCCTGTCCATGCACTCGCGAGCTATAATAGTCACCTTTTTTAACCAGAGTTCCAATTTGTAGAAATCAACGAGAAATTTATTGCGAAGAAAGTGTGGCACTGCACCGAACGAGCGTCGACGTGTGTATTCTAACGACGACTCCGTACCATTGTCTTTGCTCGACATAGGTCATATGCTCCAACATATGTTACGCGTCCATAGGGAAAGAAATGAATATATATATATTCTTTTGAACTTTTGGCTTACAATATTTAGTTAGCAAACAATAAAGCATACAGATCAGGGGTTAGTGACGGGGTGTCATACAATTCGTCGTATCACATTAAAGCCTAGGGAAAAAAACCCCGTAAAAAAAACCCTGGCTCCCCGCCTAAGTGTGAAAGTACAAAAATAAGCTGAAATATATTAGGATTTCTTTCTTCAAGAGTGGTCTTCTATTGATGGAATCAGAGACTTCTTCAAGGTACCCACATCGAATCTGGAAGTAAAAAGACAAAAGCAGAAAAAAGAACTGAATATCAAAAATATAAAATTTGAAAGAGATAAAGAAAACTTCCTCAAATTAGCCTTTTTGGATTAACTCGATATTGTAAATCAAGGATTTTTTAACATAACAAGCTAAACCGTAAATTTTACAAAGGAGATAATGAATGAATACATAACCTTTTATGGTTCCACTTCAACAAAGATTTTTTTTTAGTATCCGTATGTATCTCTTGAAGAAGAATAATCTCAGCACCATAGTCCTTTGCTAGTTTAGAAATATAGCCACTCTTGTCCTTAGAAATACCTTCTATATTCAAATCTAATACAGAAAATTTGTCGCCAATCTGCAAGGAGGATTCTTCGAATCGGGTCTTGCGGTCCAAGTGATGATTTTCAGATCTTCTTATGTTTGAAGTCTGCTATGGAACCCATTCAAAGGGAAATCATCATCCATAGTTGAGGAAGATTGTGATATAACACTTATTTCATTGAAAAAATACCAGAGGAAAAATTATCAACTGACATTCATTATGACTTATGTCATATTAGAAATGAATATACGTCGGCCGCACGAAACGAGCAAGCAACTTGGAATAGAAAAAAAAATGAATGCAACTAATAACATTGAGTTGCAGTAACAATGAGGTTTTACATACAAAAAATACTGATGAATTAAGCAGAAACAAATATGGAGATAGAAACGCATCAAAAGCAAGAAATAAAGTGACTATGGCAGAAATGAAGAAGGCATTGAAGAAGCATAGAGATAGAATTCAATCTCGGTGGCTGAAATAATATACGTTGTCAAAATTCACTGATGTAATTTTTTAGGGGAAGGGAATTATAGCTTCGAACAAAACTTGGGGAAAATTATGAGTATTAATTTGAGATATAGGTTTGTTCATTCATTAGGCGTTTATATTTGCATCACATTGTCCCATTGTACGGGAAAAGACTATTGTTCGCATGATCAAACTGCTTATAGATTTGTTATGGTTTGAATATTTACTCGCAAGTAGCTCAACAAGAGCGCCAAAGCCATCTTACCTCATGTCAGTACTTTCTAATTTTTTTATTTTCTGATTCGCTATGTGTAACTTGAAGAAGCCTCTGTGATTATTACTTGTAGACCACTCTCGAAGAGAGATGTCTCCAAATATATTCAAGCTTATTTCTGTACACTCAACAATACTTTTGCTGAGAACCAAGGTTTTTTTACTGGGTTTTTTCTCTAGGCTTTTATATCATACACTGAATTGTATAGCATCCCGTCACCCACCCCACCAACATTTGTTTGCAAACCAATAGTTCGAAAGATAATATATGGTTGAAATGAATGAAGTAGTAAAAGACTCATATATCAAGTACAACATTGTCGTTTATAAGGCGCAATTCTCTCATCATCATCTCGGGTTGCATCCAGTTTGAATCAGTTTTTCAGTTTCAAGTTTCTCATATTATACCACATTATGTTTGCCCTAATTCCTATCGCAATCGATAATAAACACAACAAAAAACAATTTCCGTGTACTTTCTTGCAAGCCAGTCGGTTTCGTTCGAATTTCCCAGAACACGAGTTCCGTTCCGAACAATTCAAAAGCCGAATTCGCGTATTTTCTGACTGCTGAAACTTTTTCCCCATCCGCTAGGAATTCTCGACGTCACGTCTTTCTCATCGGAAAGTTTCCCATACTGCTGGAATCGAATTATTCGCCCGACAATGTGACAAAAGTAGCGGTGGTTCCGGGGCCTTTTTTGATGTTCACCTGAAGGATTTACGCGATAAAAATTCTACGCCGTCCCTTACGGCTATCGTATTCGATGTTGAACTAGCATCGGGTCATCCAGGTCACGTTTCCGCTTATGAAAAGAGTCAAATTGTTGCGAAATGTAAATGGTCGGGATGGAATTTGTCGTTTGGATCGTATGATCGAAACTACGTTTTCGAACGTTGTTATTTGGATTTGTTGTGCTAGCTTTTTGCTATTTCCCAAATCGCAGTCACAACTTGCGAGTTGAAAAGTGTTATTGCAGTTTATACTGAAGAGTTCTCGTTCTGGACCCAACAGAGATACACTGGCTGAGTCTTTGTCTACTACATTAACTTTTACTTTACTTAATTCTCGTCACTAAATATAAATTTTGGAAATTCAACTCCGTTCGAATAATAATAATAATAATAATAAGTTTATTTACCTAATAAACTGAATACATTGCTGAGGTATATAAATATTATAACCTGTGTGCAATATTAAATTAATAATCATTCTAAAATTGCCCTATGAGAGTAACAATCAACTATCCAAGTACAAAGAAAAACAAATGTAAATAAGGGAAGTACCCAAGCAGTTAATCACCCCAAAACCCAGTCCAGGAATCATACACGCCAAATTTACAAAACAGGTAGGTGAATATCTAATCTGTTATTTGCCTTTAATGGCAAGTTTCTCAAAATTCAGTAAATGTAAGTCTTATGCTATATAATATCTGACATAGGTGTCAATGAGTCACGAATACAATGTTTATGTTCGTATAAAAAACAATTTATACACATAAATATATCTTAAAATGACATACAAAATATATACACATATAATAGATTTCTTCTCTTCTTTTAAAACTTAGGTTGAATTTATTACATTTTCGATTACAAGCCTTGTTCCACTATTCATCCATACTTTAAGTTTTCTCTTGAAAATTCGCATATTTTCCATATCTTTTTATTTTCTGGAATAATGTTGAGAATCTTTGGTGCAAGATAACTATAGCATCGCTGCCCAATAGTCTTCATGCATCTAGGTGTTTGGTATGTAAGATCTCTGTTTCTTGTTGCATAATCATGCTGCAGGAGGTTCACTGATATTTTTTGGTCTTAACGCTGGATATGACCTTGATAGCGTATAACTGTCCTACGTCATGAACTTCAGCCAGCTCAAATAATTTGTCACTTGAAAAGGTTCGTGGTTTTCTGTGAATTAGTTTCAAGACCCACTTTTGAATAACGTCCAATGGCCTCAAGTGGCTTCGGTAAGTACCACCCCATCCAATAATGCCATAGCTGATTTGTGTCTGTACCAAAGCTTTGTAGAATATTTTCAAATATTTAATATTAGTCAGATGGGAACGTAGGTATTTGAACTTGAATAACAGACCTCTTATTCTATTTGTAAGATCTTTTATGTGTTCATTCCATTTTAACTGCTGATCAATCGTTACTCCAAGGTACTTGATATTTTTAGTTTCAACCACAGATGTTTCGCAGTCAATCACAAGTTTTCCCATACTTGGTAAATTAGAGGTATAAGAGCTGAAGACCATATACTTTGTTTTTTTCGGTATTCAAAGTGAGTTTATTGCTTTTGAACCATTTGTAAATTTCCTGAAACTTTTCTTGTGCTTTTTTCTTCAACTCTTCCCAAGAAGATCCCCTGAGATGAACAATAAAATCGTCTGCGAAGCAAATTGCATCTTCAGCTTCCTTCAACTCTAGCAGACCATTGATGTATATAAGAAACAGTATGGGCCCCAAGACAGTACCTTGTGGTACTCCATACGTTACTTTCTCCTCGAAGCTCCTTGAACCAGCGATCGCTACAACTTGTCGTCTATCTGATAAATAGTTCCTGAGTAAATCATATATGGGACCTCTGAATCCATATCTTTGTAATTTTTCCAGCAGTCTCTCATGGCAAACAGTGTCGAATGCTTTGCATAAATCTACAAATATGCATAATGACGGAATTTTCCCATCAAGACATTCGTACAATTTTCCAGCTAACTCCCTTATTGCGTCCTCCGTGGAGGAACCTTCGACGAATCCATACTGCTTTTTATCTATAATATTATATTTTTAAGATAACTCATCATGCGTCCTTTTAAGCATTTTTCAAAAATCTTTGCCAAGTTTGATACCAACGTTATAGGACGATAGTTAATAATCTCAGAACGATTGCCGTTCTCAAAAAGTGGTTTGATAACGCCCATCTTCAATGCGTCAGAAAGCATCCGTCTCAAAACATTTGTTAACTAAATAAGCCAAAGGTGTAGATATCTCATGCTTTATCTCCTTCAATGTTTCAGACCTGAGCGAATCAATTTCGGCTTTCCCTGACTTCAACTCCCCAATGATATCTTCTATCTCTAATGGGTCTACAGGAGTCAAATAAAAAGTGTTACATAGACTTTTACAGGGTTCAGTATAATCTGGTGGACAAGTGATTTTATCTGCATAAATTTTTCCGATGTTGCTATAATGCTTATTGAATAAATTTGCTATTTTCTGTCTATCACGAATGAGTTCTCCTCGAAATTAATGCTTGCAATATCTGTTTTAGAATTTTTCACGCTACCACATAAGTTTTTCATGCATCCCCATACTGCCTTCGATTCGCATTTACAGGCATCGACAATTTTATTCAAATATTCCCTCTTGGAATGCTTAATTAATATTTGTACTCTATTCCGATATTTAGAATATTGTGATTTTGAGATTTCGTCGTCTGGATTGTTTTTTGACTGTAAATAGAGTTCATTTTTTTTTTTGTAATTGCTTTCAAAATCATCGGGGTAATCCACTTTTTACGAGTTCTTTCCTCTTTTTTCATTTTAACGAAATTTGTATTGTTAAATATATGTTTTTCCAGTGTGTCAATGTATGAACCTACCATTAAATTAACATTTCTTTCTGAATAAATTCCTAACCAGGACTCCTTATGTAAATCTTTTCTTAAATTATTATAATTTATAAATTTCTTTATGTTTGATTTCCTAATTTTGCATGTGTTCATTTTATTGCGAAAATTCATTGTTAATATGATAGGAAAATGATCAGTTATTAAATAACCCAGAATATATCCACCCACACTTTCCAATTGATCTTCTAGGTGTTCCATTTTAAGAAATATATGGTCTAGACAACTTTTCTTACATATTTCCAAGGATTTAGTTTCTCCCAAGTTGATTATTCTATAGGTATAGTGGGGTACTTTAAGATATACTAAAACGCCATCATTTCTATTAAATGACCCACCACTGTATATTGTTTGGTAACCTTCAATGTTAAAAATTTCTGGTACAACTCATTTGGAATGTTTCTGTTAAAACTATAATATCAAATTTTAATGAAAGTTTTTCCAAAAGAGCCAATAGTTCGTCAAAGTTTTTCACGGTGCTTCTCACATTCATATGGAAAATATTTAGCTCTCCTATGTTGCCATTGTGTTCTAAAGTGTTGATGTCTTCTATTATTCTTGTATCGTATTTCACCTCCTGATACTCCCTTATAAACGAATTCATAGTTACATATAATTAATTGAACAACAAAATAAACTATAATTCAAACAACAATAATAAATGATGAAAGAAAAAAAGGCAAAAAATGAGTTGTTACATACAGTTACATTCTGTTCAACACAGTTCTGAGTCTCGTAGCTACTCTGGAATCTTTTTTCTTCGGTGTTTTCTTCCTAGGTGGCTTCTCAGTTTTTGGATTTCAGATGCTTCACCAGTACAGTCAGGTATCAAATTCGTGACGTTTCCAGATGAGTCACCCCTTCCACAAATCCCTCTGTAGATTTCCAATCTGCATCAATATCCTCACTATCTTCGGCCCTTTCTCTTCCCTCTGGTTTACCAGAGGTTAAAGGAGTAGGTGACCCACTTTGGGGATTCCTGCCTTGACTATCGTTCAGCAGGTCTTCAGTTGTATATTCCTTGTTACCTACTATTAGACGATTTCCTCTGATAAATGATTTGACAGATGTGTCCTTTCTTGCTCGGTGGAGATTCGACTTCAACACCCGGTATTCGCCCGTTGAGACTCAGTCAGGTCGTTGGCAATACTAACATTTGTTCCTTTCAATTGTTTCACCTTGAGAAAATATCCTTTTTGCTCAGATGTGACACAAACTCTACTTTTATAGGGAGGTTTCCGTCCTTCCTAGCTTATAACAATCGTTTATATCCCTCTTACACAGGTCCACTCCTAATAATCTACGTAGTTCATCACAGATCCAATCCGGTGTAGTTGTACTCAACGGTTTTTTCAATCCGAAAAGAATGATATAGGGTATTGAAGTGTCATTGAAAAAATATGTTTGTAATGGATAATCCGAATTAATTCAAAATTTGCAAGAGGTTTTAAACAAATGAGACACAGTATTCAATTAAACACACTTGCTCTTTCCTCGAACGCTTCACCAACAAATAACCAGTTACGAAATATTTCCTAGCATTTTTCATGTTCGAACATTTCAGAAAAGACTATTCTCTCAAATTTGTCTTTTAAAATGCACTCTTTCGAAAATATTCGATATTGAATGATTTGAAAATCAGAAAACAATGGAGAAATGTGCTCTTTTTCGTGGATTTGATCCTGCCGGAAAGAAATCACTGAGTCGAAATAAATACACGTTGCAAAAGTTTATTTTTCGGAATCGTTTGCATCATTGAGGATTTAGATTTTAAATGATATAAAAAGTGCCTCCCTATCTATGCATCAATGAAAATTAAAAATGTATACTTTAAAGTTTCCTACTGATGAAGAATCAAACCTAAACATATTTCTCGTTTTCGATTCGATAGAACAACACTCAATTTCTTCATTTGGACTATTTGTAGAAACTTTCATTTTCGAAATAGATAGCTACCTATCCGTAAGTTATTGAAAACGGTCGTAAGTCAGACTCAGATTCGGAGCAAAGGGGCATAAGTATCACTCAATATTCAACAACGAGAGCGAAAAAGCTTCTGACCGCACGTCTGTGCTTTCTTACATTTAATTATTCAAGATTTCTTCTGGAATCCAATCTCTTTGTTTCAAGCTTCAATTGAGGAA
Source organism: Micraspis discolor (assembly GCA_030674115.1). Lineage (NCBI taxonomy): Eukaryota > Metazoa > Arthropoda > Insecta > Coleoptera > Coccinellidae > Micraspis > Micraspis discolor. Next base: position 268,482 of record JARTUT010001328.1, read on the forward strand.
CATGATTACTATATCGTATTATCTGAAATTCAAAAGCTACTGACTAGTGCATTCGCCATTTAGAATATAAGATATACAGGGTTAATCTTTGACCACTGCTTTAATTTTAACTATAAGTTCTTGGGATCAAAAGGAAAACTTTTTTCCCATACCGTTTTTCCATATTCATCGCGTTAAAAAGATATAAGCATTATAAGATTTCACATTGGCAAATACTCCTCTGTAGTCCAGTTTAGTTTGAATGAAAATGACCTTCCATAGCATCCACTATTGAATCTGAATTATTCAAAAACATTTTCCCTCTAAGAAATGATTCACTCACTCATGTTCCATCAGATGATTATATCGATTTAATTCCTTTCAACTTCAAATATCCCAAAAATGGTGTAATTTAGGAAAAAGATGATGAATAATTTTATCTCCAAAAAACACTAATGATTCTAGTAAGTACAAGATACGGACCTTTAGTTCAAGTGATATTTGTTTTTCATACAATTTAACCAATCTGTAGAGTAGTAGTGAGAAACCCACAAGAAATGGAATAAATCTATTAATGCCAAAATATGAATGACTGATATCAAAAACCTTCTACAAGAGATCATTTTAATTGATATTGTCGATTGAATATTACAGCTGAAAATGCAATTTTTTCATAAAATTTCACCATAATATGAAATTTCTTTTGATCGACGCCAAATTTGAAGAACTGTTATAGAAAGTAAATGATTCTTTCGACGTCAAGAATGTATGGTTAAAATTAACCCTGTAGATATTCTTTTGACCTTTTGAATTACAAGTTTTTGGTTGGCAAACAATATAGCATGTAGTGTTAGCAGATGTTAGTGACGGGGTGCTATACAATTCGGCGTATGATATCAAACCTTAGGGAAAAAATCCCCAGTAAAAAAAAACCCTGGCTTCCTGCATGTGTATTGTTGCATGTAAAAATAATAAGCTGAAATATATTTGAGGGACTTCTTTCTTCAAGAGTGGTCTTCTATTGTTGAACAGAGATGCTTCTTCAAGTTTCACATATCGAATCTGAAAATAAAATGACAAAAGCAGAAAAAAGAACTGAACTCACAATGTACGTGTCAAATAAACATATTGAAATTTATATTATATATGGGACAGTTATTGATGAGATGGGGTATTGTTTCTTCTGCCTATCCATATTGATTGAGAATATACAATTTGCTTTCTTATTTGATCTGTATTTAATACCAGGTAGACCTAGATATTTTTTCGTCGTGTTAAAAAAAGAAAGTGATGATTTGCGGAAAGCATTAATTTTTTGTTTTCATTTGAAGAAAAGTGCTGTAGAGTCGCATCGAATGCTTGTCGAGACATATGATGTGATCATGCAAAAGAAGCCGAACATCTTTTGTTTTCATCCTTTGATTCCTACGGGGAGGTCGAAAATTGGGTGGTTGGTCGGACTGCTCTGAAAGACGAAAAATATTATCGCCGTGATATCCATAAAATACCAAAAAAGTGGTCAAAATATGTAGAAAACAATAGCCGATAGCTTGAATGAAATGTTTTTTACTCACCCATTAATACTTAGTGTTTTATTTTCTCAAAAAAACGCTCATTTCATACCGGTATACCTGATATTTTAATGAGTAATACTGAATATTTCATCTGAAATACTTAAATATAAATTATTCATTTCGAGTTACAGAAAAACTCTACTCTATGTCAGTAAACATATTCTACAACTCAAGAAGTTTTTTTTTTCAAAACATCTTTTATTTAATAAGTAAAAATAAATCACTTGAAATATACCCATAAAATATCAAATAAGCTTGAACGTAATCTTAATCGAGGATTGTATAAACCATATCACCTGATCTTATGTATAGGGCCACGTTTCTACACTGAAATGAATACTTTCATTACATGAATAATGGAATTTCTTCGAGTATTTAGGGGAGATTCAAACGGCTTCAAGGAAAATAAATTTTACTTTGGAAAAATGATTTTAAATGTTCTGAATTTCATAATCTATGCTCATTAGTGTTGAGATATTTCAGAAATTTTACGAATAGGCTTTGAAAATACTGCATTTCAGAGCACTGATTTCCTCTGTTGGGAACCTATTTTGACTTCATAACACGAGAAGTCTCTTAGATATTATCATAACTTTGACATTTGTAATTCATGAATTATTAAACCACTTTGGAATTTACTGATTCGAAATAGAACATATGAAATCAAACAGATATAAATCTTTGATATTTATGGAAAATGAAATCCAAGGAATTCAGTATAATTTTCAGCTGAAATAATGTTTTGGATGGAAAATTATATAACATGTAGGGCTTTGTTTTATCACTTGTCAAGGGGTAATGATAAATTTATTACAACTAATATACAAATACAAACACGACTTTTCTATTCACAGTTTATTCACACGAAGAAATGAATAAAGTTTAACAAGAAAAAGGCCGATTCTGAGTTTTCATCTAAGTTCCGAAACTACCGTCATGATTATCACTCTAGTAACTACGTCTTAATCGTCTAACCGTTGGTAATCTGTCTTGATCTCTACTGATCTTCTTCTGTCCTCTCGAGAGTGTCCCAATTTCGTCTTTTCTAATTACACTAGTATTCGTTTGCACCCCAAAACTATCTATATTTATATGGCTGTAAACGAATAATATAATTTAGCCCGCCTACTAAACAATCTGTCTTTCTGCATCAGGGGTCACAAGAACCTACAATCTCATTTCGAAACTGTCAACCCTCGAAAGTTTTATGATTTCATGATGGACTTGATAAATAAACACGTAACGAGTTTTTTTGTCCTTTCTTAGAACATAACAATATAAGAATTTTTCACATTAAATATCCGATTGCAACGTACAGGCCCGTACTGTCACTCAATTCTGTCCATAGATGCTAAATCCTACATAACATTTTCCAAAGAATAATAAATATGTAGCCTCGAATAGAAACAGGGGAACTTTGCAACGGAGCAGAATTGGAGCAAGTGGTACAAGGAAATGTGGTCATTATTGCTTGAAGAGGCAGTAGTTATAACCAACGCAGTGGTCAAAGATTCATACCCTGTATACATGATATGAGAGCTGCGCTTGGCCGTTGACCTTTCCCACCCGGTTTAAAGGTCGATCCGGAAGAAAATGAGAACTATGGAGAAAATTGAATTTCGTGCAGTAACTACTGAAATTCCCTACTGAGCAGGAAAAGAATACTCAGGTAATTTTGAATCCTGAATTTTTTGAATCAATGTAATCCGTTTTTGAGGAACAGTGCCCTAGTAAATCAATGCTCCACAATTTTCATTATGTTTTTGAACGTAGTCGAGACTCGATTGAAGATGACTACAGTTCAAGAAGGCCATTTGGTGCCATCACATCAAAATTCAGGAAAAACTTGTTTGGAAAAGAAATAATTACTTTCATTAATTGGACTAACATATACCACCAGTCGGTGCATCCTGCACGACCATCTAGTTATGACGAAAGTCAGTACAACTGGGAACCAAAAATGCTAAATCCGCTTCAGAGGCATGAGCGCGTTTGTGGAAACGATCCTTTGCCGATTTCGGAGCTCATTATTACTGGGGATGAGCTATGGGTTCACCACTTTGAGCCTGAATCTAAACGAGAGTCTATGGAACACCTCCAAAGTAATTCGAAGTGTCGGCTGGAAAGTTTATGGCAATTCTTTTTTGAGATTGTGAATGATAGATTTATTGATTACACAGAAAAAGGAAGCACTGACGAATACCCACAAATCCAGTTGGAAATAGATGTTCAGCATAGGCGTTGCTTCGAATCATTAGGTCACCCACCATATATTCCAGAACTAGCTGGTAATTCAGAAGAACGAATCTTTGGACGATAATGAGGTAATGCATGCAATTTTTGCTCATTTCGAGGCGAAGGATGGAAAATATTTTTATGATGGTTTAGAAAAATGTAATCATTGATCCAATGAATGTATATACACACCTTGAGAGTAATTATATTGAAGAGGAAGTATGAATTCATTGTTACTTTTCATTTAAAACCCTGTCATTGTTTGTTCTTCTGAACCTCTCCTCGTATTATGCACTAGATATTCAACATAGTTTCTAAATTTATGTCTGACACATCAATTCAGAACTTAGACACTGAGTCATTGAGAGTACCGTCTGATTCGAAATTCTTCGTTCAGCATATAATTCTTTCAGGTCTAATCTTGTCACGTAGCCGGATATGAGAACAGTCAAATCGTAACAGAACCTTCCCTCGGAAATAACACTCATTTTTCCACTCACGTTTCATTCCAAACATAGAACCGGATTGGGGTAACGTAGGCAGAGATAATCAAGGACGAGTCTTACAATTGAAATTACATGAAACCAACTACTTGTGTCAATTAACACTACATAGATTAATTTCGTTACATTTTCATTTCTGATTCTCTTGACGCATAGCGTATTTTTGAGAATGCTTTCAATTTCTAATGAGCTGATATCACGAACATTGTATGTTGATATTTTCCGGAAGCTAATATGTGATTTTTCACTTTGTGAAGCTGCAGCAATAACTTGATAGTAGTGTTGGTTTTTTTCACTTTTGGCGTTTGTTAACAAGCAATGTAGCATATAATTTTGGTAATAATTCAGCCAGATCTTTGGTTCAATTTTCGATTTGAAATCAGAATTGTCTGCTATGCATAAATTTTAAATCTGAATATATTCTTTTGATTCTTTGGCTTACAAAACGAATGTTAGCTGGTGTTGGTGACGGGGTGCCTTACAGTTCGTTGCATGACATGAAAACATGACAGGGAAAAACCCTGGCTCCCCGCATAAGTATTGTTGTATGTTCCAAATGAATTTAAATATATTTGAGGGACTTCTTTCTTCAAAAGTGGTCTTCTATCAATAAACACAGAGGCTTCTTCAAGTTGCACGTATCGAATCTGAAAATAATAAAAAATGAAAAAGTCTCTTGAAAAGAAAAGGAGCTAGAACGGATCCTTCTGGAAGACCATTTCTCAATGTTTTGGAATTGCTACTCTCATTGTCAATAAAAACACGAAAACACGAATCAGATCACATGTTTTCCAATAATCTTACCATTTTCCCACATTTCAGATGAGCATAGAGTTTGAAAATTAATTCATCTTTCCACTCAGTTTAATATGCCGAAGGTAAATCGATGAAACCAGCTCCTGTTTCCAACCTGTTATTGAAGGCTGATTCTGTAAAAGTTGTGATGCTGAGAACCTGATCTGAACAATTTCTATTTTTCATGAAGCCTCCCCGGAAATGTTCTATAGCATTTTCTATAGAAGATCCATTCTTAAAAGAATTAACCCTTCTAATACCTTGAGAGGAACACTCAATAAACTGATTGGTCCATAACTACTGGGATCATAAGGATTTTTTCCCGTTTCAAAATACCTATTACTTCAGAGTTACGTAATTTGGAAGGAAAGTTTCCTGAATTCAGAACGACATAGAACGACAATAATCAAGACAAGGTTTTTTTTCCTAAGTGTTTGATAAATTCAGGGGAAATTCCGTCAAAACCAGCTGCTTTCCAAGATTATGGAAACTTGATTGCAGCCCTCAATTCATCTGTATTAAAATCTGTATTATGTTCTGAAGTAGGAGCTGATTTCCTGAATATGTGTAATTTTTTTTTACTCTTATTTTTAGATTGTGATATATTGAATAATGCAGATACATCAAATGAGCGGAGAGCAATTAATCTTGGATCAATTTCTGATGGTGATGAGGCAAGGGGAGATGCTTCACCTAATTTTCCGAATATATCCCATCAATTCCTACTCGAATGTGTGTAATTCATATTTGATACAACACTATTCCATTTCTCTTTTCAGCTCAATTGATAGAATTAATTAACCTTCCACATTTATCAACGGATGGTGATTTTTGACAGTCCCTATATAAATTATCGGTTTCATTCGACCAACCTGGGATAAAATAGTTCCGGAAAACTCTTGGAACGAACTTTTTTGCTGCGGTTTACACAACACCTAAAAATCTGTGATAGTTATCATGTTTAATGAACCTTATATCATTGTCTACTTTCTTGGCAAATTCAATCCAATTTGGTTTCTTGAAATTCCAACGAGGTCTTTTTAAACATTCAGCATATTGCATTAAACTTTTAAAGGTCAACAGAATAGGTCTATGCTGGGTATGAGGAAAAAATCCTAGAATTTTACGTTTTATAGGAAGCAGTTTGGAAGTATTGCCACAAGATACTAGGCAAAGACCAGGATTATAGTATCTATTCCATCTAGAGGAATGAAAAGAAGGTACATCTTTTCCATCAGAAATCAAATAGAAATTGTTGTCTTCCATCTAGTCAGCTGAAGCTATGCCTCTCCTATCATTATTACTATTGCCCCACATTACGTGAAGAGAATTAAAATCACCGCAATAAATTGAAGGATGAGACAGATTTATATCCAAATTTGATGGCCAAATAGTATTCGGAGGTTTATAAATATTAACGATAGAAATATAACAAAATTTGAAGAGATAAAGAAATCAATAAACAATGTATTGGAGATCTCTTGCAATCTCTGCTCCACGTGCAGTCTGTACACTGGATAACATAGATGTCCGAGAGGAAGAGATTTTGAGTATTCTATCTCGGTTGGACGAGTCTACTGTGTCAGGTTTGGATATCTCAGCGCGAATTCTGAAGAGGTGCGCTGCAAGTCTGTCATTACCCATTACCATGATCATCCGGTTATCATTCAATACTTGTCGGTTGCCATCAGCTTGGAAAATGTCAAGAGTCACTCCAGTCTTTAAGAGGGGGGACAAACTGAGTACCAGCAATTACCGCCCTATAGGCTTACTTCCCTTAATCTCCAAGATTGCTGAGGAGATTGTGTCTGATAGACTGCTTGGGTTCTTTGTTGAAAAAAATATAATTTCTGAACAACAGCATGGTTTTCTTCGGGGACGATCAGTTGTCACATGTCTTCTGCAGGGTCTCCTGCATTGGACCAAGTCTATTGACTGTGGTATACCTGTTGATGTGATATATCTGGACCTCTCTCGAGCCTTCGATCGTGTTCCTTTTCGCCGTTTGCTGTTCAAGCTTGAACATTTTGGTGTGAGAGGTAGGGTATTGGACTGGCTGCATTCGTTCATTGTTGGTAGGTATTTCTCAGTAAGAGTTGGCGACTCATTATTTGACTTTCTATTTTGGGTTCGATCCTATTTTTGGCGTACGTATCAGATCTGCCTGGTTTATTCTCGTCCTCATCCCAATATGCTGATGACATCAAGCTCTTCAATGATGCTCGCTTGCCTTATATTCTTCAGTGTGACCTGAATCGGTTTAGCCAATGGTGCCGTCAGTGGCTTCTTCCCGTGAACGTTGAAAAGTGTAGAGTTGTTCACCTTGGGAGTCACAATCCGCGAAACCAGTATATGATCGAGGGCAAATGTTTGGTCTCAGCTGCACAGCACGTCGATCTCGGGCTGGTGATAACTGAGGATCTGTCTTGGTCAGCTCATGTGAGCAATATAACCGCCAAATGCCGGAAGATTTTATACTTGATGCGGAAAGTTTATTCTCAAATTTCATTGTAGTCGCTTTCTTCCACTAGAAAATATAGCTATTTCCTCGTTCACTCAACTCACTCAATCACAAAAGTTTTAGTCAATATCAATTGATAGCGTTCATTTAAACGTTCTATGTCGACCCTCGGCTCATTGAAACTTTGGGACGATGGTTCAAAACGAAACTACAGGAAATTTTCCATCTCCTGGTACCCATAATTTTCCATTTCAATTCTCGATTCTATCACACATTAGTATTTGACATCGATCGGACTGCATTCAGTTTCAGTTAATGGAAAATCAATCAAAATGGTTCATTCAAGGTGAAATAACGTATGTTTTCCATATTTAGAGAAGCACTAATCAACACGATTGATGACCATACCTATATCTCATATTGAAAATAACTATTAACAGTTTTCCTTATTAGCGATGGGGAAATGTCTACTTTTGATACTTAGGTTGTTATCGCATCACACTGTTCCACAATCCGTTAACAAACTTCAGAACAACCGATTGAATGTTGCTGACCTCACGAGAACGCTTTTTTATATGCTATCATTATAGCTATAACCTGTAGAACCAATTCATGAGATAGTAAGAACACAAATAAACTTCTGTCTTCCTCTCGGGATAAGAGTATATATCGAACAATAACCTGAAGCACCGCTCCATTTTACTAACATGTAAGAAAATTACCGTGACGGTCGTTATAATTCACCAGTTTATCGAACAAGGAGGAAGCATTTTCCCCACGAGGATCAGGAGCACACACACCTATTACAGCTACCTCCCGGGCTTGTTCGGTCTTGTAGAAAAGCGTGACAGGTCTTTCGTTTGCAGGCAATCCAACCTACGTCTAACGTAGGTTCAGAACGTCCAGATTAATTGTTGGCACGCTACCTGTAAAATAATTCGTCATGCAACTGACAATTCGGTTACAAAAGTTGAGAGTTTAATTCGCGCTGTTAAGTCCTATGTGATTAGCTGAACTTCTGATGGCATGCAGGTAATGAATTTAAGGACTGTGGTATGCCAGTAACGAGATGTGAAAGGTTTCTGTATTCTGGAGTATCGGAAACAAAAAATCATTTCAATCAATCTTTTGGATAATGGAGCACTATTGGTGACATAACTAGGGATTTAGATATTGTCTACTTCTTTTTCTTCGCCATCTTCTCCTGTTAATTGCTGGACAAGAGACACTCTCATTCAACTCAATTATTTGTCGAAGAAAGTTCTGTAGTTATTAATTAATCAACTACTTTTTTCTGATCGAACCAATATTGAGCTATATCACCTTAGTTACCATGTGTCATAATACACTCATTTCAAGGGAAATATGACGTCGAATCAATTTTATTTCTTTATTTAGTAAAAAATGGAAACTGCAGTTGTTGAAATTTCCACTAAAATTATTTCCACCAGATACAAGGGAGAAGAAATATCTTGTTCATAATTATTCGTCGACGAGACTACTGTTTTCTTGAGAACATTCCGTACAGCAGCAGCCTCGGACGGTTCTCCTAAAACGGTCATCAAAGATTGTGATGCTGCAGATGGCTCTCCCTCCACACCTGATATCATCTTCGCTACCTTATTTTTGTGCAGCATACTGTTAGCCAGATAGCCTTCTGCAACTGACGAACTTTTCCAACGACCATGTCTCTTGAGTGTTGTCATTGAGGTTCCCGCATTGGCAATCCATGTCGCGGAGGTTCGTCTTCCACAATGGCCTATATACGTTTTCGGATTATGTAAACCTAACCATTCAGCAACTTTACTCGGAATTTTTCCGAAGGTATTTCCGCCGACAGGCTGAAGAGTACACTTCTTATTCCTATAAGCTACGAAGAACCTAAGGCTATTTGCACACACACCGATTTGGACGGCCAGTGAAAAATCGGCCGATATTTTATCGGATATGGGGTACTTGCAGACAAACCGATTTTTGACGGCCGGTGAAAAATTGGCCGCAAGGTGCATGTAGACATCCAGTTTCTTTTGTGACACGAGACTGAATAACAATGAATCCTAAAAGAGTTGTTACTATGTGGTTACTGTACCGTTGTATTAAGCCCCGTAGGATTAAGCGTAAGTGCTGGATTCATCCAATCAATCAAGAGAGAGAAAACACGGGAACATTTCACACACTATTTAAGGAATTAAGACTTGATGAAAGTAAGTTACAAAAGAAGTCGACTGCACTCAAGGATGATGTAGCAAGGACTGCTGAGACGGCCGGAAATAAATCGGTGCGTGTGCAAGTTTGTATTTTTTCACATTCGCCACTGTGTCGCCGGCACCGGCGTGTACAGTGGCAGTGGCCGGCTGCTCACCGGCATTTTACCGGCGCCGGTCAGCGTTTGACGTGTGTACCAAGTCCCGTTTCCGCCTGCGGTTCACTATTGGAATTTGGGCGGCCGGTAAAAAATCGGCGGTCGAAAATCGGTGTGTGTGCAAATAGCCTAAGGACGCCTTGCGGGCGCAACGCCGAGTACTCCCTCATCAAATGAGCAGCACCCAGATCTTCTTCATCAATCATAGTGAATATTCTGCTTATATCACTCTTAGTCTTTCAGACTTCGATTAAAATTACCGACCCACGATCTTCGATATCTGAAGATGGCATATTCACCAACTCTTGTATTCTGCAGGCACCTAAGATTTCTATTATTGAAACAACCTTCAAAATTAAGAATGTAAAAAAATCTTATCAACAGAGGAAATCAAAATAAAACTCTTTCCTTATACATCGAAAAAACGTCATTAGGATCTACACTCAAGAGTGTCTTGAGCTGATTTTTTATGATTTTTTAGGAAAGTATTCCTCATTTCTGTTCTTAACAAAGTGACATCAGTTTTTTCCTTCAAATGTAGCATAGATCTTAACATCGATAGCTTCGTCCATGACGTGTTTGGAGAATATTTTCGCGACTGGGGATCGAATGTCGAATAACAACAATCAGAGCAACATACCAAATCTTGGAAATATGCTAGCAAAATATTATCGCTCACACCGTCCACAAAATTTTTTCTTTTCCACTCCTGAAAGCATTCGTACTCTTAACTGTAGGCAGCTTGAGATTTGGCCGAAACCAAAGATTCAAGAGTCCTTGCCGCTTGAATTTCGACATAGTTCGATATTTTTTCAATAATTTTATTTTTGACAAGACGTCAAAATGAAACCAGTCAACCAAGATTCTCAGAAACATGGCCCATAGCAACGTTAAAAATTTAATAATTACAAAAATATACAATCTAATAATAATATTTCCATATCAGATTGTTTCAATCAGAAAAAAACTGTTGATTCCACCACAGGAAATATGAATACATTTCCCTCGGTTGTCTATACATCACTCGGGCTCAGGCTTCGGGATGTAACTTTGACAACCTCGGGAAAATACTTATCATATTGCCCTAGTTGTAATAATAGCTATATAGTTTTGTTCAAAGCATAAATTCCCTTCACCTAAGAACCTACGTCAGTGCTTCTCTAAATTGTGACAACTTACCTTATTTCACCGTAATGAACTATTGCCATTAATTTTACGCCAACTCACACTGATTAATATGTCCGACGAATATGTAGAAATGAAAGCATTGAACATCAGTACATTTGACGGGTTTCTTGTCGTTTCTCTTTTCTCTAGAATAAATAAAAAGATAATAATATCTTCGGGTGGTAAGAAGTTATGACAATGAAATTTGAGATTTTGTGTGATATGTATAACTTCCATATATGTACAAAGTTTATTTTGAAGAAGTCCGATATCTATGATATGAGATATAAAGTATTGAAAACTTATTCTATCCTGTCGATTTTGCAAAATTTGCTAGCCTATTTAGTAAGAACACAAATAAACTTCTGTCTTCCTCTCGGGATAAGAGTATATATCGTACAATAACCTGAAGCACCGCTCCATTTTACTAACATGTAAGAAAATTACCGTGACGGTCGTTATAATTCACCAGTTTATCGAACAAGGAGGAAGCATTTTCCCCACGAGGATCAGGAGCACACACACCTATTACAGCTACCTCCCGGGCTTGTTCGGTCTTGTAGAAAAGCGTGACAGGTCTTTCGTTTGCAGGCAATCCAACCTACGTCTAACGTAGGTTCAGAACGTCCAGATTAATTGTTGGCACGCTACCTGTAAAATAATTCGTCATGCAACTGACAATTCGGTTACAAAAGTTGAGAGTTTAATTCGCGCTGTTAAGTCCTATGTGATTAGCTGAACTTCTGATGGCATGCAGGTAATGAATTTAAGGACTGTGGTATGCCAGTAACGAGATGTGAAAGGTTTCTGTATTCTGGAGTATCGGAAACAAAAAATCATTTCAATCAGTCTTTTGGATAATGGAGCACTATTGGTGGCATAACTAGGGCTTTCAATATTGTCTACTTCTTTTTCTTCGCCATCTTCTCCTGTTAATTGCTGGACAAGAGACACTCTCATTAAACTTAATTATTTGTCGAAGAAAGTTCTGTAGTTATTAATTAATCAACTACTTTTTTTTCTGATCGAACCAATATTGAGCTATATCGCCTTAGTTACCATGTGTCATAACACACTCATTTCCCAAGGAAAATATGAAACGTCGAATCAAATTTTATTTTTTATTTAGTAAAAAATGGAAACTGCAATTGTTGAAATTTCCACTAAAAGTATTTCCACCAGATACAAGGGAGAAGAATATAATATAATTATTCGTCGACGAGACTACAGTTTTCTTGAGAACATTCCGTACAGCAGCAGTCTCGGACGGTTCTCCTAAAACGGTCATCAAAGATTGTGATGCTGCAGATGGCTCTCCCTCCACACCTGATATCATCTTCGCTACCTTATTTTTGTGCAGCATACTGTTAGCCAGATAGCCTTCTGCAACTGACGATCTTCTCCTACGACCATGTCTCTTGAGTGTTGTCATTGAGGTTCCCGCATTGGCAATCCATGTCGCGGAGGTTCGTCTTCCACAATGGCCTATATACGTTTTCGGATTATGTAAACCTAACCATTCAGCAACTTTACTCGGAATTTTTCCGAAGGTATTTTCGCCGACAGGCTGAAGAGTACACTTCTTATTCCTATAAGCTACGAAGAACCTAAGGCTATTTGCACACACACCGATTTTGGACGGCCAGTGAAAAATCGGCCGATATTTTATCGGATATGGGGTACTTCCAGACAAACCGATTTTTGACGGCCGGTGAAAAATTGGCCGCAAGGTGCATGTAGACATCCAGTTTCTTTTGTGACACGAGACTGAATAACAATGAATCCTAAAAGAGTTGTTACTATGTGGTTACTGCACCGTTGTATTAACCGCCGTAGGATTGAGCGTAAGTGCTGGCTTCATCCAATCAATCAAAACAGAGAAAACACGGGATTATTTCACACACTATTTAAAGAATTAAGACTTGATGAAAGTAAGTTACTTTTCTTCAAATGAAAACAAAATCAAATGCTTTCCGCAAATCATCACTTCATGGTTTAAAATTCGACATTTTTAACACGATGAGAAAATATGATGTTGTCTGTTCAATGACTTGATGTATAGTAAATATATTTCACAGATGTCATAGCAAAAAAACAACAACAAAAATAAAGGCTCGTTCACAACAAATGTACCCTATCGACACATTTGTATCTTGACGCTCACTTCATACCGGTATTCCTGGTACTCGATTTCTCAGGATCTCTTGACGTTACAGATTCTCCTCCCTCTGGTCACCCAGTTACTGAAAAAGCCGGAGAAACAACATGTGGAACAAGGTCGGCATGCAAGCTGCAGGACAGAGTGGAGGCATAAAGCATCATTTAGGTGAAAGTTTGTAATCATTTAAAAAAGCCGGTTACAAAAAGAAGGTCAATTTTCGGGTGCCATACGAATTAACGCCAAAAAATTTGAGCAAATCAATATCATTAAAACGCTCATGGAACGCAATTAAATCGAACCATACTCGAAGCAAATCTTAACGCGCGAAGAATAATAGGTTAGAGACGAGAATATAGATCGAAAAAATTATGATCAAAAGCCTCAAACTACTTAGAGAACGGGATTCACGGCGAACAAGGTGATGCTGAGTGTATGGTAGGATTGCTACTGTTCATTATTACCTACTACAACCTGGAGTAACGATGAATACTGAGCTCTACTGCCAACGCTCAGACAGATGAACACAAGGTCTTAAAAAAAAGGCGTCCAGAACTGGTCAATGGATAAAGTGTGTGTTTCATTATGAAAACTCCAAACCACATACATTTTTGACGACGAGGAAAAATTAACGAGTTTGATTAGGAATCTGCTAAACTCTCTTGATGGTGAAAAATCGGCCGTCCGAAGTAGCGCTGAAGATCACTTGGCCAAATTTTTCGTTGATGAACCACAGTTCTTCACTGATGGAATCGTGAAGCTACCCGAAATAGGGCAAAATATCATACACAATAATGCTCGATATTACTTGAATTCTCAATAAAAAATTATTTTTTCTGAAACACACAAAAAACAGCGCTATTTTGAAATCTAAATTGATGAGGTTGATATTTCATGAGTTATTAAGGGCACTTAATCATTTCTGTTAATATGCGTTGGAACATATTCAATATGCGAACGAGAAACTTCATCTATAGAGATCAATTCTGAATTTATTGTCAATACAATATAATTATAATCAATAGATTTTCAAATCAGCATTTATAGGACTTCGGTAGAGCGTCTACGGGGAAATCCTAGACGATTAGGTACAACAAGCCACTAATATTCGGTATCAAAAGGCTATTAGAGTAAATGCCAATTTAATTAATTCCGATTATCATGGTAAGAAGTCTAGATACCGCAAAGACAATCTGGGTATCAAGAGATTTGTTATGGATGTAACAAATAGAATTGGCCCTGTTTAGATTCTGAGAGCATCACCCCAGATTGGCGGTGTAGCGAAAGCATATTATATCACATCAATTTTCTGTGATATGCCGAATTGTATGACACCCCGTCACTAACCCCTAATCTATATGCCTCATTTTTTGTTAACTAAATATTGTAAGCCAAAAGTTTGAAAGAATATATATATCACATACAAAATTTTGGATTAGAACATCTGGTCATACGATACCCAATAAACACAGTTACTTGAATCAATCGTTGTATTTTTTGAGTAACGTCACTTTCATAGTCGAAAAAAACTGCAAAATGTAATTAGGAAATACGTTTCTTTCATGTTTCATAGTAACGTTTTAAGGTTAATGAAACGTTGCCAGCCCACTCATTGTCATGAATATGATACCGTGGATATACCGTCAATATTCAGGTTCAACATAACGATTAATTTTCGTTGATGAGATACGAATTCTTAATGTTGAAATTCATACAAAAATGCCACATATGTATATAAAACGTTCATTTTAAGTGTGAAGGAAACTTTTATTTCAGGTAATGAATTAACCATGATTAAAAAAGTTTTGAATAGATTTTATTCGAATTTCAATATTATGTGGTCTTAGCAGAAGGAACATCTTGATTTTCATAATAGTTCAACTTTCATCATATTCAGTTTGATATATTCTCGGTACTGGAACATTTGTAGATTAATCCTCTTTCATTTCGTAAACTTGGAATACTAGAAATAATTACTGATCCCAATGTTGAATTGGACCTACAGGAGAACACTCTTCTCTATGGAAACTTACTTTCTGTAAGATATACAAGGTTCGGATGGAAGAAAAAGTAATTCTTGATTCGTAGAAATTTTGGGAAAAATCCAAGTGAACAATGATTTCATGACTCGAAGAGGCTGGCAATTAAACATATATTTCTAAATTCTCTGTAAAAATTAAATATTTCTATCACAAAAAAAATAAAATATAAAATGTAAAAAATCACATATCTTGAAATATTAATTATTTTTCAATTCCATTCTCCTTTTTGTCCAATATAGCGTCATTAAACCTCATTTTCTCGAATTGGAGCAAATCTTTTGTTGCGTCGAAGATCTTTTAACAGTTTGCCCATATTTTTTCTTGACAACCACTTGAACAATCCACAAATCTCAATACATATTTTAAAAACGAAATTTTGTAATGAATGAGTTGCATTGCTTTGGTATTAATAAATTGCTTCCTGCTTGCCCTGTTTATACAATATATAAGAGAGTTATCAATGTAAAAAATCACTCAGTATGATGAACATACTTATGTGAAATCGTAAGATTGAGTTTTCATTAAAAACAGGACTTTCAAATAGGCCGATGACTGGATCGGTAAATAAAGCTATATGAGAATTATATTAAGAGTTCTTTTGAAAAAACATACCCGTTCAACTGAAAAATATCAACTATCCGTATGAAACACTGGTAGTTTCTTACCAAAATATTTTTCTGTAAGAAAATCAAATGCACTTGAAAACTAACCCATATTACACTTTACCAACTATGTGATTTTGACGAGTATCGAATGTAGCGAAGCAACTAATAGAATGTTGCCTTCTATATTTTGGGATTAGAAAACATAAACAAATTAATATTATTCTTCGGAAATCGCTTTACTGTTTTCAAAATATTTCCTATTATAATCTATACACTTTAGCATGCGTTTGAAGCAATTGTCGAGGCAGTTTGGCCACTCTGATTGAGGTATTTCCAAAACGTGCATTGTTAACGCATAAACCGCTTCTTCAGGTGTCGAAAAACATTGACATTTCATTTTATTTTCTACGTACGAGAATAAAAAGAAGTCAATAAGTGCCCAGTCAGGACTGACTCATCAAAACGATGTTTTGAGTGCTCAAAAATGCAGTTGTTTGAGCCGATGTGTGAGAGGTGGTATTGTCGCGGTGAAGGGTGATCCGTCTTCGGCGGTTGGTTTTCCTGATTTCTTGGAAAACAACAGGCAAACAAATAGTTGTGTAACACTCAGAGTCGACTGTTCGGCGTTGTTCTAATAGTACGATTGCGATATATCCAGTTTTTCCGAAAAACAGGCGACCATTTACTTGGAAGTGCTTCAGGTGCGAGCAACTTTTGTTGGATTTGGCTCATCTTGAATCTCCCATAGAGTCGACTGTTATTTACTTTCGGGATCATACGTATATATTCATGATTCATCACCTGTCACGATGTCATAGACGTGCTTCGAAGCATCGCGATCCTAATTTTAGAGCATCTCTTTTGACCAATAGATACGAGCCTTTGTTTGACTGATTGACAAATTGTGTAAGATCCAACGCGAACAAATGTTTTTGACGGTCAAATGTTCATGCAATATTGAATGTATCCTGGTCCCACTAATGCTCAAGGTTGTCTCAATGTTACGATAGGTCACATGACGATCTTGCAATATCAGTTGGCGCACAGCATCAATGGTTTTCGAAACAAAAACTGATTTTAGGCGACCTTCTCGAAATTCATCTTGTAGTGAACTATGACCTCGGTTGAATTCACCTTACCATCCATAAACACTGTCCTTGATGAAGTTTCAGTTTTCACGATTTAATTCCATTTTTATGACGAGATGAATCTGTGAAACTACTATAAACAATAACAATAGCACGCTCTGACTACGTATATCCTCAAAAATGTCAATCTTCACGATAGAGCTGTCAGTTGCCAGATTGCAACACTAGGGTTGTCCAATCACGAAATATAAAAGGCAACCCTCGTACTACTTACTCACTAGTCACTTTGGAAAATGCAGGATTCAACTCATGTTCATCGTACACCGTTGCCAAGGGAAACAAATTACAGATTTTTTTTTTATAGGAAGCTTCTAAAAATGGAGATGTATATTATGAATAATCCGGATTTATAATAATCGGTTTTATATACTGAACGATTCAATGTGTAGGATGTTGAAAACGAGTGAAATATGTACGCTCTTGTTGTTTCGAATTTTGGCATTAAATTACTATCAGGTTTCTAAATCGTACTACCACTGCGACTATTCAACGTTGAATATTCACTGCGAATATACGTTGAATTGTTGTTTAAGGTACGATTGATACTGTCCTGCGAAATTCCATTGATTCAATAATATACCTATTGAGCAATGAATATCTTTCTCCAGTTATTCAAATTTTTGAATTATATTCATCTTAAATAGTCATTGATGTATCTATCAGTCCATATAAAATGCTAACATTTCTCCATTCATTCCAATTCAAACGATTAAAATGCTCTCTGAGAAAATACTTCCTGAGAGAAATATTGAAAGGGTTTTAAAAAAATATATTTACTTACCTTCATCAAAATAGAGAGAGCGTGTGGTTTTTTATTCTATATGGATGCAAAGTTGTGTAGAATATTTTGTTCGTCATGCATAATTGATAAAAATCCAAAAAATGTGGTTTTTAAAATGGATAAAGGTTGCTCGACTGTAGATTTGCCTGATAGTAACTCAATTTTCCTTGTTGAATCAAAGACGATATGTTTCATAATTGTTGGATTTAGGTTTCAGAGGTAACGTGGAAAAATTCAACGTGTAAAGTTGAATAAACCTCCGATACCATTTACAAACTTTCAGTATACGTGTGTTTATAGTTGATAGGGATCATCAGAACTACTCATCGAAATAATTATTGTGCTTTGTTGAACAAATCTTCTTTGATCGTAGCAAAATTAAAAAGAGCTACATCAAAGCAAGTCTATATAAATGGGATAAGTTGATGGACAAAATATAATTCTAGATAGAAAGGAAGGCAAACCTTTCAGACATCGCTAATTCATTTTCGAACAATGTCGACCGACCCAATTAGTTCGAAACATCTGCGACCCCGCCGGTAAAACAATTAAAAACATTTTAGGGATTTGACAAATGACGTCGCAAATTCAATTTGTGTTTGTTTCAGGCACCTATTTTTTGCTCTACGACTTCATCGATTACTTTGAGAAGGATGGACCGAGTTTCTTGCAGCGGGAGAAATTCCACGATATCATCGACACTATATTCAAGAATATGACGCATTTGGAGCGAGACGCCATTAAATTTCAGGTGAGAAAAATTTGGATGGAATTAGGATAAAAAAAATTAGAAAGCACTGACGTGAGGTCAGATTGCTTTGGCGCTCTTGTTGACCTACTTGCGAGTGAATATTCAACCCTTAACAAATCTATAAGCTCTCTGATCGGGTGAACAATAGTCTTTTTCCGTACTATGGGACAATGTGATGTAAATATGAAAGCCTAATGAATAAACAAACCTTTATCTCAATTTGAAAATAACTACTCATAATTTTCACCAAATTTTGTTCTATGCTTCTCCTAAAAACTTACGTCATTGCTTTTCTGAGTTTTGACAACGCCATCAAATTCTTTCTCTATGATAAAAAATTTTTGATTAATATTACGTCTGTGCTTTTCTGAATTTTGACAACGTCATCGACATCGAATTCTACCTCTATGAATCTATGAAAATTTTGATTGATATTACGCCAACTGACACTGATATCTAGGTCCGCAAGTTGTCAAACGAATATCGATCTGTGATGGCAAATCTTTCAATGACAAAGTTCGGACTTCATGACATTTCTATTTTTCTCTTGAGTAAATGAAAAAAAATGATCATATCTTCAGAAGGGGAAAAGCTACGACAATGAAATTTGGGGATGAGTAAGATATCGGTAACCTCAATATATATACGGATTTTTATTTAAATCTAAATGAAGTCTTAGGAGATATTAAGTATTGAAATTTTTTTTTTTGGGAATTTTTTTAAAATTTTCTAGCGTGACGATTTCTGCGAAATTTTGCAAGCCATTCCGTTTCAGCCTCCCTCAATAACATTCCAAGTATCAACTTGATCGGATGGATATTCTAGTAGTTATTGAGGAAACAAAATTTCAGATGCTCATAACTACTGAACCATCCGACGGATTTGGCCCAATAACGAACTTGACCGAGATATTTGGACAATTAACCTATTCTGAAAATTTGAAAACTCTAGCTGATTCCTTTTGGATGCTAGAGAGGATACGGCCGGCCGGCCGGCCGGACAGACTCAACTTTCGCCACGAATTCTTCATCTGGGAGTCGAACCCAATCGATTGAGACCATTTTCGGCTCGATATTCCAAAATTACAGACATTCGGGCAAAATGATAGGCACTCTGTTCGGGTGAACAAGAGCGCCAAAAATAATTTTGGGAATATATGTTTTTATACTCAAAGCTCTATTGATGATGTAGCTTCTGTGTATTGTAATATAAGGTAACAAACTTCACACGGCCTTGACTAATCTAGTCTATTACCACCGCCTTGATGCATTGATTCGCCTTAATATTGATTGCTGCACTCTTTCGAATATACCTGATGTCTGATTCATAATGACACTCCATTCAAATATGCTATTTCTTAGATCTTCTTCATTTTGAACTGGAGATTTTTGAACTAGCGACTGCAAGTGACCCCACAGAAAATGATCCATAGGATTTAAATCTGGGGCCCTGGGAGGCCAGGCTCTTCGAATTCAACGGTAAGGATGATTCTCGTCCAGAAATAGACGCGCAACCACCATGAAGTGTGGCGTCGTGTATAAACCACATCCTGTTGCTGGTTTCTGAATCAACTTCTTCTAAATATTCAGGAAGCTTGTGCTCCAAGAACGTCGATACTAATTTCCACTAAACCTTTGGGAAATAATGCAAAGAATCCAATGAGGGGATCACCGATAATTCCTATCCAAATATTTAGAGAAATTCGCACTTGAAAATAATTTTTTTAAGATAGCGTTCTTATTGTCAGCTCAGATATAATTATTGTGTAAATTAATGATAGCAATTCTAGAAAAGCATGCTTCTTCTGACAAAATCAAATGATTCATGAAATCTGGGGTTCCTACTAATCAATTACACAACCAAACGCAGGAATCTAGTCTGAGGGAAAAATCTCTAGGTCTTAGAGTTTGTACCCGTTGTATATTCACGTGGTATTATCCGTATGCTTCAATTATGTTTAGAACAGCTTCTTCAATCGCAACGGCTCAGACTGTCGCAGGTTTTCACACACCTCTTGCACAGTTGAAGCTGGCAGTTTTACAAAGTCTTGCTCGAATATCAATAAAAGTTTGGATGTGTGGCACCACCCGTTGAGGTCATCGTGCCTGATGCAACTTGTGCATAACCGTAAGCCACTTCATATATCTGCCATTTACCGTTAAAATTGTCGCTTAGGTATAAAAATATTATCCGTACTCTGCCCCATTGGTAAAGGCCATCAATCGATAGTGATAGTGATTTTATTTTTACTAGTTTTTATATGTGGTTTTGAGCAATCATATGGAATGATCGCATTGTGAGGTGTCGATATCTTCTTCTATATAATATAGTAATAAGATCGTGAACCAGAGAAAATTTTGACAGGTGGTCCCATCAGGGACCCGGAAAGCGAAGCTTTCCGAGCGGCCCGCAGGGCCGCTCGAGAGGCAATCTTAAAACAAAACGGAAGGGCGTATCCTCTTCTAGGAGAAGCGACCGCGAAAACCCCCCCGGGCGCTCTTAAAGCTCCCGAAATTATCAAACGAAAATCGCGAAAATGACGTTTTTCGCCAAAGGTGTCCCGGAATAAGGGAATAAACTCCGAAGCCGGAACGCCCCGGGTCCGGGAGTCACTACATATTCCGAGAGCAAGGACCGGGGGATTCCTTAGAACCCATTAGAATTCCGGAGCTGCCCTAATTCTTGGCTAAAATCCCTCAACTGAAACGGCAATTTTTAGTTTCGCCAGCCCCGCGAAACGTCAAAATCACCTTTGATGCTTTCGATCCGTGCAGGCGCTACGAGCCCCTAAACGCCCTTTCGGTGGTAGAAATAGAAACTTTAGGAAATTTCCAATCTCCGGGTACCAATTTTCATATCCAAGTAGCGAGATAAGGCCGCGAATTCTTCATTCCAAATTCGGAAATTTTCACGAAATACGCTATGAAATGTCACAATTTCTGCTCCGATTTCGATGATAGCCGAACGCGAGCTCCAAATTTGAAAATCCGGCATCGATTTTTCGCTCGATATGGGCGGTGGAAGATTGTTAGCGCCTTCCACTCGCTCGAATAAGATTCTACAGGAGATTCCGAATCTCTAGAGACCACTCACGGTTCACGATTCGAAAGAAAAACACCTCAAATATGCGTTTCAAAATCGTCATTTTTCAGTCGATTTTCGAGCGAATTCATTGCCCTCTCCGAGCTCCGATCCAACTTATGATACTCTATGTTAAAATCCGACACACTTGGTTTATTCAGGAAAAAACGGCTAAACACTCTGTTCATGAATACACGTTCAGACCTTTTTCGAATAATTTGTATTTTACCTTTGTGAAATTGATGGAGTTGAAACGATATTCTTTGGGTTTATTTTTTATGGAACAATTATTTTCGATTCATATACAGGGTGTTACATGGGAGCTTTATCGAATAATGCTTATACTACCTATGTGGAATGCACCGATTGCGATCCATTGATATAAGGGCTGTGCACATTGGAAGCACTGACTTTCACCAGAGTCTTTCTTCGAGAGTTTTTCCTTCTGCATTTTTTATGGAAAGAGCACCCACTGCGAATTGATTATATAGTGGGTCTCCCATATGCAAGTTTTCATGTTTTTTCGGGTATGGGATCTAATTTCGATAAAATGTCATTCAGGGTGTGCGATTTACAATGAATTTGCGATCATGTGATATACAGGGTGTGCAATTTACAAGTTATTTTGGTTTTTTTTGCTCAAATTCGAGTTTTTTGTGTTCCTTTTGGTTCTTAATTCGATAAAATATTTTCGATTCATATACAGGGTGTCAGATCCGAGTAGCGCTGAAATTCACCAGTGTTTTCCTCACATTTTCGTGCTTTTCCGCGTAAGGGAGCTAAATTCAATGAAATGTCATACAGGGTGTGCCATTTACAATGAATTCGCGATCGATTGATACACAGGGTGTGCAATTTACAAGTTCTTTCGGTATTTTTGGCACGCTTTCGGTTTTTTGTGCTCCCTCAGGATTTTTAGCTTTCCTTCGAGTTTTTTTGCGCGCTTCCGTTTATTTTGTGCTCCTTCGGGGTTTTTTGGGTTCCTTTGGATTGTTTTCGTTCTTTCGTGTAACTTCGGGTTCTTTCATGTTTTCTCGCGTTGTTTCGTGTTTGGTCGGATTCTTTCTTGGTGGAATGCACTGAACTTGAAACGATAGAGTTAAACCGATATTCTTTCGGTTTGTTTTTTATGATGAAAGCACCGACTGCGAATCAATTATATACCGGGTATCCCTTATGCATTTTTCTTCAAGTCATCAAGTTCTTTCACGTGTGGAGGCTAATTTCGGTAAAATGTCATACAGGGTGTGCGATTTACAATGAATTTGCTATCGGATGATATACGGGGTGAGCCCTTTACAAGTTCTTCTGTTTTTTTGCGTGCTCTCAAGTTTTTTCAAGTTTTTTGTGTTCCTTCGTGTTTTTTTATGGAAAAATTATTTTCGATTCATATACGGGGTTATACATAGGAGCTCCATAGAATTATTTTGATACTTCCTTCGTGGTAATTACTGAACTCGAATAGATGGAGTTACAACGATATTCTCTTGGTTTTTTTTCTTTCACTGCTAATCAATTGTATACTGAGTGACTCATATGCATTTTACTTCAAGTTTTCTCGCGAATGGGAGCTGATTTCGATGAAATGTCATACAGGGTGTGCAATTTACAATGAGTTTACGATCGGGTGATATACGGAGTGTGCAATTTACAAGAAATTTTGTTTTTTTGCTCGCTTTCGGTTTTTTTGTATTTCTCCGGGGTGTTTCGCGTGACTTCGAGTTTTTTTGCGCGCTTTCATGTTATATGTATTCTTTCGGGATTTCTTCAGGTTCCTTTGGATTTTTTTTGTGTTACTTGGGGTTCTTTCGTGTTTTCTCGCGTTGTTTCGTGTAAATTCGGTTTCTTTCGTGTTTCTTCGGATTCTTCCGTGTTTTTTTGCGTTTCTTCGTGTTTTTTCCAGTTCTTTCATGTTTATTCGCTTTCAACGGTTTTTTTGACGTGTTTCGTGTTTCTGCGCGCTTCATTGATGTATGGGCCCTATTGATCTATGGTCAATATTGATCTATGGTCTATATTGATCTATGACCCTATTGAACTACTGGCTGATGGATCTACTGGCCTATGGATCTACGGGCCTATGGATCTACCCGCTTACTAGTAAACAATATTATAAAATCGATGAACAAAAAACTTATCGATGCATTCTTTAAGCTCTTAATCACATGAGATGAATCAGAAGATTTCAAACTGATGCCTTAAACCAAAACAGAGAGGGTATGGCAGCATTTACAAAATCCATCAATTGCCGTTGATATTAATCTCTTCATGAGTCCTTGAATCAAAATAAGCTATGGCTACTTGAAGTCATTTATCGCAAATATCACGTTAGCGTTCAGTTCATAATATAGGCAAAAAGGTGAAAAGATCTGGAGGAAATACTGAAAATATGCAAAAAGCTCTTATCCATCTACGACAAAATCTGAATGATGAATTGCCATGATGTCGTTTGAACTTTTTCCTTTCCGTAGAAACATTTCTGTTTAAAGTCGGTAAATAGAGCCATCAACACGTCCCTTGACGTTCCAACAGTGTTATTTATAATTTCTATTTTGCGTGTTGGCCTAACTAATGAAAGCATCTTTGATACTGGGTTAATGGCGATCGATTTTCGTATTTTTTTCTGTATGATTACACGACACCATGTTTGTGGTAATAAGTAGCACCTTACAAAGTGGGTGAAAATTGAGCCAATTGTAGAAACTTTTTCTTTGAATATCAAATTCTGAATTTCATCTATACGTTTAGCAGTGTACAGGATATTGTACCTCAATCATGCATTTCTTATACCATAGTTATCAACAAAAATTCCTCACACACGTCGAGTTATTTTATTTGCGGAAAGTCTTGACTTGAAACTTGAAAAAGCAACCCCTAAAACATAGTACTTCATCCCCACAAAATTGAAGAGGGGAGAGGATTTGATTGATGTTTAATCTGCAACTCAATTTGGGTGAACTGTTTTCATCAAAACCAAATTTTTCCCTCAAATGATTCAACCTGTCAATTTCTTATTTATGTTGATTGGAAAAACTTCCCTGAGCACGTGGAATTTTTTTATTTGGGGACATCTGACGTATATTCAAAACTTGAATAAGCACCCTCTGGAGGACGTGCTTCAACCCTCAAAAATTCAATGATTTTGATCAAAAATTTCGACAAACATAAACTCATCTCAAATTAATAGGAAAAATTCCCTAAAATACCTCTGCTTTTACTTGAAGAATATCTTCGAACATATATTTGAAAATTAAGCAAGTAACCCTTAAGATGAATCCGGGTACTTCAACCCCTAAAAATATTATAGAGTAGAGAATTTGAGTGATAGTTGAACTGAAAGATGCTTTTTTGCATCAGTGTAGAGTAGAGAGAGTAGAGTGAAAAGTTAATTTAGAAGAACCATTTTTGCCAATTTTTTCCACCTAGAATGAGACAACATTAATGATTTTACAATGCACAATATAAGAATGGTGTGGTAAAAATTGACTTGCACATTGTTAAAATAAATAATTTATTCTAGGTGCTTCATTTGAGCGGATGAAATGACTTTTGGTTCATCGAAATTACGTTTTTCTTTACAAAACCATTCGAAATATATGTATATCTTAAAGCATTCAATTGATTACATTTAATTTTTTCAGTACACCGACTGGGAGCATGTGAACGACGGATACCTTAATCAAAAAATGGTTGGGGACGTTGTCGGTGATTACTTTTTCGTATGTCCAACGAATGACTTTGCTGAATTAGCTGCAGAAAAGGGAATGAAAGTTTATTATTATTTCTTCACTTACTGTATTCGATATCAGTGGCGGCTCGTAACAATATAGTATGGTATTATCACAGATTTTACTGTATTCGATTTGAAATTTCGTCCTCGATTTGTTTATTCACAACAAAAGCAACCGAATCAATTAATTCATTTTGAATGGTTTTAGATGTACCAGAAAATACCGATTTACTGTTGGTGTCATTGTCTAAAAAGGTTTTTAAATTCGTGTCAAATTTACTAACAAGAACTACCAATTCTTTGAAATTTCCGCGATTTAAAGACTCATTCGATTCATCGTGCCCCCTAAAAGGTAACTCTTGCATACAGAGGTGCATCGTAATATCTATTGAACTTCTTAGAATTTGTCGATTTTCTTTGACTGTAGCATTGAAATTTTCAATTTCTATTTGACGCGCATTGTCTATTGCTGTGGCGATATTTTGTTTTTGCTTTCTCATAACGGTAAGCTTGCAATTAGATGAAATACGCTGAGCACTTTTATTGTGTAGCGATAGACGCCGAGATATATTTTTCAAATCACTAAAACCACGTTTCGACCAAACTCTGTCGGAATCTCCAATAGTTGCTGAGAATAAAATGCACGGCCAACAGAATATTTTTTTCAAGGTAATACCTCCAGTAAGCCAGTCGTACTTGACATACCACTTATTTTGGAATCCTCGATTTGTCATCATACGAATGAGTCGAAAAATGTTGCTTATTTATTAAAAAATTAACAATATCACAAGCACACAGTACATGTTCTTTAGGAATTTCAAAAGATTTACTATTACTAGGTCCCGCTGAATCCATTTCGCGATCTGGTAGTCACTTTCGATAAAAAAGATTTATATTTCAGAAAAAATTCACCTAAAAAAGATTATAATCATACGCGATACACAGCAAACGCGATACCTCTAAATAACGACAAAGTGAACTATTTCTCTATTTCCCGCTTCCCGATTAACTCGAATAAAAACCTGAGGCCAGCCTCTAATTCCTCGAAAAGCCGCCTTCAAAGCCGTAGATATGTTCTTACCCTCTGAATGTACGAATAAAAGAACATCAGAAGCTTCTACGAGTACTAGACAGCGACAAATCCAGGTTGGTCCAACATGCTGTAGATGAGAATCATCGTATAAAGTGGGATGAAGCATCAATAATATCCAAAGAAGAAAAACTTGCAAGAAGAAAAATCAAAGAAGCAGCATTTATGAAAATAACGCCTGATTCCTTAAGTGCTCCATCTATAGATCTGCCAGAAGTTTGGACGCCGATAGTTCTATCAAACTTAAAACGATCATCATATTACAGATGAGTATATAACATCGTTCATTTTCTTTCATGATTTCTGTCAATATTGACTTTTTTGAAAATTGATAATTTCCAAACATCACCTAATACACCATGAACCCTAATAAATGTCTCAGAATAAAAGTATTAATTTACAAACATAACAGAAAAATAATAAATTCACTGAACCAACCAAGTTCCCATTGCTATTCTTCAACAAATGATAATAAAATGGAAAAACAACTAATAAGATTTAAAATAGTCCAAGTTATTCTTGCAAAATAGATTCTAGAGTCACTCAACGTAAGATGACTCGATGTTGACACCAGACAGTGAGGCCCGCGATCTTCTTCTTTCTCCGATTTTAACCATGGAATTTACTTCCACAATTTTTTGTATGGAAAAAAACCTAGGATATTACAATACAAAATGAGATAATTCAATGTTTTTTAGAAATTTCTTAATAATTTTAAGTGCACCTTCTGAAAGGTGTTTCGCTGTTGATGAATAAATAAATCGTGCAGTAAGAATTGCAGAAAAGAACTAAAACAATGAGATGGTATTATTAAGGGAGGGCAGCAATATACTATATTCACCATTATTTGGAATCATCACTATCTCATAATCTATTTCTTGATTATAACCAATTTTGAAGCGAGTTTTGTTGATCCCTAGCAGCAACCTCCAAGTTCATATAGTAAGTGACATTATATCATACTTGAAATGTAGATTGTTTCAGAGAATTTTTGTAGGAAGGACTAGTCTCATAGGGCAATGTTCTAATGTTCAAGTCATATCAATTCAGAGTGATATTTTGGTTCAATTATTTATCAAAGAGATTTAAAATCATCCCCTACGTATGATTACCGATGATCCAAATCGTTGAACACGAAGTTTACTCATGTAACGCGATGATGACAATTTTATAGAGGTTTACATCCTCGGTGTTGACGTTCAAGTGTGCCTAAGGGCGTGCTTTACATCTCCCAGATCCCATCGTATAAAGAGATAGGAGTTGCCTTCCGAATGGTCTAGAATGTTAATGACGTTATCATGAACGTTGCAGACGGTTCATCAGATGGCGACGAAAATATTTGAAACGTTTTGCACGAGGAACGGTTGATAATGAGGTTGAAGATCCTTGAGGGCTTTTTCA
This sequence comes from Micraspis discolor, assembly GCA_030674115.1. Taxonomy (NCBI): domain Eukaryota; kingdom Metazoa; phylum Arthropoda; class Insecta; order Coleoptera; family Coccinellidae; genus Micraspis; species Micraspis discolor. The sequence continues at coordinate 296,345 of JARTUT010001328.1, forward strand.
ATGTTGCGTTTGTAGCACAACGGATGTAACTATCCTGGGAATTTGTTCATTAGAGGGTAGGAATTAGGAGGTTCGCTCAACAAGGTTTATATAATTCGAAAAATGTAATAAAACACTGCCGTGAGTTCATGAGCTTAAGCGAGTTTTTATGAAGTATTTCCTTTCATACTCGGAAACAGTGTGCCAATGAATGAAATCACAATGAATTTGAGAGAATCAGCATACCTTAACGAATATCTCAAATTCAAAATATCTACTCACAGCTTTCTTCGAAGCTCAAATATGCTTCTCCTAGGAACTAATCATATCATAACATATCAACTCCTTCGAAGACTATTTGAAATATCTGTCTTCAGCTAAGCTTTCGTCCTTTGAAACACCTTCCATATTCAAGCCAAGATTAAAAAAATCTTGAACTGAAACTAACAGAATACTAACAGTTTTCCTTGAAGTTCATTTATATCATTTCTGCCCGTTCCACTTAGAACTCTGTAAATTTCACTTGGTTTCGATCTTCAAAGAAAAATTTGGACAGTTCTGAATCGTTTTAGAACAGGATACTAAAAGATTTATAGATGAAAATAAAATGCCCAATCGGTTCAATGTTTGTTTCCATATATTGTGCTCATGGCAGTTCTCGGTGACATACCCTGTATTGCCCATGGAATATCATCATACAAGATAAGCCAAAATATTAGAAAATTCGACGCCCGTATATATTCAGTCCCACTTGTCATATAAATTACGCGTGTATCTCGATCTTCCTGTCATATGTTTTCATATCACCTTTGAACGTTTGTTTGATTCAATTTTACCTAAACCAAGTTGGACGTATCACAAGATGTGTCGCTTTTATTTTTGTTACGTCTTATACTCAAAAGGAATAAATACTTACTCCTCTCTGCTTTTCGGCAACGAAAAAGGGAATCCTGCCTGTTCCATTTGTCCTCGGGTCATTCAAGACATAATTCAATTTTTCAAGAATCCGAACGTGGAAAAGGATAGACATGGAAATCTTGGATGCGAGGATAAGTCAGCATCCCCTGGAGATCCCCACTCCAATCATGTCTGTTTGGAAATTTTGAAATTGGCGTGGGTAAACGAAGTTTGAGATGATTGATTTCGAAAAAATTGTATTTCCAAGCAGTGGAGTGTTGTCCATTGTATGAAATCGAAGTAACTGGAATAATGGTGATAGCTGGAATGTCTTTGGAAGAAGTTTGGAAAATCATTACATCAGTAGTAGTCTGATAATCCAGATATCCGTTGAACACAAGGCACTGTGTTCACTTTTCTTTATTTATTTTTGAATTGATCCTTCGAACTGTGATATGTATGGTTGTTAATTGGAGTCTTTCAGATAAAATGCACAATGAAATTAAAAGATATGGTGCATATGCGGTAACTCAATTGATCTTAGATAGGGTTTTCCGGCGTCATCATTGGACCGTATTTTTTCGTTGATGCCAACAATCGTCACCTTACAGTCAATGGCTATCGCTACAGAGCCATTGTTTATTACCCCAATTGCAAGGTTTGGACTTGTCCAACATGTGGTTTCAACAGGATGGTACCTCTAGCCACACAGCACATGTAACAATCGGTTTATTGAAGCAGAAATTGGGTGAGCGTGTAATTTCAAGAAACTGTCCCGTCGATTGGCCGTCTGGTTCGTGCGATTTGACCACTCTGAAGTATTTTCTTTGGGGCTACGTCAAGTCACTGGTCTATGCCAACAACTCGACGACATTGCCAGAGCTTAGAGACAACATTGAACGCGAAATAGCGGCCGTTTGGGATAAAATGTGTGGCCGAGTCATTGAAAATTGGGTCCAGAGAATTGACCGCTGCCGCTGCCCTTGGCGGCCATATGAACGAAGTCGAGTTCCATTCATAAATGTTATGTTTGTGCTTCAAGCCAATAAAAGAGTTTTTGAGATATATCAAATGGTTTGTGTTTTATTTAGATTCAAAGTTTTAAGTCCCCCATTGGAAAACCCATTATATCAAAAGTACTAAATGGCGAATGCACTAGTCAGTAGCTTTCGAATTGCAGATAAAACTATATATTAATCTTGATCCTCAATAGAAGCTCTAAACAAAAAAATTAGATTCCTTAAGAAACTTTGATTAATTAAATGTATGAAAGCACTAACGTTGGTCTACTTATGCCCCTTTGCTCCGTCGAATTTCTATAACTTATCGAAGATTACGGAGAGGTAACTATCTCCGTCTGTTTATCTATATTTGTCGCTATCGATATTTTCTGTGACACCCTGAGGAATAAAAAATATAGAAAAGCACTGACGTGAGATCAGAAGATATTACGTGCTTGTGCTGAAGTATTGTTCTGTACTCTGGAACAGTGTGAACGATTAATCCTCTGGAATTAATTCTGTATTATCAACTCTCTGAGGTTGAGAAAAGAGTATATGTGAATTTATAGCCTCCTGAGCCTCCCTCGACAATGTTAGGCAATTATGAATTGTTATTTATTGAACCTGGCGCGTTCGCCATTTTGCAACAACAATGTTTTCATATTTTCCTATTTTATAACTATTCAAACCTTCCGTAGACTACTAAGAATTAGAGGTGGGCGATTACGAATGATCGGCATAATCGATTATTTCAGTACTACTAATTTTAATAATCGATTAAGGAATTAGTTACTAATAGGTTTTCATAATCGAATGATTTCATAATCGAATGATGTTAGTAGTAAGAACAACCTATGGCGTTTTATGATAATATAGCGTACAATTAGATGCTGTGAAGCTTATACGTTTTGATTTCAATGTGATTACGCTCAATATTAATGATATTATTATTAACATTCAATTTTTATTACCTGAATATTTGCCAATCTGCAAATTTCACAATAGTTTGATGGTATAATCTTCAAATTATTATAATACTCTTATCTAATAAATAACTTCAAATTTCAAAACATGGAGTACACTATTATGTGTGGCTGACGGGAGACGACCCGTATAATCGAGTGCTGCATAATAGTCTCTCGGTTTAGACGAGATACGAGAGACTGCATAATCGTCTCTCGCTCGTATAATCGAGTGATGCATAATCGAGAGATAAACCGAGTGCTGCATAATCGTCTCTCGGCTTAGACGAGATATGAGATACGAGAGACTGCATAATCGTCTCTCGCTCGTATAATCGAGTGATGCATAATCGAGAGATAAGCCGAGAGACGATTATGCAGCACTCGATTATACGAGCGAAAGATCGTGTTGTCGTCTATGTCTCGTCCCCACTCCCCACGCAGCTGTACTGTACAGATTAGTATTAGTAACTACTAACCGTTATTTATAATCGAGATATCTCGAGACATTTCTATAATCGAATGATTTCGTTAGTATATCTCATAATCGCCCACCTCTACTAAGAATACAATGAGACTAAAATTTTTCAATACTGTTCTGCCCATCTCGAGTTTCAGCGAGAATAATGAAAATAAGTTGATTGTAATTCATGTAAAGATACAAAATGAGCCGAATTCAATCAAACCAGATCCAATACATTAGGTTCAACAATTTCAGACTTGAAAACTTCATATCAGAAAAAACAAAGTGAATTCTTTTGAAGAACCGTATATTTCAAGTATTTTCTGTTGAAAGACTTTTTTCTCCCTGAAAATTAAAATGTGTTCTTGAATTCGATGTTTAACTCCTCAATTGCTTCAATACCTATGTCGTAAAGCATATTCCTCGAGTTCTAATTCCATCGGTCAACTGAATTTCCCTACAAATACCAATATTATTCAGCCCAATTTGCTCTCGATTCGGACCAAACATGAAGTGAACACGGGCGAGTTGAGTGTTGAATTCGGATCAACAGGCAAAGATTGAATCTTTCTTCTAATACCGCTTTGCGAATCGATTCGGCCACAGCGACCGCTGTAATTTCATCATTCCACCTTCATGCTCAGATGAGCAAGCCATGCGTTCCGCTCTGACTTCTCCGATTGCGGTTTTAGCGAAATTGAGGTGTATTATTCGGATGAACCTAAAGAGCAGAGAGCTCTTGAGTTATCTCCATTAGCTTTCATTTTGACTTTGCAATGAGATATCCTAAAGACGAAGCAAGAAAAAATGGACATCCGTCAGTGACGTGCTACTGGAGTCGAAAGTTCTGTTATGAGTATTCAAAAAGTTCGAAATTTTCGATGAAATCAGTTTCGTCAGGCAAAGAACGCTATTGAAATATGTTTCTATCATTGAAACAAGCTATCAGACGGAATAAGAAAAAATGGACATCCGTCAGTGACGTGCTACAGGGGTCGAAAGTTCTGTTATGAGTATTCAAAAAGTTCGAAATTTTCGATGAAGTCCGTTTTGTCAGGCAAAAACGCTATTGGAATGTGTTCTTAACATTGAAACAAGCTAATAGACGGAATAAGAAAAAATGGACATCCGTCGGTGACGTGCTACAGGGTCGAAAGTTCTGTTATGAGTATTCAAAAAGTTCAAAATTTTCGATGAAGTCCGTTTTGTCAGGCAAAAACGCTAATGGAATGTGTTCCTAACATTGAAACAAGCTAATAGACGGAATAAGAAAAAATGGACATCCGTCAGTGACGTGCTACAGGGGTCGAAAGTTCTGTTATGAGTATTCAAAAAGTTCAAAATTTTCGATGAAGTCCGTTTTGTCAGGCAAAAAACGCTAATGGAATGTGTTCCTAACATTGAAACAAGCTAATAGACGGAATAAGAAAAAATGGACATCCGTCAGTGACGTGCTACAGGGGTCGAAAGTTCTGTTATGAGTATTCAAAAAGTTCCAAATTTTCGATGAAATCGGTTTTGTCAGGCAAAGAACGCTATTGATATATGTTTCTATCATTGAAACAAGCTATCAGACGGAATAAGAAAAAATGGACATCCGTCAGTGACGTGCTACAGGGGTCGAAAGTTCTGTTATGAGTATTCAAAAAGTTCAAAATTTTCGATGAAGTCCGTTTTGTCAGGCAAAAAACGCTAATAGAATGTGTTCTAAACATTGAAACAAGCTAATAGACGGAATAAGAAAAAATGGACATCCGTCAGTGACGTGCTACAGGGGTCGAAAGTTCTGTTATGAGTATTCAAAAAGTTCAAAATCTTCGATGAAGTCCGTTTTGTCAGGCAAAAAACGCTATTGGAATGTATTTCTAACATTGAAACAAGCTAATAGACGGAATAAGAAAAAATGGACATCCGTCAGTGACGTGCTACAGGGATCGAAAGTTCTGTTATGAGTATTCAAAAAGTTCCAAATTTTCGATGAAATCGGTTTTGTCAGGCAAAGAACGCTATTGATATATGTTTCTATCATTGAAACAAGCTATCAGACGGAATAAGAAAAAATGGACATCCGTCAGTGACGTGCTACAGGGGTCGAAAATTCTGTTATGAGTATTCAAAAGTTCCAAATTTTCGATGAAGTCCTTTTGTCAGGCAAAAAACGCTATTGGAATGTGTTTCTAACATTGAAACAAGCTATCAGAGAGATTAAGAAAAAATGGACATCCGTCAGAGACGTGCTACAGGGGTCGAAAGTTCTGTTATGAGAATTCAAAAAGTTCGAAATTTTCGATGAAGTCCGTTTTGTCAGGCAAAAAACGCTGTTGGAATGTGTTTTTAACATTGAAACAAGCTAATAGACGGAATAAGAAAAAATGGACATCCGTCAGTGACGTGCTACAGGGGTCGAAAGTTCTGTTATGAGTATTCAAAAAGTTCAAAATTTTCGATGAAGTCCGTTTTGTCAGGCAAAACACGTTATTGGAATGTGTTCCTAACATTGAAAAAAGCTGATAGACGGAATAAGAAAAAATGGACATCCGTCAGTGTCGTGCTACAGGGGTCGAAAGTTCTGTTATGAGTATTCAAAAAGTTCGAAATTTTCGATGAAGTCTGTTTTGTCAGGCAAAAAACGCTATTGGAATGTGTTTCTAACATTGAAACAAGCTAATAGACGGAATAAGAAAAAATGAACATCCGTCAGTGACGTGCTACAGGGTCGAAAGTTCTGTTATGAGTATTCAAAAAGTTCAAAATTTTCGATGAAATCGGTTTTGTCAGGCAAAGAACGCTATTGATATATGTTTCTATCATTGGAACAAGCTATCAGACGGAATAAGAAAAAATGGACATCCGTCAGTGACGTGCTACAGGGGTCGAAAGTTCTGTTATGAGTATTCAAAAAATTCGAAATTTTCGATGAAGTCCGTTTTGTCAGGCAAAAAACGCTATTGGAATGTGTTTCTAACATTGAAACAAGCTATCAGAGAGATTAAGAAAAAATGGACATCCGTCAGAGACGTGCTACAGGGGTCGAAAGTTCTGTTATGAGAATTCAAAAAGTTCGAAATTTTCGATGAAGTCCGTTTTGTCAGGCAAAAAACGCTATTGAAATGTGTTTCTAACATTAAAACAAGCTATCAGAGAGATTAAGAAAAAATGGACATCCGTCAGAGACGTGCTACAGGGGTCGAAAGTTCTGTTATGAGAATTCAAAAAGTTCGAAATTTTCGATGAAGTCCGATTTGTCAGGCAAAAACGCTGTTGGAATGTGTTTCTAACATTGAAACAAGCTATCAGAGATTAAGAAAAAATGGACATCCGTCAGAGACGTGCTACAGGGGTCGAAAGTTCTGTTATGAGAATTCAAAAGTTCGAAATTTTCGATGAAAACTGTTTTGTCAGGCAAAAAACGCTATTGGAATGTGTTTCTAACATTGAAACAAGCTAATAGACGGAATAAGAAAAAATGGACATCCGTCAGTGACGTGCTACAGGGGTCGAAAGTTCTGTTATGAGTATTCAAAAGTTCAAAATTTTCGATGAAATCGGTTTTGTCAGGCAAAGAACGCTATTGATATATGTTTCTATCATTGAAAAAAAGCTATCAGACGGAATAAGAAAAAATGGACATCCGTCAGTGACGTGCTACAGGGTCCAAAGTTCTGTTATGAGTATTCAAAAAAGTTCAAAATTTTCGATGAAATCGGTTTTGTCAGGCAAAGAACGCTATTGATATATGTTTCTATCATTGGAACAAGCTATCAGACGGAATAAGAAAAAATGGACATCCGTCAGAGACGTGCTACAGGGGTCGAAAGTTCTGTTATGAGAATTCAAAAAGTTCAAAATTTTCGATGAAGTCCGTTTTGTCAGGCAAAAAACGCTATTGAAATGTGTTTCTAACATTAAAACAAGCTATCAGAGAGATTAAGAAAAAATGGACATTTGTCAGAGACGTGCTACAGGGGTCGAAAGTTCTGTTATGAGAATTCAAAAAGTTCGAAATTTTCGATGAAGTCCGTTTTGTCAGGCAAAAAACGCTGTTGGAATGTGTTTCTAACATTGAAACAAGCTATCAGAGAGATTAAGAAAAAATGGACATCCGTCAGAGACGTGCTACAGGGGTCGAAAGTTCTGTTATGAGAATTCAAAAAGTTCGAAATTTTCGATGAAGTCTGTTTTGTCAGGCAAAAAACGCTATTGGAATGTGTTTCTAACATTGAAACAAGCTAATAGACGGAATAAGAAAAAATGGACATCCGTCAGTGACGTGCTACAGGGTCGAAAGTTCTGTTATGAGTATTCAAAAAGTTCAAAATTTTCGATGAAATCGGTTTTGTCAGGCAAAGAACGCTATTGATATATGTTTCTATCATTGAAAAAAGCTATCAGACGGAATAAAAAAATGGACATCCGTCAGTGACGTGCTACAGAGGTCGAAAGTTCTGTTATGAGTATTCAAAGTTCAAAATTTTCGATGAAATCGGTTTTGTCAGGCATAAAACGCTATTGGAATGTGTTTCTAACATTGAAACAAGCTAATAGACGGAATAAGAAAAAATGAAATCGAAATTTGGAACTTGAACTTGAATACTCATAACAGAAATTTCGACCCCCGTAGCACGTCACTGACGGATGTCCATTTTTTTATTCCGTTTATTAGCTTGTTTCAATGTTAGAACACATTTCATTAGCGTTTTTGCCTGACAAACAGACTTCATCGAAAATTTTGAACTCTTTTTGAATACTCATAACAGAACTTTCGACCCCTATAGCACGTCACTGACGGATGTCCATATTCTCTTATTCCGTCTATTAGCTTGTTTTCAATGTTAGGAACACATTCCATTAGCGTTTTTTGCCTGAGAAAACGGACTTCATCGAAAATCTTAGACTTTTTGAATAATCATAAAAGAACTTTCGACCCCTATAGCACGTCACTGACGGATGTCATTTTCTTATTCCATCTATTGGCTTGATTTTCATTAGACCGTTTTTGCTGACAAAACATTAGCTTGTTTAATGTTGAACTTTGAACATAACATTCCATTAGCGTTTTTTGCCTGACAAAACTGATGACTTCAATGTGGAAACATTCCGTTGCGCTTTTTGAATTCATCAGGTAACAGAACTCATAACGACTGTAGCACGTCACTGACGGATGTCCATTTTTCTTATTCCGTCTGATAGCTGTTTCAATGTTAGGAACACATTCCATTAGCGTTTTCTGCCTGACAAAGGCGGACTTCATCGAAAGTTTTGAACTTTTTGAATACTCATAACAGAACTTTCGACCCTGCTAGCATCTGTCACTGACGGATGTCGATTTCATATGAACTCTTCTTTATTGCGCGTCTATGTCCAGCTTGTTTCACAATTTGTGGTTATTTTCCTATTTTATAACTATTCAAACCTTCCGTAGACTACTAAGAATTAGAGGTGGGCGATTACGAATGATCGGCATAATCGATTATTTCAGTACTACTAATTTTAATAATCGATTAAGGAATTAGTTACTAATAGGTTTTCATAATCGAATGATTTCATATTCGAATGATGTTAGTAGTAAGAACAACCTATGGCGTTTTATGATAATATAGCGTACAATTCGATGCTGTGAAGCGTATACGTTTTAATTTCAATGTAATTACGCTCAATATTAATAATATTATTATTAACATTCAATTTTTATTACCTGAATATTTGCCAATCTGCAAATTTCACAATAGTTTGATGGTATAATCTTCAAATTATTATAATATTCTTATCTAATAAATAACTTCAAATTTCAAAACATGGAGTACACTATTATGTGTGCTGCATAATAGTCTCTCGGTTTAGACTGCATAATCGTCTCTCGCTCGTATAATCGAGTGATGCATAATCGAGAGATAAACCGAGTGCTGCATAATCGTCTCTCGGCTTAGACGAGATATGAGATACGAGAGACTGCATAATCGTCTCTCGCTCGTATAATCGAGTGATGCATAATCGAGAGATAAGCCGAGAGACGATTATGCAGCACTCGATTATACGAGCGAAAGATCGTGTTGTCGTCTATGTCACGTCCCCACTCCCCACGCAGCTGTACTGTACAGATTAGTATTAGTAACTACTAACCGTTATTTATAATCGAGATATCTCGAGACATTTCTATAATCGAATGATTTCGTTAGTATATCTCATAATCGCCCAGCTCTACTAAGAATACAATGAGACTAAAATTTTTCAATACTGTTCTGCCCATCTCGAGTTTCAGCGAGAATAATGAAAATAAGTTGATTGTAATTCATGTAAAGATACAAAATGAGCCGAATTCAATCAAACCAGATCCAATACATTAGGTTCAACAATTTCAGACTTGAATACTTCATATCAGAAAAAACAAAGTGAATTCTTTTGAAGAACCGTATATTTCAAGTATTTTCTGTTGAAAGACTTTTTTCTCCCTGAAAATTAAAATGTGTTCTTGAATTCGATGTTTAACTCCTCAATTGCTTCAATATGTCGTAAAGCATATTCCTCGAGTTCTAATTCCATCGGTCAATTGAATTTCCCTACAAATACCAATATTATTCAGCCCAATTTGCTCTCGATTCGGACCAAACATGAAGTGAACACGGGCGAGTTGAGTGTTGAATTCGGATCAACAGGCAAAGATTGAATCTTTCTTCTAATACCGCTTTGCGAATCGATTCGGCCACAGCGACCGCTGTAATTTCATCATTCCACCTTCATGCTCAGATGAGCAAGCCATGCGTTCCGCTCTGACTTCTCCGATTGCGGTTTTAGCGAAATTGGAGGTGTATTATTCGGATGAGCCTAAAGAGCAGAGAGCTCTTGAGTTATCTCCATTAGCTTTCATTTTGACTTTGGCCTAGTTATGTTTCGCTCAAGATTGCATCGGAGGAAGGAAATGGATTTTTCAATAATGAAACGGTTTTCATGATTTCTATTTATGAGATAAAGGACAAAAATCTGGTGCTATTCTCCACTTGAACAGAGTGCTTATAGATTTGACGAAAACCGTTAATTTTAACAATCGATTTATTTTCAAGATTGGTTTTAAACATTGAGTAAAATTTTCACCTGTAATAAAACGACAATTGAAATGATCTCTCGTAAAATCATCATGCAAAATGTTGATTTCTCACTACTACTGTACACATTGATTTTGCATAAAAAATAAATATCACTTGTGCTCTTTAACTTCTTAAAATCATTAGTCATTTTGAACTAAATTGCACCATTTTTAGGATATTTGGAGATTTCGATATAATTTAGTCCAAACCAGATCCAATATTCAATAATCAGATTTTTTTCATATTACATGTCTTTTTATATATGTCTATAAAAGTTTTGGGAAATTTTGTCTTATTTTTGTCTTACATTCACCACAAAATCTAATTTGCCATTTGTTGTATTCATTATTGATGATGTCTAGCACCTTGTTTGATATTTAACCCAGAATAATATTTCATAATAAATAGAGAAAAAGATTTCCAGCACTCTCATAAGTACTTCGGTATATTTTCATGATGACCGTTGAAATAGGTAATGTATTTATTTTCTGTCAGGACCTGTTGAATTGAAGACTTGTCTTTATGAAGAGCTGGTTATATCTATTCTTTCATAGGAATGCTTCAAATCAAGCTCAAATGGGTTTTAAAAACTCCGAACCCAGTCTCCTAGATTCGTTTTGTTAGTTTATAGAAGTTTTATCACGTCTTTATTTCATACACCGATTCAACCTGGTTCATAATCTCAGGAGATAATAGAATTTTACTCTGTTACAATATTTCTGAATTTTTTGTTATGATGCATGTATAATTAAAATTCCATCAATATTAAAACTGGAAGCTAAAGGCTCATAAACAAGAAAGATTAGAATGCATTTTCTGACCATAATCATTTCATACTGAATTGAATAAGTTTAAATTATCGAAATTATCCTTGCAATATTTTCCACAGTTATTAAAGAAAGTTTCAAATATCTGTTGAAAGTTTCAAACAGAATCAAAACAACAAGGAACCACAGAACACTATTTCATTGGGAACTACCCAATACAGAGAAGATATAATAACATTTTGATGTGGTAATAATTCACTCTAGTTATTCTGAGAACAATTATAATTGAATATCAATAATGGATACAGATATTATCTTTCATGAAAAAATTTTTCCCTTATTAATTTGTTCTCTCCTGGGGTCCGGTAATAAATTAATATTTCATGGTAAGGTATTAATATTTGACATAATCTATGAATAACCATTATTCTATATTTATGTTTTTGGTTACATAATAACAACAAATACTCTAAATGTAAAAACCAAAAATTTAAGCATTTTCTAAACAGAATAGATTTATATTAATGACATTTCATAATTTTTTTTTATTAAAGAACACCTTGTTGGTTTTTCAGAAGCAAATTTAGGTGATCAAACTCAATTTCTACAAGAAAGTATAATTGCTCACCTAAAGCTGGGAATACTTGTAATCTCTCCAAGTAAATTGTTATTGGGATTCAGTACAGAAAATAATCATCAAGCAAAGTAACTTTGAAAATATTAGCTTTTTATTTCATATTCTTGTTTCGAACTGTCGGTCTACAACACAAAGACTAACACTATCAGTGTAAATATTATGTGAATGTCCCTTGGCAATAAATATTTTCTGTAATTATGTGAATAATTAAAAACAGAATTAGCATAACCAGTTGAACTCATTTATAAAATGGAGAATTTCAAGTTTGCAGATTTTTACGAGAAGACATGATGTGAGAAAACTCAATTCCGAAGAGGCCTCATAAACCTGTTCACTGGTCAATACTCAAAAAAGTCTGTCAAGGAGAAGAAGCTTCAGAAATATCAGTTTTTGGAAAATCATAGATGATTTTTTCTGGCTTTGAGTGAAAAAAAAGCAATGTGACAACCTCATGCATTCGAAGTTTTCATAGAAATGATGGTGTTCATGATTCGGAAATCTTGAGAAGTAAATTACAAATGTATGATGATAACATCGAATAATTCTGGAGTTTTTTGGAATTTCTCACTAGAAAGGGATGGTTTATAATCTTGTAGAAGAAAGAAATTATGGCAGAACAACAAAAATTTATGTTTAAAGTATGAAGTTTTTTACCAGATAATAAGTATTTTGTATCTTCCTTTTGAATGGACCTCATCTGATGAAACATGAGTGAGTGAATCATTCCTTAGAGGAAAAATAATGTTTTTGAACATTTCATATTCAACAGTGGATGCCGTGGAAGGTAATATTCATTCAAACTAAACTGGACTACAGAGAGGTATTTGCCAATGTGAAAACTTAAATTTAAACTGGAAAAACGGTATAGGAATAAGTGTTTCTTCTGATCTCAAGAACCTATGGTTAAAATTATCGCAGTGGTCAAAGACTCACCCTGTATAGTGTTATAGTTATTAGGGATTATCAGTATTATGGTTTATTATTATTATTTTTCATTCTGTTCATTATTATTCATTCACATTGTTCAAGATTATCGTTATTGGAGATAGTAGCTATTCGACTTCTTAGGAATAATTGTGAATAACTCGAATTGAGCTGCTTCCTTGATTCCACTCGGTACATCGTTCACTCAATCGGATATTGCAGTATATTTTTTCTACTTTAAAACAAATTCAAGGAATTATTTACGAAAAGAAAAACGATTTATATTTTACCCATATTCATCAAAACTACGGGATATGACATAACGTTCTCTTCTATAGCAACGAAAAGATAAATCAGTATTTCCGAAATGACTTGACACTTGTAGGGCCGTTCTCAATTTCTTATATCCAATCCAAATAGATCAGATTCTATTCAAAATCATCACACGTTGGGAAACCCTATTTTATATGACTGGCTTCGCCTTGCTATTCAAAAATGGTTGCATAATAACAATTTCATGCTGTCATGGATCATATAAAATACGGATTACTTTTTCTGTAAGAAAATGATGAAACAGGTTGAACAAAGATCCATAAAATAAATAAGAATATTGCCAATATAAAACAGTAATAATAACTTCCCAATGGAACAGCTTGCATCTGTCGACGATGATTTGGTACAGAAAAACATATAATTTCCTGCCCTCCTTTCCCATCAAACCCCAACGACGCTCTATCAACCGCTCCCTCAATCTCAAAGATATCAATTCTCCAGGCAACCTAGTCGTCCTTAAGACCCTAAACAAACATCTGAACACGACCCTGTTCCGAATCGATGACCCAATACTTCTGTCCACCCCGCGATGGCTGCCTTAGGATACCATACGTCTTCTGACATAATGAATAGGCACATTCTCCAGACAATTTAGTCAATAACCTTGTCGTCCCATCGTCTGTAACCCCGCCTCATTACAGATCGATCGTAATTGCAGGTAATCGCTCAGTAAGGGCCATGCTCATCGTGTCACTCCTTCGGGGGCCTTTCCGAACGTCCTGCCATGTTTGCCGACTTAATGGTCGGCAATGTGTTTACTCCAAATCAAGACGGCGGAAATGTTGTCACGGTCAGCTTTTTTGAGTTCAACCACAGGGAAACTTTGTGTTTGACATTGATTACGCAATATTGATGTATTTTATGATAGGCTTAAATCAGGCTGTTGTTGCATTTTTGATGATGGAACTCGTGTAGAATTTATTTTTGGGCCATAACCACCATCTTAGTTTTGTTAAAAAAGTTGACAATATTTGAAAGTTCTTCAATTTTCATAAAATTCTGAAAACTAGAAAAAAATTGTACTTTTCTATTGTAACATCATAGGGTTTTTTTCAATACAAAAAATCGAGAGAAAATAAATTCCATGGTTAGAATCTGGGAAAGAAGAAGAAGAGCTCGGCTCTCACTGTCTGGTGTCAACGTTGAGCTGCACAAGTGCATCGGGGTAAAGAGAAAACATACAAGATGGATGAGAACCATTATCTGTTGCGTGGAGTTCGTGAGACCCAAAAAGTTTTAGTTAGTGCCTTTGTGTTACTTCGAAAACGAAATTATCTTACGTTGAGCGACTCTAGAATCTATTGAACTGAATGATTTTGAATATTGTATTTCAAATTGTGATTTCCAGGAAATGTATAAATATCCACATGTTGACGAATGCTTTGAAGTATTTCTTAATTTGATTCAGAATTCTTTTGAAACTTGTTGTCCTCTCATAAGATATGCTGACTATGCCAATATTGTCAAAAAATTTATTTCTCTAGAAATTATCTCGGCGAAACGTGACCTGAAAAATCTTCACTGGTTACATATCAATCTCAATAGTGAATCTACCAATAATTTGTACAAAAAAGCCAAACATTCTTATAATAATCTGTAAAGAAATGCTAAATTAGATTTCCAGCGTAATCTTATTGATAAATCTACTTACAAAAAAAGAACTGTTTGGAATCTGGTCAATACTATGACTGGACGAAAAAACACTGATCAAAGAACCATTGAGCTTGTTGTTAACGGTGTTTTGTGCGATGAGCCCAGAAATGTAGCTGAGATGTTTGCCAACCATTTTACTATAACAATGCATTATCCACTTCATTACTACTTCATGTATGCTAAATAATAACTTTTTCTTTCATCCAGTTATGGATCATGAGGTGGCTGATGTATTGAAATCTCTTAAGAATGACTCAGGTGTTGATTTTATCTCTGCGCGAATCTTGAAGATGATAGGTCCTGATATCGGTCGACATTTCGCCTATTTGGTTAACATCTTGGTTACCACAGGAGTATATCCTGATCTCCTTAAAAAGGCCACTATTATTTCAGTTTGTAAAAAAGGTGATGTAACAGATATTGGTAATTATAGGCCTATTTCTGTTCTCAGCTGTCTTTCCAAACTGTTTGAACGATTGGTGTTCAATAGAAAGATGAAATTCCTTGATAGGTTTCAACTGCTTGCTTCTGCACAGCACGGTTTCAGATCAGGTCGCTCAACTCAAACTGGGGCTCTGGAATTTGTCGATGTTGTATACGACTGCCTCGATAAGGGCTCATATGTTGCCGGATTATTTTTTGATCTATCTAAAGCATTTGATAGTATCTCCTTTCAGTTCATATTAGACAAATGTTACAATCTTGGATTCAGGGGAATATTTCATGACTGGATTCGAAGTTATCTTGAAGGTAGAGTTGCATCTGTTAGATTTCAGAATTATTCATCCAGTAAACATAATTTGAATTTGGGTGTACCTCACGGCTCTGTCTTGGGACCGCTTTTGTTTTTGATATTTATCAACGATATGCCTGAGAATTTGGTGAAGTTGTTTGTTAATAAGTCTGAAACTCGTCGAGAACTGTGGAAAATACTAAGAGCAATCATGTTTGCTGATGATTTTTCATTAGCCGTTACTGCGGATACTTTGGAAGAACTGCAGGTGTTGTGCGATTTGTTGGTTCATTGCTTCGTTGAATGGTGCCATGTTAATGCTATCATGATAAATGTGAACAAGACCGAATGCATTTACTTCTCCATTGCGAATAATGATAGTACCCTGGTAGTTCGACATTCAGATTCTGTCATTACATCAAAGGACTGCACGAAGTTCCTAGGTATCAATATCGATAGACACTTGAAGTGGGATTCACACGTTGATGAAGTATGTAAAAAGCTTTATAGTTCTTATTATGCTTCAAGTCGAGTCAGGTATCTGCTTCCCTTGTGTTCACTTATGAATGTATACTATAGTTTAGTATTTAGTCACCTATCGTATAATATCATGTTATGGGGTAATTCGACAGATATTGG
This sequence comes from Micraspis discolor, assembly GCA_030674115.1. Classification (NCBI taxonomy): domain Eukaryota; kingdom Metazoa; phylum Arthropoda; class Insecta; order Coleoptera; family Coccinellidae; genus Micraspis; species Micraspis discolor. Next base: position 312,415 of record JARTUT010001328.1, read on the forward strand.
TAGAGTCTTTATTATTCAAAAGAGAATTTTGCGTATGATAGTCAACGTGTCTCCACGATCCTCTTGTAGACCAATTTTCCTAGAAAATAGGATATTGACACTGGCTTCCATTTTCATATTTAGATGTTTGGTTTTTGCCAAGGAAAATGAGGATAGTCTTGTAAAATTGTCAACCTTTCACTCCCATAACACTAGGAATAAGAAAATATTGTCAATTCCCAAACATAGAACATCCAAATTTGAAATGTCACCTAAGTATCAGTGCATTAAGATGTTTAACCATCTACCTAGTAGCATCAAGTCGCTCAACTCCATTAAATTTAAAAGTCTTCACTTCTAAAGAAATGTTTTTATAGTGTTAATGAGTACTATAATGATAGTTTTTAAAATGTCTGAATTTTTATTATTTTTGCATTTGTGACTTGTCCTATACATACCTTGTTATGTCTAAAAATAATAATAAATTATTATCATTATTTTACAAGTAAAATTCAGACTTTTCTAAATGTTATCAGTTGTTTGTCCATTTTATTAACCTTTGATGATGAATAGCATTGGGAACTTGATTGGTTCAGTGAATTTTGTATTTTTCTGTTATGTTTGTAAATTAATGCCATGATTTTTATCCTTATTGCATTATTGAAGTATACATCTTTGCCATGATTATTATCCTTGTTGTATTATTGAAGTTTAAATATTTGCCATGATTTTTTCCATGGTGCATTATTGAAGTATAAATATTTGCCATGATTATTATTCATGTTGCATCATAAAAGTATACATATTCGCCATGATTATTATCCTTGTTGCCTTATTGAAGTATACATTTGCAATCATTTCGTATTATGGAAGTTGCTCTGATTATCATGATTACTGTGTGTTCTGCACTGTTATAGTTTTCTCAGAGTTGTTATACTCGCGTTTGCTACCTGTTAATGATTCACCATTTAGTTTTAAACAAATGCCCACATATACCTCTTTTTGGGTAACGGTTAGCTATTGACAGCTCTACTTGATTTTCATTAACATCTGCAATATCATCAGTATTCGACTTATCCTCGTTTTCAAAAATTTTAGAATTTGTTATATTCAATCTAGTATGCAAACTTTGCTTATTCTTGAAACTTAATTCATCATTATTCAATCTATTGGAAATTTCCCCAATTGATTCGCATGCTTTTTCCACATTAGCCTCAATTCCGGAATTTCAATATTATATATATCTACCAATTTTTCTATTTACTATTCCTTTAACCCATCTAACTCTATTTATCATTCTATAATCTTTCACTAATACTACTTCACCTATTCTATATACAATATTTTTCTTTCCCCTATAATATTTTTTTTTTATTTCCTCGTGCTATTTTTACATTGTTTTGAAAATGTTGATTCACGTTAATTGTGGCGTTTACAGTGTTATACTGTTCTAGAGTTTGTAAAAAGACTTCACAACAAGTGCGCAGAAGCAAGGTTTGATGATTCCTTTAGATTTATTGTTGTGGTATTTTAGTATCAATCCGGGGAGTCCGAAAAATACTTTAAATTAACCTCTTAAATGTTTCAGACCTCACGTGAATGCTTGTCAATAATTTTTATATTATATATTTCATCATCAACATTCTTGGCAAAACACATAGTATAAATTGATGTAATAACGCATTTCGATAATTAATGATCTGATAGTGAAAATTGATGAAAAAAACTTTTAATAGAAGAACCATTGCTCAACAATACTTCACATCCGTAGAGATCCAATTGAAAGATCTCCACCATTTCTCTCGAGTATGGGTCCACCAACCGAAACGAATAATAGGGAAATACACAAGGTGCACTCGAACAAACTCTGGTGAAATTCACCTCATTAAAAGTTAGGGTTTAATTACTCCTCAAACGTTTCACTCGCTGAAAGGAATTTAACGGAATCTACACCTTTGATGTCTTTATCGGACCCGTAATGAAAATATTGACATCATTTTCTCCGTGAACAAGTCCAACATATTTCAACTGACAGAGGTACTTGTAGATAACTTTTTTTCAGTGGACGTAGGTCAAATCAAAGTAACTTGGAAATTTTGTTTTCAATGCAGAAATTGGAAGAGGAAAAATTGTTGTAAGCACTAAAAGGTAGTCACATTTCTCAAAAAATTTGAGTGAATCAAAAGTATATAATTTTATCGGTGATTAATTGATGGAAATTCATTTTCAAATAAGTAATATTATATAATAGTGCAATGCTATTATGGACGTTTTTATCTAATACATATTTCTCTTTAGATATCGACCTGGTTTTTTAATCAACAGAAGAAATCTCTACTTTCTCTGCCCTAGATTTCAGAATATTTTATTCCATCCTTAGGGCTACTACAAAGGTTCTCAACAATTAATGATAATGATAAAATCAAACAATGAACACAAGCTTATAGAATTTGAGCTACTTATAAACTTTAGAACCATCAAAATAAAATAATTCCACTTTAATAGCTTTCAATCAATTCAGTTTTAATAATTATTCAATGTTTATTTTTTTTCTTTCAGTTAATTATTATTTGACAAGGAACAATCATCAATCTGTCTTCTGTCTTCTCATTTTCAGATTCGATATGTACAACTTGAAGAAACCTCTGTGTTTATTAATAGAAGACCACTCTTGATGAAAGAAGTTCCTCAAATATATTTAGGCTTGTACACACAACAATACTTATGCGGGGAGCTAGGGTTTTTTTATACTGGGTTTTTTCCCTAGGCTTTTTCATGTCTTACAACGAATTGTATGGTACCCCGTCACCAACCCCAGCTAACATTTGTTTTGTGAGCCAAAAGTTCAAAAGAACATATAAATATATATCTCGAGTATCAGACTGTTTCTATAGTTCGTGTGTTTTTCCAGAATTTCTACTTGGTCAAAATCAAATTCATGACCCCTCTTATTAGCTTCTAAGTTATATAAAAGACGTTTCGGTAACAGTAATTAATGTAGGATTGAGCATTTTTAGACGGAGTTGGGTGCCAGTGCGTACCTGTGCTACGCAGTTGAAAATTAAAATTGGATATTTTCTTAGCACGTCTTCGTGTATCGATAATCTTCAGATAACGAACTATTCCCGTTTATTTATTGGACGCCGTCTGGTCGCGCCAATTGAATGAGATGACGTTTTCGAATATTTATTAGAGGACCAAGTGCGACTCGGATGTGTTATGTTCAAAGATTAACATGTGCATCTCAAGATTTGAGAAAAATAAGAGTTATGACGAAGTACCCTAAGTGCAGTGGTGGGATCTATGTTAAACCCCATTCGTTTAAAGTCGACCAATAGACAGTTGGGGGTGTAATCCTAAAATGATGACAGGGATTCGAGATCGAATGGTCCTATCGAAAGGACAGTCGAACTCTAGACGCCAACTCTGTCTCTAGACTCTAAAGACGATTAAGAGCAGAGATTATGGAGATTATCCTACCGACTGCGCCATGTTACATATTTAATAAGTAAGGATGTGAATGAAACAAGATCTTGATGGGAACTGTCTATTCACAATCAAGTACAAAGTATATACCATAGACGACCTCCAGTGGCGGCTCGTCAACAAGACAATATATCTAATAATCAATGATATGTGACAGGAGTGTAGCCTGTTAGACGATAAAGACAATTACGAGTATAGAGCTTAGACGGTAGTTTCGGAACTCAGTATCGGCCTTTTGTATTTATATATTAGACGGTAATTTTATTTATTCTTCTGGTGTAAATAAACTTCGACGTTAGACGTTATCTGTAGGCGGAATTTATCATAACTCCTAGACCATTGATAAAAAAGCATAATTTTATATTTCATTAAAGATTTCGATTGCAATGTTTCATTCAGAACAACGAACAATCTAACGCAACATATAAAAAACAACAAACACCGAACATGTCGAAAAAACAAATCAGGTATAAGTAGCTTTTTTCGGATTGCCCTATGGTTTTTATTGGTCAAACAGGAAGATCTCTTAACAAACGTGTACAGGAACGTCAACGTAGTCACATAACTGACAATACAAATTCTACATACGTCAAACATTTGCATGAATACGGACACAATTTCAATCATAATTTCTACATACAGAAAGTAAAAGTTCAGATTCACACATTTAGAAGAGCCAGAAATAAATAGAAACCATCCTCAAAACATTCTTCTGAATGAACAAACAGATGATGTCCGATCCCCTTTGTTGAACATCATCCTGAAAAAACCCAGCATACTTTAATTTTTACTACCCCATTCGAGGTTGAATTCCGAAGAAGTTTTTACAGGAATGGATATAGAATGTACTTCAGCAACATTTACATTCAAAATTTAACACTTGAAGAAGCCACAGTGTTCCCCGAAACCATTCCATTCATGATATATTTCGAAAAAAATCGCTGCAGACTATAAGAGAAAAATCAGTAAAACTTGTGATGTTCCATACCAAAAAATCACGAATGCCATATTTTTTATCCCTAATTAATGAAAAGACAGTTTATGGAGTCCTATTCGATGTTTGAGATGTGAAACCTACTAACGAAGATAAACTGCATAAATCAGGGCGAGGAATTTCAGCCACAATTGAAAAAAAAAAAACGAGTTACATGTTATTTTTGTGAAGTCTTCGAAATTGATGGAGCTTGGCAAAAGTATTATTTAGATTTACATAGACCATTACATTACAGAGTATCTGATTGATTTCATTTTTGAGGATTGTTTATTTTTTGTGGCGGTTGTATGAGTATCACCCTGTTCCATAGTACGAAATATGGCTTAAGAACAAGCGCGTGATAGCTTCTGACATAGGTAAATGATTTTCCGAATTTTCTCCCTAATAATTCAACAATTTAACGGAAATCACCTCATCAATAATTTTTTTTTCTAGACGCTTTTTTGTTTCCAGTCGTTATTCGTTGATATCATAAGAGGATAAAACTCCATGAAAGCAACTCTGGTATGAAAAAATAATTTTTTCAGGGCGAACAGCTCTTATAAAATATAAATGGCTGACCTTTTTGCACCGAAAATTGGAGAAAACGATCACCACGTTTTGTCTGCATCACATCCTCATTTAGCAAATGGTGCGTTGTACTTTATGGCCTACTGCAGTAATTAAATAAGGTTCGTCGTTAAAAAGGCGCATGATTTCTGGTATCCCTTCTTTTTATATAACAGAGATGTAGAGGATTATCTTGAGTATTCAATTCCATAATGATTAGTGAGGTTGTTTCATTGTCCTCTCCTTTTCTCTAGAATGAATACAATTGATTGAAAGATGCCCAAAGTTATCTGATTGCAATGCAGCTCGGGTTGAAATTTTGTCGTACAGTAAAGCAAAATCCAATTGAATTGAGAGATAAATTAACATTTTGCTTGTTTCAATGAATTTTTTCTGCTTTATTTCAAGGAACTTCTCTATGATGAAATATTAACTCAAGCTAGTAGGAAAGCGCTAACCGTCTTTCTTTAGTCTCAGTGCAGCCACAATCCTGTTGCACCTCAAATTAAAATCACTTGAATGTATATGTTTGTCTTTCATCATCATTACAGAATGTCGGACAGACAAATACTCGTCCTTCGAAATACCTCATATGTTCAAATCCAAATCACACATAGACGATAATTATTCGGGATAGAATCTATTGAAACACCTAAATAACTCTTACCAGCAGTACATTTACTTTACAACTTTCTCAGTGAACGCATTCGACAAACACCCAATTTTAATAAAACTTAAAAAATGAAGTACCAACACAACGAAAATACAATTTTTTGTGAATCTTATCACACACAGGATCAGAGGAAACGAACGAGCCAACTAACTAGCTAAGACTGCCATAACCAACAAGGACACTTTATATTTTCCGTATAGTAGAGGGTGATTGATTCATTTAGAGGTACTTTTTTTTAAATAAAAAAAAAATAATAACAACTATTTTATTTTATAATCCTCATTAACAAAGAGTAGTATATTCTAGAACAAGATACAGAATGGGCACCTATCCGTTCAAAAACTCGCTCCTTCGTCGCTCGATTTTGAATCACGCATTCGTGTTGGAATTGCCTTCTACAACGAGTACTAGATGATATTTTCTCTATGTCAGTCAAGAATTTTGAGAAATTTATTGGAATTCAATGAAAAATTCAGATTACACCTCCTAGCGCCTTTCGTATTTTATTTTCGCAGTTGGCGTGACTGATACGAAAATTGACAGGTTATAGAATTCGAATAGTGCATCAAATCTCTACATGGTTTAATGTACACAATTGACATGCAATACGCCGAATTGTATGACACTCCGTCACTACCCCTGATCTATATGCTTTATTGTTTATATATATATATATATATATATATAGGTATATGCAATGGACGCTTGTTGACATTCAAAAGGATAGGAGGTCAGTGCTGTCAACCACAAAACGAAAATTATAACTGAAAACAATGCTGTAATTAGTTCATTACAGCACTGTTTTTAGTACTGTAATGAACTCATTACGACACTGAAATAGAGAAGACAATTATTCTTTACAATTGTTTTCTGAAGATAATTTCTTTCAAATGCTGAAATCGACTACGGTTAACAAGATCCGTTCGATAGTTCCAATTTTCAATTTGAGTATTTCGGGAGATATTTCTCCTACAATTTAACCAATCTGTATAGTAGTAGAACATATCGTGAACGTTTTCAAAGCTTTGTTTTAAAACATAATCACAATTTTTCTGTAATAATCTCAGGATAAGATCAGAATTTAGTGGTTAAACGACAAAGGAGCGGAGTGTGAGATCTTATTTTAGGCATTGCTGAAAGAGGAGGGCGACAATATACGATCAGGTATCTGGTTGGCCTGGGACTTATCCCGATAAATGCCCTTGTTTTGTCACTGAATCATCATATCGATTTAATTCCTTTCAACTTAAAATATCTCAAAAATGGTGGTCACTGAATCATCATGTTTTTGTGCTCATCTCAGGAAATGATCAGAATTTAGAAGTTAAACGACAGATGGGCGGGGCTCAATATCTAATTGTTGGCACTATTAAAAGGAACGATCTGGGAAAATAGACTATCACGTTTCTGATTGGCCAACGACTTATCTTGCTTTTAGTACTGAATCATCATGTTTTTTTTAATAATCTCAGTAAATGATCAGAATTAAGTACATAAACGACAGATAGACGGGGCTCGATATCTTATCGTAACCACTTTAAAAAAGGGGGAGTCGACAATTAACGATCAGGTTTCTGATTGGCCAGGGACTTATCCCGCTGAATGTCCTTGTTTTGACACTATTGTTTCTGTAACAATATCAATAATGGATCTGAAGTTAGTGGTTGAACGACAGATGGGTGGGGCTTAAAATCTAATTGTCGGCATTGTTGAAAGAGGAAGGCGACAATAGATGATAAGGTATGTGATTGGCCAGGGACTTATCCAACTAAATGTCCTTGTTTTGTAGTCTTGGGTAGTACACGCCTTGAAATTGAGTTTGTAAGAGGTGCAGTAATATTGGCCTCCAATACCTCAATCGTAGCCGGTTTGTCCATGTAAACTTTGGACTTCACATAGCCCCAAAGAAAAAAATTAAGAGGTGTGATGTCACATGATCTAGCCGGCCAATTCACTGGTCCGAAGCGTGAAATGATCTGCTCACCGAAATGCTCTCGCAGTAAATCCATGGTTTCACGAGCTGTATGGCAATTGGCACCATCTTGTTAGAACCACATTTCGTCGAGACCACGGGCTCCGGTTTCGGGCAACACAGACTCTGTTATCATGATGCGATAACGGTAACCATCTACACTGGCCGTCCTCTGTTTTGAAGAAATATGAACCGATTATTCCCCCGGCCCATAAACCACACTAATTTGATGCTTCCTGAGGTGATTGAATTCATATGAGGAACAATACTAAGTCTACGATTCGATAAGATACCTAGGTCTTTTAATTCGACAACCTTTTCAAGAACGCAACCACTAATGTAATAAAGGAAATCTATTGTAGTTCTTTTACGACTGAAAGACATTACGCTACATTTTTGAACGTTCAGAGGAAGTAAGTTGTGCCTGCACCAACGGTTTAGCCTATCAATGTCACCCTGGAGGTCCCAACAATCCTCAATAGAGAGAATGCGACGATATAGTTTGAAGTCATCAACATAAAGAAGGAAGGAACAGGTCAGGTAACAACAGATATCATTGATGAAGATTAAAAAAAGGAGTGGACCCAATATAGACCCATGAGGGACACCTGAGGTAGCCTCAAAAGCACAAGACCTATAACCAAAACACTGAACATACAGATTTCTACGGGAAAGATAAGATTCAAGGCATTTTTGTTGAAAAATGTGACATTGAAGATATTTTGATTATGAATATACAATCTATAGAGAAAATATAATTTTTTGTTGATAATAATATGTATCTTGTATGTTACACTTCATAGCTAATGACCCCTGAGGTTGAAACGAATTACTCTCAATCAAAAAAAAAAGATGACGAGGCGTCATATTGTCAGGTTTGCGGATAGTGTAAAAAAATGGGGGACATGTATTCAAAGTGTGAAAAAAATGTCCAGATAATACTTACATCGAACAGCGAAATCAGAGCTTTTAGTTAGGGTGAACATCAGGAGGATGCCTTCTGCTATTGTCAGTGAAAATGTAGGTTCACCTTATCTGGAAATATGATGTTAAGGAAAAGAAAATGGGTTATGCCGGAAGCTGACATGGACGGCTGGATGCAAAAAGAAAGAGAGCGTAGAATGAACATGCAATAGGATGATGGATACACAACTATCCAAAATAGCACGAAATGGAACTCTTTTAGGGAGATAACCACCTGGTAGACCGCTTGGCAGTCAATTTCAACATGGCAATGAATCTGATACTCTAGAGAAAACAGGAAGAATACTTTACTGAAGCAGAAGAAAAAGAAGATATAGATATAGTTATACAAAAGTGTACCAAAATTGAATAGTATTATCGATTTGAGAAAAAGCTGTTAAGCTGTGTACGAAATACCTTCAAAACATTATTCCCAATTTCTCAGACTATTCCAGAGAGAATATCTTATGATATATTCTGCTCCGTTTCCATCCGAAAGCGATTCCTAAGACGCCTCAACCACATATCACGTGCACCCTAATTAAGCTTGCACCGATCTAGTGTGCCGAAAATCCTGAAATTGACGCCCGACAGATAAGAGCAGCCACATACGAACCAGAACGCGTAATAGGATTGTTGGTCATCGATCGTTCAACCCCCTTCCCTTCTCACGTGGCCTCGGGGTGCTCCTGTTGCCGATCAGTAGCGTAACTGTTGATTCTCCACTTACATCGGCTTTTATTGGGAGTTGGCCATGGTTTCAAGGTCGAAACCCTTGAATCAATAGCCCTTCAAATATTGGAAAAATCTGGTACATAGACGAACATCGTTCGATGGGATATTGTGCCATGATAAGAGGATATCATCGAGTGGAATCGAAATTCATGAAGGTTTTTATCTGTTCTGAACGTTTTATTTACTTCTTTACGTTTTGAAGAAAGGAATATCTGGAGAATTGTTTATATGAGGAGCTTTACAGCGAACTAAAACCATATGTGGTGTTCATAGATAGATAGAATAGATTGAAGTAACTGTGTACATTAATGAACTCCTCAGAAGTACTGTGGGGTATAAAATAACCAGCAGTTGACGGTAACATAATAGATGTTTTAGAGTTTGGATTAAACTTCTTGCAATACCGATACTTGTCTTAATTTCTTCATGCGGGTTCCAGTTTCCGATTAGACAGCATTCAATGTATTTGAATCGAGATAATCTTTCTATTGCACGTCGTCCAGGATGATTATTGCATTATCGATCTTTTGATTACTGATGATTTTCACTTCAGTTTTTTGCCCGTATGCTCTCCTACCTTCGTTAACTTTCTTCAGAAGGAATTGTAGGTCATCAAAATTGTCCGTTATTATAACCGTATTATTCAGTCTGTCCGCATTGACTCAAGCTAAGCCTTTTTGAAAAATTGTTTCAAAGAAAAAGATGGTAATAGATAAAATGCGTCCTAGTCTTACACCTTTTTTCTGTGTCACAATTTTCATTTTTAATTGTAACTGTTTGGTTTCAATATAGCTGTTTGATAGTGTTAGTACCGTTACTGCAACTCCAATATGTTGTAGTTGGCTTATAAAGGAGTGGTGTTTACCATTATCAAATGCTATTTGTTAATATATCAAATAAGCATTAATATCTTGTTGTTGATCAAGATATTTCTTTATTAAAACCTCGTGTCGAGGTCACTTGTGAACCCGAATTGCGTTTGGTTTCTTGGGTAGGCTTATAAAGGTATTTTAGCCAACTTGCGTTGGGTTCGTCTGCACCAGCTGCTTTACCGTTTTTTTTTCTTTACAGCTTCACGTAGTTCTTCTTTGAAAATCTTTGAGCCTTCTAGTTTTTTGTCTTCATATTCAAGCATAGATCGGTCATTACTGAAAAGTTCCATACTTCAATTTGTTTTTCTTTGTGAACAATGAACTTGTCATCTTTCCCAACTAATTTTGCCACTGCACATTTTTGACTGGTATATTTTACATAGGAAACTGCTAATTTTTCTCCGTAGTTTCTTTTCCTTTTACCTCATCTCTAATCTAAGATTCCTGAAAATCCCACTATCTTCTATACTGCCGCCATAATTTTCCAACAGAACAAGGCTTCAATTTAGCACGTACCTTTTCCGAACCTACAAAACTGTAAACTGTGCTCTTTCTATTACAGCGTACAAGCACCTCGTTATGGGGTGAGTGGATGGGGGTGATGCATGGAGACGAGATCGAGTACGTGTTTGGACATCCGCTCAACATGTCTCTCCAGTTCAACTCCAGAGAGAGGGAGCTCAGTCTGAAAATAATGCAGGCGTTCTCCAGGTTTGCAGCCACGGGGTGAGTGATAGTTCTTGTCGATTCTACTTCTTAAGGAAAGCTATTAGGCTTATAGTAACTCAAGCACTATCTTGGAATATTTTCATTCATTGGCTATTATTTGCAGTGACAATATAATATTAATATCAGAAATGTTTTTATGAGTATGTGATAAGGTGGGCATATTTGGATGTTTTAGATTACAACTTTTAAACCAGTGGGGATTGACAGAATCTGATATCTCATTCCCTTTATCATTTTCTGAGAAACTATCATGAGTAGTTTGGCTACCTTCTTTTGTTTCAGAGTTATAAGCGAACATTGGAAAAATTGCGATATCGAAAAAAAATTATATCTCCGCTAAAACTGATGGTAGAGCTCTGAAATTAAAACAATATAAAGGCAGTTCTTTACGTAGAATCCAGTGGCGTGCTTCTTATTTTTTGCACTATTTTTAATTATGAAGCTAGGACCCAAAGTTTGTTTATTTTTTTTTTTTTTTTAATAGGAATACTATATTTCTGTGCCATTTTCTGAAAGCTTCATTTTCACTAATTCCGAAAATGTGCAATATTTTTGATTTATTTACAACGTGTGCTTGAATTTATCACCATTTAAATAAGAACATAATTGACTTCGCTTCCTGATATCATTGACAGCATTAATCAATTAAAAACAAGTATTGTCCGTGAATATTTTGTTTATAAACGCCGCACATAGGACGTTTTTGCTAACCTACTCGACTGAAAGTGATATAGATATTGTTGAATATTTCAACTGCCTGTGCAAAAGGACACACACGGGCACAGAAATCTATCGAAATATGAACCGATTATTCCCCGGCCCATAAACCACACTAATTTGATGCTTTCTGAGGTGATTGAATTCATATGAGGAACAAAACTAAGTCTACGATTCAATAAGATACCTAGGTCTTTTAATTCGACAACCTTTTCAAGAACGCAACCACTAATGTAATAAAGGAAATCTATTGTAGTTCTTCTACGACTGAAAGACATTACGCTACATTTTTGAACGTTCAGGGGAAGTAAGTTGTGCCTGCACCAACGGTTTAGCCTATCAATGTCACCCTGGAGGTCCCAACAATCCTCAATAGAGAGAATGCGACGATATAGTTTGAAGTCATCAACATAAAGAATGATGAAGATTAAGAAAAAGGAGTGGACCCAATATAGACCCAAGAGGGACACCAGAGGTAGCCTCAAAAGCACAAGACCTATAACCAAAACACTGAACATGCAGATTTCTACGGGAAAGATAAGATTCAAGGCATTTTGGTTGAAAAATGTGACATTGAAGATATTTTGATTATGAATATACAATCCATAGAGAAAATGTATAATTTTTTGTTATAATATGTATCTTGTATGTTACACTTCATAGGTAATGATCCCTGAGGTTGAAGCGAATTACTCTAAATCAAAAAAAAAGATGACGAGGCGTGAGATTGTCAGGTTTGCGGATTGTGTGGAAAAATGGGGGACATGTATTCAAAGTGTGAAAAAAATGTCCAGATAATACATCGAACAGCGAAATCAGATCATTTAGTTAAGGTGAACATCAGGAGGATACCTTCTGCTATTGTCAGTGAAAATTTAGGTTCACCTTATCTGGAAATATGATGTTAAAGAAAAGAAAATGGGTTATACCGGAAGCTGACATGGATGGCTGGAAGCAAAAAGAAAGAGAGCGTGAAAGGAACATGCAATAGGATGATAGATATACAAATAGCCAAAATAGCACGAAATGGAACTCTTTTAGGAAGATAACTACCTGGTCGACCGCTTGGCAGTCAATTTCAACATGGCAATGAATCTTATCGTTATACATCATGTGGCAGACAAACAAATACCTATATCAATGAAAAATGTGAAGTGTGTGACATGGTGTAGTGGGCGAGAGAAAGAAGAAGAGCATGGAATGACACGCCTCTCCTTATAGTAGTACGAACTGAAAAACCGGTAGGAAGAAGATCACCAGGCAGACAGCCAAGAATATGAAAAGACAGTTGGCAGTGAATTTCAGGAGAGCAATGAATCTAATACTCTAGAGAAAACAGGAAGAATACTTTACTGAAGCAGAAGAAAAAGAAGATATAGATATGAAGTCATACACAAGTATGCCAAAATTGAATAGTATTACCGATGTGACCGATTTGAGAAAAAGCTGTTAAGCTGTGTGCGAAATATCTTCAAAACATTATTCCCAATTTCTCAGACTATTCCAGAGAGAATATCTTATGATATATTCTGCTCCGTTTCCATCCGAAAGCGATTCCTAAAAGACGCCTCAACCACATATCACGTGCACCCTAATTAAGCTTGCACCGATCTAGTGTGCCGAAAATCCTGAAATTGACGCCCGACAGATAAGAGCAGCCACATACGAACCAGAACGCGTAATAGGATTGTAGGTCATCGATCGTTCAACCCCCTTCCCTTCTCACGTGGCCTCGGGGTGCTCCTGTTGCCGATCAGTAGCGTAACTGTTGATTCTCCACTTACATCGGCTTTTATTGGGAGTTGGCCATGGTTTCAAGGTCGAAACCCTTGAATCAATAGCCCTTCAAATATTGGAAAAATCTGGTACATAGACGAACATCGTTCGATGGGATATTGTGCCATGATAAGAGGATATCATCGAGTGGAATCGAAATTCATGAAGGTTTTTATCTGTTCTGAACGTTTTATTTACTTCTTTACGTTTTGAAGAAAGGAATATCTGGAGAACTGTTTATATGAGGAGCTTTACACCGAACTAAAACCATATGTGGTGTTCATAGATAGATAGAATAGATTGAAGTAACTGTGTACATTAATGAACTCCTCAAAAGTACTGTGGGGTATAAAATAACCAGCAGTTGACGGTAACATAATAGATGTTTTAGAGTTTGGATTAAACTTCTTGCAATACCGATACTTGTCTTAATTTCTTCATGCGGGTTCCAGTTTCCGATTAGACAGCATTCAATGTATTTGAATCGAGATAATCCTTCTATTGCACGTCGTCCAGGATGATTATTGCATTATCGATCTTTTGATTACTGATGATTTTCACTTCAGTTTTTTGCCCGTATGCTCTCCTACCTTCGTTAACTTTCTTCAGAAGGAATTGTAGGTCATCAAAATTGTCCGTTATTATAACCGTATTATTCAGTCTGTCCGCATTGACTCAAGCTAAGCCTTTTTGAAAAATTGTTTCAAAGAAAAAGATGGTAATAGATAAAATGCGTCCTAGTCTTACACCTTTTTTCTGTGTCACAATTTTCATTTTTAATTGTAACTGTTTGGTTTCAATATAGCTGTTTGATAGTGTTAGTACCGTTACTGCAACTCCAATATGTTGTAGTTGGCTTATAAAGGAGTGGTGTTTAACATTATCAAATGCTATTTGTTAATATATCAAATAAGCATTGATATCTTGTTGTTAATCAAGATATTTCTTTATTAAAACCTCGTGTCGAGGTCACTTGTGAACCCGAATTGCGTTTGGTTTCTTGGGTAGGCTTATAAAGGTATTTTAGCCAACTTGCGTTGGGTTCGTCTGCACCAGCTGCTTTACCGTTTTTTTTTCTTTACAGCTTCACGTAGTTCTTTTTTGAAAATCTTTGAGCCTTCTAGTTTTTTGTCTTCATATTCAAGCATAGATCGGTCATTACTGAAAAGTTCCATACTTCAATTTGTTTTTCTTTGTGAACAGTGAACTTGTCATCTTTCCCAACTAATTTTGCCACTGCACATTTTTGACTGGTATATTTTACATAGGAAACTGCTAATTTTTCTCCGTAGTTTCTTTTCCTTTTACCTCATCTCTAATCTAAGATTCCTGAAAATCCCACTATCTTCTATACTGCCGCCATAATTTTCCAACAGTACAAGGCTTCAATTTAGCACGTACCTTTTCCGAACCTACAAAACTGTAAACTGTGCTCTTTCTATTACAGCGTACAAGCACCTCGTTATGGGGTGAGTGGATGGGGGTGATGCATGGAGACGAGATCGAGTACGTGTTTGGACATCCGCTCAACATGTCTCTCCAGTTCAACTCCAGAGAGAGGGAGCTCAGTCTGAAAATAATGCAGGCGTTCTCCAGGTTTGCAGCCACGGGGTGAGTGATAGTTCTTGTCGATTCTACTTCTTAAGGAAAGCTTTTAGGCTTATAGTAACTCGAGCTTAAAAACTAGATTCCTTTCAAAAAAGTGCCCACATTTGAAATTCAAATGATGAAAGTTCGAAAAAAATTCATATACACGAAGTGTGTGTTATGCAATCGAATCAAAAATGGAAAAAATATTTACGTTCAATGCGCCAGATATAAAAAACATTTTTCAGTATGTCTTCGTAATTTTCTTTGATCCATAAAGATGGTGACATTTTTTATACAGGGTGATTCCGGAGGAGAGTGTCAGATTTTAGGTGAAGTATACAGTAGTCAATATAGTTTCGGAACAATGTTGGGTTTATGGTTCGGGGCCTTCATTGAGAGTCTACAGGGTGATTTGTCCGATTCGACCGAGATTTTTTCTTTTATTTCTAACTTTGGTATGGCTTGATCAATCAGAATTGAAATTTTCAGTGTAGAACAATATAATTATCTTCTTTCAATAATTCTAACATTTTTCAAAAATACAGAATGGGAATTATGATAAGTTCAGATTAAGTTTCCAGGTTGGCAAAACACCCTGTACATTTTCTACATGCTTCAGATTCTATCATAAGTTTACATTACTGGAGCGTTTTTATTTTTTTGGCACACATCCAGTTTTCGTAGAAAAATTTTTCAAGGATGAACAATATCTTTATTTCGCTCCAAGGCAGTGAGGATATTCTGAACTAGAATGTAAACCGGTGTTGTCCAATGATACAAAGCTCTTCCTGAGTCCTAAAGTTGTTCCTCCAAATTTGAAATTCATATTTAATCACTCATATTCTGATGTATAAAATCATTTAATCCAGAAAATATCTTTATACCTACCTACTTAAACCAAACAATCTACAACACATTTGAAACATATCATGAACGGCAAAACTAAGGATTAACACAAAATTTACATAGAATGTTCGAAATGATTTCCCCTCTTCTGAATACATATTCAAAACCTTTTTATTAAATTTCCAATTGACCTTCTAATGAGGGATTGATTTTGCTTCAAGATATTACATTCCTCGAAAATCCTTTCAACTAGGTGTTCGCTACTTCTAATTCCAACCTTATAAACTCTTGTTTTCAGATATCCCCACACAAAATATTCTAAAGGGTTCAAATCAGGCGATCTTTGCCTGCGGCTCGTCAGTTATATCCTCCATTCGCCAGTAAAAACCCTCTTAGCTTGCTAGTAATGTTATATACTATTCTAAAGCTGTAATATACAATCTGATAATTATTTAATCATGCAAGAATTAGAGTTCTAAACGTAGTCACTTGAAAAGGAGAGCACAGCAATAGATTTTCATCTAATGCAACCACGAAACTTTGGTGTTTCAAGGTTCTGACTTCGTCAGTACATCTGATGCGAATAACATTCTGCAATGCAAATATTGCGGGTGTTTGTCTGGAGAGTCCTTATATATACAGAGGATTTCTGCATCAACTATCCTAACTTCATAATAGTTGAGGGTAAACATAATTCCACCATCTTGTCGAGTGGATGTCACAGCATCTCAAAGTGCATCTTAGATTTTATAAACTGGCATCGCGTATGTACACGATATTATGCAAAGTTGATTATTCAGATGCCTGTTCGATAGATTATATCGCATCAGAAGGAGTAATGAAAGATGTTTACGATGCCGTCTTAGGAAGAAAGGAATGAAATAAAAGTACAATTTCTTCGAGAGCTGCTCTTACTGGTCATCGTTTTCCTTACCCTAAAAGAGCAAGAGCTCTGCTTTCAAAATCGACACCCTGCCGACACTGTAAGCATTAGGAATCAAAATAAAGCATGTATTTATTGCCCTGTTAGTTTAGTAGAACCCCGATGAAATCGGAAGAACCTAATTTCTCATCTTGAAATCAAAAGACCGCAGACCTCAAAATCCGAACAAACGAACCAATCTCCGCTCTCCAAATTTAATTCGTATTTAATTGAGGCGAGCAAGCGATACAACGAGCCAGCATCGTATCCTTCAGCGCTCCCATCACAAAAAGCACCATCAGTTCCATTTATCTCCGGCCCAAGGAACAATAGCCGGTGATTAATTCTCCATGCCAAAGTGCAACAAAAATCATGCAAATTAATGGCGTTGAACCATTTAATACAAAATTAGCGGCATTCATATCCATTGTTGGCGTTGAAACTCTGCCTATTTGCATATGTATTTACTCTATACGGCTTTTCAATGGGGTACTGTGCGGCGTATGTTCCATTTAGCAACAATGGATGAAATCGGGTGAGTAGATATATAACAATCTCTTGGCAAAGGTGGGAAAGTCGTTCCGAATAAATTGCTTTTGGGGTTTGAAATATGAACATTACGAAGATTTCTGTATCGCTTGTATTTAAAGGAGATTTCAATAACCGATTACCTACCTTTTTAACCCAAGAGACATAGGGGTTAAACCGGGTAGATGCCCTACTTATTGAAATATCCTTCTAGTTCTATAATATCAGCTCTATACACTTGGAGCAATAATTTCTGAAAAGTTCACTGCTTTTATGTTGCCAATTCTGATATAACTGACATATACAATGCAGCAGTCAGTTTACACTGTGTATTGAGAGTATTCTCGAAAACGGAAGGAGGTTAAGGTAGCGAATTGAGTTTGAAAGCAATATTTGGACATAATACTAAGAATTGAGAATTGTTTGTGATGGACTCTGATTCCGGTGGTGATAATGCAGCATTGTATTTTTTCTTATTTTTATCAATGGTGTGTTAAGATTTAAACATATGGAGGTATTCATGTTTCAGGAAAATTTTTCATTTTGAATATTTTATTTGCTTGCATATTCGCGGATGTTTTTTTCTATACTTCGAACGAAGTAATAGTACGGTATAAAAATATAATGAATATCATAAAAAATATTTCTTTGTTTAGGTGCACGATAAATATTAGGAGTTGGAGTAGTTAGTAAATCGTTAATATACAAGGTGAGTCTTTGACCACTGCGTTTATTTGAACGATATATTCTTGACGTCAAAAAAAACATTTCCCTTTTATAACATTTTTCCAAATTTGGCCCTGTTGAAACGGTGTTGAAATTTAAAAAAAAATTGCATTTTCACTTGTAATATTCAAACGACAATATCAGTTGTAATGATCTCTTGTAGAAGGTTTTTGATATCAGTCATTCATATTTTGGCATTAATAGATTTATTCCATTTCTTGTACAGGTTTCTCACTACCACTCTACAGATTCTGTTAAATTGTATGAAAAACAAATATCACTTGAACTAAAGGTTCGTATCTTGTACTTCCTTCAATCATCAGTCAGCTCGTTTTGGCGTCTCAGTTCTGTTCACCTGAACAGAGTGCTTATCAATTGCCCAAATGTCTGTGACTTTCTATGGATTTTTGGGCAAAAGTGGTATCAATCGTTTTGTTTGGACCTACTGATGAATAATCCGTGGTCAAAAATCGATTCTGTCCGTCCGTCCGTCCGTTCCGTGATCACGATAACTCTCGAACGGATGAAGTTGAACTGAGTTGAAACTTTCAGAATAGGTTTGTGGTATATCCAGGAATTCCCTAATATCGGCTAAGTTCGTTATTCGGTCAAATCGGCCGAATAGGTTCGAAAGAGTAACAAAAAATTTTTTTTCAAATGACACTGTTCAAATAAAATCCACCTTTTTTTATGGTGCAGTTTTATCAGACGTATACAAAAATACCACTCTCGACTTCGACAAGCTAATAGTTCTGGAGATATGATTTTGTTTTCAAAATTTAAATAATTGTCAGGACAGTTAAAGGATCTCTATATCTCCATGAAAGTAAGTGGTTTACAAGAGCGCCTAAGCCAACTGACCTCACGTCAGTGCTTCAATCATTAAATTTTTACAGATAAAATCATTCGTCATCTTTTTGTCCTAAATTGCACGACTTTCGAGATATTTGATGTTGAAAGGAATTAAATCGATATAATCATCTGATAAAATATGTGGGAGTGAATCATTTCCTAAAGAGAAAATAACGTTTCAAAATTAATTTTCATTCAAACTGAACTGAACTATAGAAGGGTATTTGCCCAATGTGAAAACTTACTTATACTTACTTATACTTATAACTTTTTAACACAGCTGAATATGGAAAAATGGTCCGGAAAAAAAGTGTTTCTTCTGATCCCAATAATCAATGTTAGAAATTAACGCAGTGGTTAAAGACTCACCCTGTATATTTGATCATACACATACTTAAGATTTTCCATCCCTGAAAAAAAAAATTAGATGTCACCAATTGTCAAATGAATATTTTTCGAAGGAGAAAATTTAGAGTTTTCAACGTAATTGTGCTAATTTGAAAGCGCGAGGAGGGCAAGGATGGCTTAAAATAAATGAAAAAGATGACTTATTTCTCAAAGACAACCTTTAATATAACCACCATGGTCCATAAAAAAAATCCAAGTTTACTTTATAACTTCAAATCCAAACTTTTTATTAAAAACTAGGAACACCACTAGATTCCTTTCAAAAAAGTGCCCACATTTGAAATTCAATGAATGAAAGTTGAAAAAATTCATATACACGAAGTGTGTGTTATGCAATCGAATTAAAAATGGAAAAAATATTTACGTTCAATGCGCCAGATATAAAAAACATTTTCAGTATGTCTTCGTAATTTTCTTTGATCCATAAAGATGGTGACATTTTTTATACAGGGTGATTCCGGAGGAGAGTGTCAGATTTTAGGTGAAGTATACAGTAGTCAATATAGTTTCGGAACAATGTTGGGTTTATGGTTCGGGGCCTTCATTGAGAGTCTACAGGGTGATTTGTCCGATTCGACCGATTTTTCTTTTATTTCTAACTTTGGTATGGCTTGATCAATCGAATTGAAATTTTCAGTGTAGAACAATATAATTATCTTCTTTCAATAATTCTAACATTTTTTCAAAAATACAGAATGGGAATTATGATAAGTTCAGATTAAGTTTGCAGGTTGGCAAAACACCCTGTACATTTTCTACATGCTTCAGATTCTATCATAAGTTTACATTACTGGAGCGTTTTTATTTTTTTTTGGCACACATCCAGTTTTCGTAGAAAAATTTTTCAAGGATGAACAATATCTTTATTTCGCTCCAAGGCAGTGAGGATATTCTGAACTAGAATGTAAACCGGTGTTGTCCAATGATACAAAGCTCTTCCTGAGTCCTAAAGTTGTTCCTCCAAATTTGAAATTCATATTTAATCACTCATATTCTGATGTATAAAATCATTTAATCCAGAAAATATCTTTATACCTACCTACTTAAACCAAACAATCTACAACTTATACAGAATTAACATTTGAAACATATCATGAACGGCAAAACTAAGGATTAACACAAAATTTACATAGAATGTTCGAAATGATTTCCCCTCTTCTGAATACATATTCAAAACCTTTTTATTAAATTTCCAATTGACCTTCTAATGAGGGATTGATTTTGCTTCAAGATATTACATTCCTCGAAAATCCTTTCAACTAGGTGTTCGCTACTTCTAATTCCAACCTTATAAACTCTTGTTTTCAGATATCCCCACACAAAATAGTCTAAAGGGTTCAAATCAGGCGATCTTTGCCTGCGGCTCGTCAGTTATATCCTCCATTCGCCAGTAAAAACCCTCTTACCTTGCTAGTAATGTTATATACTATTCTAAAGCTGTAATATACAATCTGATAATTATTTAATCATGCAAGAATTAGAGTTCTAAACGTAGTCACTTGAAAAGGAGAGCACAGCAATAGATTTTCATCTAATGCAACCACGAAACTTTGGTGTTTCAAGGTTCTGACTTCGTCAGTACATCTGATGCGAATAACATTCTGCAATGCAAATATTGCGGGTGTTTGTCTGGAGAGTCCTTATATATACAGAGGATTTCTGCATCAACTATCCTAACTTCATAATAGTTGAGGGTAAACATAATTCCACCATCTTGTCGAGTGGATGTCACAGCAACTCAAAGTGCATCTTAGAATTTATAAACTGGCATCGCGTATGTACACGATATTATGCAAAGTTGATTATTCAGATGCCTGTTCGATAGATTATATCGCATCGAAGGAGTAATGAAAGATGTTTACACACGATGCCGTCTTAGGAAGAAAGGAATGAAATAAAAAGTACAATTTCTTCGAGAGCTGCTCTTACTGGTCATCGTTTTTCATACCCTTAAAAAAGAGCAAGAGCTCTGCTTTCAAAATCGACACCCTGCCGACACTGTAAGCATTAGGAATCAAAATAAAGCATGTATTTATTGCCCTGTTAGTTTAGTAGAACCCCCGATGAAATCGGAAGAACCTAATTTCTCATCTTGAAATCAAAAGACCGCAGACCTCAAAATCCGAACAAACGAACCAATCTCCGCTCTCCAAATTTAATTCGTATTTAATTGAGGCGAGCAAGCGATACGGCAGGCCAGCATCGTATCCTTCAGCGCTCCCATCACAAAAGCACCATCAGTTCCATTTATCTCCGGCCCAAGGAACAATAGCCGGTGATTAATTCTCCATGCCAAAGTGCAACAAAAATCATGCAAATTAATGGCGTTGAACCATTTAATACAAAATTAGCGGCATTCATATCCATTGTTGGCGTTGAAACTCTGCCCTATTTGCATATGTATTTACTCTATACGGCTTTTCAATGGGGTACTGTGCGGCGTATGTTCCATTTGGCAACAATGGATGAAATCGGGTGAGTAGATATATAACAATCTCTTGGCAAGGTGGGAAAGTCGTTCCGAATAAATTGCTTTTGGGGTTTGAAATATGAACATTGCGAAGATTTCTGTATCGCTTGTATTTAAAGGAGATTTCAATAACCGATTACCTACCTTTTTTAACCCAAGAGACATAGGGTTAAACCGGGTAGATGCCCTACTTATTGAAATATCCTTCTAGTTTCTATAATATCAGCTCTATACCACTTGAGCAATAATTTCTGAAAAGTTCACTGCTTTTATGTTGCCAATTCTGATATAACTATTATATATACAGAGTGCAGCAAAAGTCAGTTTACACTGTCTGGTATCAATGTATGAGAGTATTCTCGGCCAGTATCGTACTTAGGGCGGAAGGAGGTTGCTGAAAGGTAGCGAATTGAGTTATCCGCGTGTGGTAGTGCTGTTGTGTACGTTTGCAGTGCGTTCGTTGCCATGGCTGCGCGTTTAGAGTAGAAGAATGAACAACATGTTTGTTTTCTCACTTCTCATCAAAACTTGACGGATATTATGCTGAAATTTTCAAAGAATTTCACCAGCGCTTTCCAATTAAGCAAATTCCCATAGACAAATGGTGCATAAACTGTATCGCAAATTTGTAAGTACTCCCAAGTAACATTTTTGGTAACCGGTAGATTTATAAATTTGAAATTAGTGTTAATAGTGATTTATAATAGGGGTGCTAAATACCTGAGATGTTTTAGTTCATATAGGAGTTGCAAAAATTATTGATTCTCAAAAGTTTCTGTAAACTATAGATTTTAAACTGTTCATAAAATCTTCAGATTAAAGTACCAAAAGGTTCATAATATGGGTTTATAAAGGTAACAAAACCCGCCCATGAAACATCAGGAGGAAGGTGATGCAACAGTTATTATAGGGCGTTCTATAGAAGTCTTTGCAACTTCGTAATGTAACCGATAGTGTTTAGTGTTTTCAAGTTTTTATCAAGTCTTTTATATACATAAAAATCATGTATGTTCAATAACTGAGTACCCTTATAAATCAAGATGAGAATAAGTAATAAAAAGGTGTTTTTAAATACAATTTCTTAACTACTTGAAAGTGTTCTGAAATCACAGCATTTTCATAGTTTGCAGAATAACCTATAAAAATTATTGAATTTACACCCAACAATCGGGAAAGAAATTTCTTTAGGTCCTTATTGAACTTATTTATTGTCGAGATGGAGAACAAGAAGAGTATATGGCCAATATTAAAAAACAGTTATTGTGTCGAGAGGAGAACTTTTCTTAATTCACAAAAAATGTTCTTCAAGCTGTTATGGTGTCAACAGAATCTATATCACTGTCCATATATTGCAGCATTGCAGACATTTCTTCTTCTGCAGCCTTGTATAACAAAAATTTGTCTCTATTCTTGATACAAGGATATTTTTTCCAGTCTTTATCGAGCTTTGAAAACGGAGTTCGTACTGCACTCACTACATTCCTTGATTTGGGCCAATAAAGGATGCCGTTTGGTTCCCAAGCTTCAGGAAAAATTGTAAGAGAAGGAATATCTCTTCCTGGTTCTTCGGTTTGAACTCTTCTGAAAAATATGTCCACACCTAAAAACAATTATTGAAAATAGTACACAATATCTTGAGTGAGAACAATATTATAAGGTTTCATTCAGAGAGCAACACCTTCAAATGACCAGTAGTTCTCACACATCCGAATTAATTCGCATGCGTGAGAACTACTGGTCATTTCAAGGGGTTTTGAGTTACCATCAGTTATAATACAGGGATGGTGGTGGTGTAAATCACTTAAAGTTTATAAAGCTCGTACTTTTTTTTATTCAGTAATTTTTATCACTTAAAAAAACAGTGTATTTACATTAGGGATGTGAAATAATTTATATGAGCCCAAGTGTTGAGCATAACTAAATATCCGACACGGCCATATTGTTATTGAAAATGTCGTGTTTTTTCAGCTTTGTGAAAAATTTAGAACAAAGAAAAAAGATTAAATAGAGGAATGTAATTAAAACACACTATTTTTGTAAATAAATTTTTTACAATCTTTGGCGATCGATTTCGGTAATTACCATCCTCAGGCCAGCTGAAAATATACAATGATATATAAGTATTTGTTCTGGTTTTATTTTGATAAAATAAATTGATGTTTACAAACTTTTGAGGTTAACTAAGAGTGTGCAACTTACTGTCTACTGAATTAAAATGGACATGAATGCATCATATATTTGTGTATTTCTCAACTTTATTGATATTCTATTTTATATTATTTTGTTGATATATTACATTGAAATTAAGTGGAGAGTTTTGGGGTGTTTACTTGTTGGAATCTCATTCAACTGTGGGAGAGGTGAACAGCGAATGTGAACACTGTCAAATTTCCCGTATTATTTCGGCGGCAGGAAAGATTGTGAATTTCTGTTCTTTTTATGTATCAATGAGCTTGAAAATGTTCCTTCCACTAAATTCTATGTTATCATTTAATAGAAATGGATCATCTCCATTTTTGTGTATCTCAAGTTGTTCGAGTAATACCATTTTATAATAATCATCCTCTTTGTGTAGTACTTTCAAGTTGTCAAATGTAATATTATGTTTAGTGTCGTCTATATGTGATCCTAGAGCAGATCGAGGTTAATTTTTCTTGTGTTCCTTAAATCTCTCTTCTACATTTCGAGTGGTCATTCCTATGTAATATGAAGGGCAATTCGTACAAGTTATTTCATAAATTCCGCTGAGCTGTTCCCGTTTGTGTTTTGTTTTATTATTGATTAATATATCTGCTAGAGTTTTATGTCGTTTATTTGTTAAAGTATAATTGTAGTCTTTCAAAGTTGTATCTATTTTTTCATTGAGTTCTTTATAATATGGCGTTGATATAAAATGTTTTTCAACTGATGTGTGGGGGTAGATTTTATTCATTATCATCTTTCTTTTCATTGAAACAAAAATTTCATCTATGAATTGTTTCGGATATTGATTGTTTCGTCCTATCTGATATATAATGTCCATTTCTTTTTTATAGTTTTCTTGGGATAGAGGGACGTTTAGCAGTCTGTGAAACAAAAATCTAAAAGCGGCCCTTTTCATAGTGGGTGCATCATAGGAGCTAAATGGTATAATTGATTCTGTTTGTGTTGGTTTTCTGTAGATGTTGAAGGAAAATTGATTATCACTATTCATTGTTATATTTAAATCTAAGAAGTTTAAGGAGTTTGATATCGAATGCTCTATTGTGAATTCAATCCTGAATCTTGAATTAATATCTGTAAGAAAGTTTTCCAGAGTACAATTATACTTTAACAAATAAACGACATAAAACTCTAGCAGATATATTAATCAATAATAAAACAAAATACAAACGGGAACAGCTCAGCGGAATTTATGAAATAACTTGTACGAATGACCCTTCATATTACATAGGAATGACCACTCGAAATGTAGAAAAGAGATTTAAGGAACACAAGAAAAATTAACCCCGATCTGCTCTAGGATCACATATAGACGACACTAAACATAATATTACAACTTAAAAGTACTACACAAAGAGGATAATTATTATAAAATGGTATTACTCGAACAACTTGAGATACACAAAAATAGAGATTTCTATTAAATGATAACATAGAATTTAGTGGAAGGAACATTTTCAAGCTCATTGATACATAAAAAGAACAGAAATTCACAATCTTTCCTGCCGCCGAAATAATACGGGAAATTTGACAGTGTTCACATTCGCTGTTCACCTCTCCCACAGTTGAATGACATTCCAACAAGTAAACACCCCAAGACTCTCCACTTAATTTCAATGTAATATATCAACAAAATAATAAAAATAGAACATCAATAAAGTTGAGAAATACACAAATATATGATGCATTCATGTCCATTTTAATTCAGTAGACAGTAAGTTGCACACTCTTAGTTAACCTCAAAAGTTTGTAAACATCAATTTATTTTATCAAAACAAAACCAGAACAAATACGTATATATCATTGTATATTTTCAGCTGGCCGGAGGATGGTAATTACCGAAATCGATCGCCAAAGATTGTAAAAAATTTATTTACAAAAATAGTGTGTTTTAATTACATCCCTCTATTTAATCATAGGACATACTATGGAAGAATTTATTTCTAAAAAAAAAGAAAAAAGAGTTGAATCTGGTTTGAAAATGATTTTTTTGTAAAAGACAATATCGACTGTAGTTCTATTTCAAGTCTGTTAATATCTGTCATTCGCAATTTCCATTGGCGAAAGTTGAAAACACATCATTTCCAACGATATCATCAATCAATTCATTTCCTGTCACGTTGGCGATACTGAATGGCTCTGTTTCAGATGCAGAATGTATGACGTTGGACATTTATTAGATCGATGAGATTTTTTCCAATTAAATGCGTGGTTGGAAAAAAAACTTATTTTCATTGGAGAGAGAATTACTCTCGTTCATATAAAAGTTATGTCATTTCCTAATTAATTTACTGCCATTTCACTTCACTGAAGACTATTTTTGGAGTATCGTCCTACGTAAGGGGTGACCTATCGAAAATTGGACAACCAATTCTTAGAAATCAAGAATTCTCCTTTCCATCACTGATTTGTTGCAAGAAAGATACCTTTATAAAAATCACTAACCTAAAAATGTCTTGAATGGAGAAAGTCTATGGAGTGTGCTTAGTTTTAATTATGTCCATACCTTATGGTTCGTTCTATCATTGGTCTCATTTTGTTCTTTCGATATATTTCTGATATGTTTCTCCTTATATTTTCTTTATCTTAATTTTTCTGTATAATGGCAAAATTTATAAGATTCCTGTTGAGGTTGTAGGAGCTCGGTATGGAGATCAGATATTTTCAATGGTTACCTTCGCTTACCATATTGAAATGTACAGGGTGGGCATATCTTGATGTTTATTAAGCAGAGGAGATAAGTCATACCACATTCTCTTTCTCTTTTCTGAGAAACTAGCAGGAGTAGTAGTCATTTTGGTGCTTCATTTGTTTTCGTGTTGATAGCGAAAATTGGAAAGATTGTGATATCGAAAACAATTTACATTTCCGCTGATTCTAATGATGGAGCACTGAATTTATGACATTATTCAGGCATTTTTTCACGTAGAATCCAGTGGCGTGCTCAACTTTCTGGCGCCATTCTTAGTTACGAAGCTACGAACCAATATTATATTTTTTGAAATGGGAACACAAGATTTTCGTGACACTTTCTGAAAGCCAAATTTTTTCTGATTTCCAAAATATGCTACAGCGTATGGTTTGTGAAGGGTGATTCATTTGAAGGTAGCAAAAAAAATTATTGAAAACAATTTCATTTTATAATCTTCATTGAATAAAAAAACCATTTCCTACAATTATTTTTAGGATAATTTTTTTCAAATGCTGACCTCGACTACGGTGATCAAGATCCATTCGATAGTTCCAATTTTCGATGATGCGTGTGAGTATTTCATGTGATATTTCTCCAATGAGTCGAGTATTATTGGCCTCAAATACCTCAATCGAGGCCGGCTTGTCCATGTAGACTGTAGACTTCACATAACCCCAAAGGAAAAAAACAAGAGGTGTGATGTCACATGATCTAGCCGGCCAATTCACTGGTCCGAGCGTGAAATGAATTGATCGCCGAATTGCTCTTACAGTAAAGCACTGTTTCCACGCGCTGTATGCAAGTGGCACCATCTTATTGGAACCACATTTTGACGAGACCACGGTCTTCAATTTCGGGCAACAAATAGTCACCATTTACAGTAGCATTCCGACCGTCCTGTGTTTTGAAAAAATATAGACCACTTGTTTTTTCTGGGTAAAACGGCAATTCTTGAGACTCTTTGCGTTCATCACCCCAGATTCGAACAATTTGTTTGTTCACGAACCTATTAAGCCAAAAATGGGCCTCATCAGTGCAGATAACTTTTGTCGAAAAAAGTGGATACTCTGAAGCTTGTCAAGATCCCAACGACTAAAACTAAAACGATTCGGTAAGTCGATCGGCTTCAGTTCTTGAACTCATTGAATTTTGTGATCTTTCAAAGAAAGATCCTTACATAAAATCTGTTGAATACAAAAGGCCAAGCTGTAGAGAACGGTGACGAATCAACACTTCAGAGTCATCACGTACACTCTCCCCCACCGCCGCTATATTCTTTTTACTACGAGCTGGATGTTGTCGATTTGGTCGAGTATCATCCAATAACGAATATTGAGTCTCAAACTTAGTGATAGTATAGCGAATTGTGCGATCGGTAGGCCAATTATGCGGACCGTAAGTCGCTCTAAGTACCTTATACACATTAATCGGAGAACACTCATTTTCATAATAAAGCTGAACAATTTGTATACGCTGTGCCGGGCTAAGTCGTTCCATTATAAAATGTCAGACAACACTGAACAAGAATACCACTACAGTTTACAACTAAATCTTCACCACACAGAATACCTCTAAATGAATTAACCTCTTATGAATATAAATGACAGAAAATGGTCAAAAACCTTCTTTATCTTATTATCAGTATTTCTATGATTAAAACTATTGATGAATACAAAAAATGGGGCTTCCTACATCAATCAATCTTCTTCCGTCAATCTCATAATTTTTATGCTTTCAACTAGATTCTACAAAATTTCATCTTGAATTTCCCATATGGATTACGCAATAATGAAAAGATTCCCATAATCCACCGTTCAATCAAGTTCAATCACAAGTAACAGTCAACTTCAAATCGTATAGGAAATAAGGCATATAGACATGATTAAATTACCATTTAAAAGAAACTATTCAGGAATATTTAAAACTTTATTCAGTTAAGTGTAGACGTTTCGGGAATAACCCTTCTTCAGTGCTTAGTCTGAAAATGAAATTTTATACAACTTCTGAATTGAAGTAAGATTACTGTAAAATACTTAAAGACACATTTAAAACAGCTAGGTGATGAGAAGAACATAAGGTATACTTAATACAAGAGTATCTTTAATTCCCTCATTGAATTTTCTTATTTGCTAGATGTTATGGTGTCATCATGAAAGTTGTTAGTTTGAAGTACACATTATTTTATGATTAGAGGCGTGCCTGTCATTTTATATTGTCAACGATTCAAGGTTTCAGCAAATTATGTGTTATGGAACAATAGTCTACCTGATTTAATTTTTATTATGTCGTAAACAGGCAGAGTTTTTGTAGATTATTCATAATCATAGTATGGCGTTTTTATATGATTTTTATAAACCAAAACGAAGCCGCAAAGAGATGTAGTTTTTAATTTTAAATCAATAAATTTCTCGTACTCACATTTCCGGCTTTCCTGACATAAAGACCAGTTAATCCATTTGGAGTAGCCTCAAACGACTCCATTTCATCTGTTTCGTTTCTGCCCCATTTATAATTCACCAGACGTGGATTCTCCAAGGCAATTCGATGGGGGAAAAATTGACACATGGACGTATTGAATATCTCCTATTTGCACATAGCCGGAAATGAATGAATAAATGATAGGATTGACACTGGAAGTCAGGCGCATCGAAGTGCAATCTATCTTTCTATCTGCTGTTGCCCTAGATGTACTCTGAATGGAAATGCACAGCCACACTTTCATGTTATTTGAGTCTTCACACCAGAAAAACTACACTATCTGCGGACTGAAGAGATCCGTAAATTTTTTAGCAGATTTATACGAGAATAGTAATGTGATACCTAAAAGTTATTATCGAAATCTTCTAAAAGTAGCCTTTTACCTGCATTACACTAAACTTTTTCACAACTCAAATTGACACCATACCTTGTTCACCATAAATTCCACCATTTCGATTAATTTTACACCAACTGAAAGTGAAATACTAATTCCAACAGATATCAATTGAATACGTATCTGTGTGAGCATTGAAATTGCTGTCGGACTCCTTTTTTCTGATTTTACGAAATATTTGTATTTTTAGACGAATAATTTGGGGCTTTTTATATTAGCTTGAATAAAATGATGGGGTAGGGCAGGATATACAATATATCCAGCATTTTCGTTTTCGACGGCCGCTTCAAAGATTGAATGAGCCAAGAGTGAACTCGGAACGTAAATGTCAACGTAATTAATTACCATTAACATTAACTTCTGTGGTTGCTGGCCATTAAGTAAATGGAAAAGTGATTATACAAGATGTCCAGAAATGGTATCGGGTATTTGTAAGTTCAATAAAACGAAAAATATTTGTGAGTAATAAGAAAGTTTATTGTTTATTACTAACATATGAATTGGTGACTTATTTGGAAAAGAAGATGTTATCCAAATGATGACTGATGCGTGACGTCACCTGGAGGTGAGGAATATATTGACGAAATGGATTGACATATTTGTAATATGTCATTTCGAAGAACATTAACAATATTAACAATAAATTTTCAGGAGAGATTTCCGAAAAATCTAATGAAACTTCAATCTAAAATGAAAGAAGCCAAAATCAAATGAAGGAATAGGCAATAAATAACGAATTTCAACCCATGTTAAATAGAATTAGTTATAAATAATTTCGAAAATCAATTTATGACAATAGTACATAAAACACAGTATGTTTTATATACTATTATTATAAATTGATTTTTAAAATTATTTCTAACTGTTTTAGCCCGATATTCTTTATATCGTAATTTCAGACCTATCTCTATTCTCAGTAATTTCGGTAAAATTTTTAAATCAATCGTAACCGAGTTTTTCTTCAGAAGATCTCTCCTAAACTTTCATATTGGCAGCACGGAGATCCATGTTAACTAATTTAGCACCCTACATCGATTACATCACAGAAAACATCGACAAAGGTGATCAAGTGCACTCAGTTTACACAGATATGACTAAAGCATTTGACAGGGTGCATCATTCCACTTTGATGGCTGTATTGGATGACTTTGGAGTGATAGGAACATCGTTGAATTGGATTGAATCCTATCTTTCGGATAGACAGCAGTTTGTTGTTGTGAACGGCATATCGTCTGTGGTTATGCATGTAATATCCGGCGTACCACAAGGTTCCCACTTTGGTCCTCCCTTGTTTGCAGTGTATATCGATGGCATTGCAGCCTGTTCCTATATACGCTTTTTGAGCTGCTTGCAGATGATTTGAAATTTTACAGAAGTATTCGGTCTTACCAGGAACTTGTACTTTTTCAGGAGGATATTGATCGATTGGTCGTGTTCTGCGCGCAGAGATATTTTGATTTGAATGTAGATAAGTGCTATCATGTAACATTCACGAGGAAGATCGACGTTATCAGATTTCATCTTTGTGTTGATGGAAAGGTTCTGAACAGAGTGGACCAGATTAGGGATCTTGGAATAGTCCTCGATTCCAAATTTTCCTTCGATTCTCATATAGATGGTACTGTTCTCGGGCTTTCAGAATTCTTGGTTTTGTATTCCGTGTTACCAAGGATTTGACAAATGCGGCAACTCTCAAGTCTCTTTACTTCCCGCTTGTAAGAAGTCATTTGGAATATGCTACTCCTATTTGGTCGCCATTTTATCATAAGTACATTGATAGGATTGAGAGAGTGCAAAAGAAATTCATAAAGACTTTTAATTATAGAATTGATTGCTTTCAGTTGATGTGCAATTACGGTGATTATTTTTCCGACCCAAATATCGACCAATAGAATTGCACCATTCGACGTCACGTGGTACAACCTACATGGTATTATACTGATAATTTTTTGAAAATTTTCTCTGGTAGTTGCTATATATAAACAAAACATGATCCAGTCAAATTAAGCACACGTCAAACTGACAGGTTGAATTCAATTGTGAAAATTGGAGATTTTGCATGAAAATGAGTCGATTTGGAGTTTGTTCTCTGTCCACCATCGATAAAAAAGTCAAAGGAAATGTTCCCATTAATACGGAGAAGGCAAAAAAGACAGTTTGGAACCAATTTACTACTTTTTGTACTGAGAGGGAATACACATTGAGTGCTGAAACGAGTGAAGCGCAATTGCCAAACATTATGAAAGATTACGCTTACAATATGAAGAAAATGGATGGAGAAGACTATAAGGAAGGTACAATAAAAACAATGTGGAATCAGACTGCCAAATTACTTCAAGAAAAGTATTTGAACGATTTCGACATCAAAATCAACCCATTTCGGATGCTGCATTCAAGACCGCGCGAGGAGCTCGTGATGCCAAGCGTAAGGCTTTACAATCTGTTCCGGAAAAACGGATGGCAAGTGCAGCAGCGTTGGAGGAAAAATATTGGGATGCAATGACCACTGTCGGGACGAGGAAACTCCTGATGGTCTCCAGAAAAAATTATTCATGATAATATCAGTGGAATTGGCTTGGAGAGGTGGTGAGGGCAGCATGGCGCCAATACATCACTTCATGGCAGAACAGCGAAATGACGGGGAAACAACTGGGAGAATTGAATACAATCCAATTTTCAGCTAGACCACACAAGGTGGTGATAAAAAATTATCAGACAGCAAGTGGCTGGTGGAGAATCGGGAAATCCCTGACAAGTGCCCAGTGAGACTGTTCCAGAAATTGAGAGAGAAGAGAGATGTCAATATCAAGAGCGACAGACTATTCCTGACCCAAAATCCATTCTGGAATAAAGTTCCAGGAGCTAGGTGGTTAAAGGATTCCCCAGTAGGCCAAAACACGATTTCAAAGTGGGTTAAGGAGTCAGCACAAAAAGCTGGGCTTGACCTTGGTAACAAAAAAATCACCAATCACTCCAGTCGTGCAACAACCGTCTCCAATCTAGCGAAATCGGGCCTGGGAGAGCAGCAGATAATCAAAATAACTGGACATGCCAACAGTAACTCCATCAAGCCGTATCTCCAACTCGACCATGAACACCACGAATTAATTGTCAAGAAACTCCGAAGGAGTGAGCCTACTGCAGAAAATGCCATCAACAGCATAAACCTCATGCCATCTACCTCTTCTGGGACCATTACCGATAACTCTGACTTGAAGAAAACATGCACCAATGTTTACAACAATTGTACTTTTAATTGCACTACCCTGATTCTTAATTAAATGTTGTTTTATTCATTATGAAATTCTTATTTGTTAACTGTACATTTCGTCTCATGGTGCAATTCTATTGGCCGACATTTGGGACAGAAAAATAATCCCCCGAATACCTCACGAGCTTCAAAATTATCTGGTATTTCCCGATAGGTTCCCTGCAAACAAATAAAATCGTCAAGTTTTTCAGGAAAAAATTTAACCTGAAAAACTTGACTCCTTCAT
This sequence comes from Micraspis discolor, assembly GCA_030674115.1. Lineage (NCBI taxonomy): Eukaryota > Metazoa > Arthropoda > Insecta > Coleoptera > Coccinellidae > Micraspis > Micraspis discolor. Next base: position 345,465 of record JARTUT010001328.1, read on the forward strand.
TTGTTTGCAACGAACCTATCGGGAAATACCCGATAATTTCAAAGCTTTTGTGGTATTATAAGTGATAGTTTGGGAAAGCATAATATAATGAGTCTACAAAATAGGAGAGTGTTCTTCGATTGTATATTTTTATTCCGGATTCTGAATAATCATTTTAATTATCCTATGATACACTACCTAACTTTAAATGTTCCACAGTATCCTGATCATCGGAGGGTACTCTTCTGTTTTCCTAAAGCCAGAACAAATGTGCGATATCATTCAGTTTTTCTGAGAATAATGCGTTTTTATAATTGGCACTTGAGCAGAATTCATGTACTTGGTGTGAGTGTGCTAGTTTATAAGAGAGCAGTGATGGCATATATACAGAATATGTAATTTAGATTGATACATTTTGGTTCATTTATTGTCATTTGTTTTTGGGTGTTTTTGTGTTTGATAGATACTTTATTCTGTTGAGCCACATATAAAAATGTATAATTTAAGATTTAATTTTTGTGAACCTCTGTATTTGGGATTTCCTGTAGAGTTTCCTGCTCAAATAAAAAAATAAATAAAAATACATAACTAAGCGTTTCTTTGGAGTTTTTGAATTATATTTATTTTTTACTTTTTAGTGACTGTCTTAAAAATATTAATGGTAACGGGTTTTTTTTTCGGCGTGGATGTAAATCGCACCCACGATCGATGAATCCAAGAGCTGACGTCACAGAAGACTTAGACCGCTCGGCCAACGAATGCTTTGGAAGAAGCTGGATCTTTTCACAGTAATGAACTACTCACGCTTAAAGAATTAAAGTTATAAACTGTCATATATACATACATACAAGTGAAGCTAATATAAGCGTGTTAAAAAGGTTTGGATCAGATTCAATCCAGATGATCATTCCTCGAAACCGCTACGATACTCTGAGGAGGTCTAATAATCTAGAATTGAGGCAAAACAGAAAATTACCAAATTTACCTTTCAGAGAATGATTTTCGTTCACGACAATCAAACAATATAACGACAATCGAATTCTTAATCATTTTATAACATTGAAAAGCCATATAAATTCTCAAACAAATCACCATCATACGCTTCGATTCAATCTTGAAATGAATAATAATACGGATCGAGAATAACGATGATGGAGTCATCAGTGTTCACAATTCAGAGGAGAGATCTGGATGATATATTTTTATCGTAGATTAACTCTATCAAGATATCTACTTCATAAAGTATCCTTCCGTCCGCTTTATATGTATCCTGACCGACGTTCATCCGCTAGTGGAATACATAATTATCAGGGTTAATCTGGATTAGACCCCAAGAATAATATCTCAAAGCTACACCCCTCTTTGTTAAGTGTAATTATATCACCGCTTCACCAGAGTATAATCCGAGTCCAATATAAATTCCATTTTGTGGGAAAGGTCTATATTTTGTATACTCATCTTTGAGCTTGGGATCGTTGATGAATTTGACGATAAACTAAGGATTATGAAAAAAAAATTAATTTGGGTCACTTGTTTTGAAGCTGAAGTATAAAATGCTTTGGGAAGCCTTAAGTTCCCTGAGATTGAATTCTAATCTGCGAACTATAATCCAGGCATTAATCACAATTTCAAAGCCAAAACAAGGACTCTCAGATAAACGATCTGTTGGCATGGTCAATAATGAATTTTTTTACTGTTTTCATCTGGGACTTACATTGTTTCAGTTGTCAAACAATACTGTCTATGTGGTTTCAAACTTTGAGCAAAGCGTAATGAAATGGGGTACCATACAATTCAGCGTTTGATGCTCCGGTGTAGGGAAAAACCACAATAAAAAAAGGGATTGACGAATTGGCGATTTTAAATTACTTTTACATGTTCTGAAAATCGAATTGTATTGAAATTCCACACATTCGATTAACTACATGGTTGTTTTTTTTCCAGGATTTCATCAACCGCCTAACTTCATTATTGAGGATTGAAAATACCCACCCCTTTTTTTTCCTAATACATAAGGTGTCCAGAAAGGGTATCGGGTAATTGTTTTTGCGCCATACTCGGAACGCGGCGTCTGAAAGGAGCGGGTGCGGTTCTTAGCATCCGCCATTTTGTGGAGTTTCAGTCACGATGAAACAGTACTCGGGGACGCATCGCGCATTTTGCCTACAAGCATATTATCGTAATGGTGATTCAATGGTGACTGCTCAACGTGTCTATCATGCTGAATATCGTACTCGCCACGCGCCAAATGAGGCAACATTAGCAAATAGATCAGAATGTTCGAAAATACAGGTGCGCCGGATGAAATTTAAAACTCTGGTCGTCCTCCTTCAGTTCTCGATGAGGAAACAATTGGAGAAGTCGAGGCGTTGATTTGTCAATATCCGTCTCTATCCATTCGAAAGAGAAGTCAAGCATTGAACATCATAAACTCGTCTCTACATTCAATTTTAAAGAAAGATCTACTCCTAAAAGCCTATAAAATTCAATTAGTACAAGAATTGAAAGATGCGGACTATGCTGATCGACTGAATTTTGCGAACGAAATTCAGCAGCGATTTAACAACTTTAACAACATACTGTTTAGTGACGAAGCAAATTTTCACCTGAATGGTCATTTTAATAAGCAGAATTGTTGGTACTGGGCAGTAGAGAATCCGAGACGAAAGCACTAACGACCCCTGCGTAGCCCAAAGGTCGTGGTTTGGACCGTTATGTCTGCTAAAGATATGATTGGTCCTTATTTTCATGTAGATCAACGAGGTCGAGATATTAATGTGAATATTGACCGTCATCATTTGGATAATCTTCCCCAAATAATTCTCCACTTCATATGTTGATAATAAACTTGTTTATTGCTCACAAATATTTTTTATTTTATTGAACTTACCAATAACCCATTCCCTTTCTGGACTGTTTCTATCTGTCTTGTTCAATTTAAAAAAAAATTCTTGGAAAATTTTGATATAATCGAAAGTATTCCTGGAGTAAATTGAAATTTGGAATAAGTGCTTATCCGAATCACAAAATAATTGGAGGTTGAACTGAATAGCCTCTGATTTCGTGCTTGATGGAGAAATATTTCCCGTGATACCTTTCTTTCGGTTCAATTATTTGAAGAATCCAATTGTGTCCACATTTTTATGCAAGCAGGAACAATTTGAGAGATATATTTCATTATAAAAATAAAAAAAATTTAATTATACTGCTTGATTTATATGAATCTTGAAATAAATATAAAATTTAAATTCAATTCTTTCGTATTCCGTGTGAATATATTATTTAATTTTTTTTATGTCGTGGGTATGGAATCTTTTTTTGAAAAGATGTTAAGACTGTCCTTCAAGCAACGTTTCGCAACTTTATTTGTTGTTTCTTCAAAGCTCTACAAACATACACAGATTATTATGAACATGGTTTTATGACTATAGGAATACCTCGAAAGTGGGAAACGTCTATCGAATTTAAATTAGAGTTCATGAATTTTTGAATTTTTTTGATGACAACTATCAATCAATATGACAAAAAGATGAACAATGCTGGAGTATGAAAGTATAGAAACAGATTATTGTGAAATGATGAGCTTATTCCCACTTCTATAAGTATTTAAAAAATAATATTGTTGGAAATGAATTACATAAATATTATATAAAATAAATAGGTGATGGGATATAAAAAATGTTATAAATGCAGTTTAGGTGTCTAAATCCTGTTTCGGGAAAATGAATTTAGTATGTTATGGTAGATTATACTCTAGCCCAAACAGTCAGTTCTTAGGTTGATATTGTCGGTTAATTGGATTTTTATCATCTCCCCTATATTACGCTTAAACCAATTGGACTCCATATCTAAAACTGTTGTCTCCTAAAACTTGAAATTGTGACCTGTAGTGTAGTCGACTTCTTCAACAAGATTTATGATACCGGAGAGATCCCAGAAGATTGGCTTACATCTGTCTTTATACCAATCCCTAAAAAGAGAAATGCGAAAAAATGCGAGGAACATCGAATATTAAGCTTAATGAGCCATGCCCTAAAAATACTACTCAATATCATCCACTCCCGTATATACAAGAAACTAGAGGAAGGTATTTCGGAGACACAATTCGGATTCAGAAGTGGACTCGGAACCAGAGAGGCATTGTTCGGAATTCAAGTGCTGATCCAAAGAGCAAGGGACGTCAACAAAGACATCTATACATGCTTCATAGACTTTGAGAAAGCGTTTGACAAAGTCCGCCATCAAAAACTACTCGAGACGCTGGGGAATACTGGTATCGATAGTAAGGATGTAAGATTAATAAGGAACCTATATGAAGAACAACAAGCAATAGTGCGGCTAGGCCAGGATACATCAACAAAGATTAGAATAAGAAAGGGAGTAAGACAAGGCTGTGCATTGTCACCAATACTTTTTAATGCATACTCCGAAAGACTGTTTGCCGAGGCACTACATAATACAGCGGATGGTGTATCTATTAACGGCGAGATAATAAATAACATAAGGTACGCGGACGACACTGTACTCTTGGCCGACAGCGCTGAAGGTCTACAAAGATTAATAGATAGAGTCGTCTCTACATGCGATAACTTTGGGATGAAGCTAAATTGCAAGAAAACACAGATCCTTGTTATAAGCAAAAGCAAAAACAACACTACTAGCATACCATTCTACGCCAATAATACAGCTCTACGACATGCTGAAAAGATATCATATTTAGGATGCGACCTAAACTCTAACTGGGATCACTCACGGGAAGTCCGAACGCGGATAGAAAAAGCTAGAAGCACTTTCAACAACATGAGAAAGATATTATGCAATATGAGCCTCAGTATTCAGGTTCGAACTCGGGTCCTGCGTTGTATGTGTTCTCGGTGTTACTGTATGGCGCTGAGGCGTGGACATTAACTGAAGCCTCCATCAAACGTCTACAGGCTTTTGAAATGTGGTGTTACCGCCGCATGATGCGAGTATCGTATATACATCGTGTCACCAACCAGACCATCCTAAATAGAATACAGAAAGACTGCGAAATAATAAGAACTATAAAGATGAAGAAGGCAAGCTACTTTGGTCACGTAATACGCAATGAAAAATATAGAATACTGCAACTAATTCTCCAAGGCAAAATCGAGAGCAAGAGAGGACCAGGGCGTAGGAGAGTGTCCTGGCTTAAAAATCTGAGACAATGGACTGGAATGACGTCAGCTACGCTGTTCCGTTCAGCGGTTAATAGAATCATATGGTCAAATGTGATCGCTAACATCCAAAGAGGATAAACACCGGAAGAAGAAGAAGAAGTGGAGTGATGAGAGGCTGACGCTGTTTTGTTGGTCTAGATTTGATTATGGTTTTTGCAATCATTTTTGTTTTGACTCATTCTTTGTTTTAAATACTGTTTTGTTTGTCATATGTATGATTTGTTGCATAAACATGGAATTTTGTAGATAACATTGGATAAATTACTTAAAGGTGTTGGATCTTTCAACCTTTTGAACTGAATATTTGTATTTTTTTACATTATGATAAGCCAAATGAATGCTCTGACCAAGGGCATCATCAATTGAAAGTTGATTGGGAAAGTCCATTTATAAAGAGAAATTTGAAGTATTTGCCATCTGAAGGTGTTCTTTGAATAATTGTGCGATTGAGGTTCCTAAAATAAGAGTTTATGCATTGGTTTACAAATTTTTTATGGTAGTTATGTTTGTGTAATGTTCCTTTTATTCTTTTCAAATTCATCTCATGATGAGAAATATCGCTCAAATTAACCATTTTGTATAGGAGTCCTTTTATTATATTAATCTTATGGACTTATCCCGTCCATAATTAGACTTAGCGGTGAGCGAATCCTCTTATTTCGCCTGTGGCACTTTGATGAATGTTACACATTCGATGACCACTGGTAGTATTTGAATTTGGAAGTTAAATGTTGTCGTATGGATCTGCAGAGGAAGTGAGTCTGGTTTCAGTGTTCAAGATGTAGATGGCGCTCTTTCTGAACATGTCTGGAAAGTTCATCACATTCTTTGTTAAGACTGGCAGACTCCTTCACGACTGTCAGTTCCACACTGTGCTGATGAGAGGCAGTCACCTCGAAACCGATCCACAGTTCCACTTGAGGTCTTGATCCTCTGAGATTACAATACGTCAATAATGACTAGCTCGCACCCTAGAACGATGGTTATTTATACTTGTCGTTCTATTTTAATATATTGCCGTGCCATGGCGGCTCAATAGGCATTAGGAGAAATCTTTCGTTTTCTCATATAATGTATAGATTGTATATATTGTTTTATATGTCAAACCGGAAGAACATTCAAGAAAAGGAACCGAGAACACCAGAAGAGTTATTATATATACATCAGACTCCTCCAAGCCCACATATGCGGATCACCTCATGGAATTTGGGTATTATTTCAATAACAACTACAAATTACTACATGTGGAAACCTAAAGTTCAAGATTGACCCTCTTAGAAGCTCTTGAAATCAACAGGTGCCATATCCGCAATATTCTTTTGAATGAACAAACGGATGTAGATTCGTCATCTTTATTGAATCTGTTAATTTGTAGTTCAGCTGTAAAATAAATTAACAAGACTCATTTACCTATTTTTCTCCGTATATCTAAATCTGTTTCTTTTTCACAAAAATCAGTGCCAAAATATGGTGAAAAAATAAAAGTTTTTGGAAATTGAAACTGCCTCCTTTTAATCAAGTAATTGAAATGAATTCTCAACAAGTAAAGACCTATTCCATCAATTTTTCCGCATTTACCTTTAAAATATGCGAATCTGATCTAGAAATCTCTTTTTATTCCATTACCTCCATTCAGTTGACGATTTTTCCGACTACCCTATAACCTCAAAACGAGCATTCAGCAATACTCAATTCTCGAATATTTTTGCAGGAAACCGGTGACAGACGACGTGAATTGGCCGCTGTACACAAAGGACCAACCTCAGTATTTCATTTTCAACGCCGAGAAAAATGGCATCGGAAGGGGACCTAGAGCGACTGGCTGCGCCTTCTGGAATAATTTCTTCCCGCGGCTGAGGGATAATCCAGGTGAGTTTTCATCAGTTTTTTTTTCTTATTCAACTTGGTTTTTTTTTCGACGACGACAGCGAAATTGGATACTCCAATATAGTATGGTTCGTATTTTTCTAGTTGTGAAACTGATTGGAAAGTTCTCAATAGTCAGTTTTGAGCATATTAACGAGGGATCTTTATACCATCATTCTCGTGCCATCTTTTAAACGACATCTGTCAATATTTCGCAACATTTCATCGAGTGGTTTTGATTTGCTGACATTTTATACTGAACAACTGCCTGTTATTTTGAAAATGGAAAAAGAGCAATTATCGTTCAGCGATTCGATTCCTGTATTTGAAACAGTGGCGTAACTATACCATCTGGGGCCCGTGGCAAATTCTTTTGAGGGGGCCCCTATCGATAAAATTCGTCACTATGTATTATTTCATGACAAGTTTGCCCAACAATAACTTCTTTCCTTGACTAGGTTTCAATTATGAGGAACATTGCTAAATCAGTTTGAAACTTATAACTTAATGAAATGTTAAAAATGTATCATTAATGGCAAGTTCCTTCGGGATCCCATTACGTCCATTTAGATCATACAATAACAGTTAAGTTGACACATGTGACCAATTTTTTAAATGAGCGGTATCGAATATAATAAACAGGGTGGCCGGGCGATTGACGTCCATAAAAAAACAGGTCCCTCATATCATGGGGTATTCTAATCACCCCCATGTATGCTATCCGATTTTACACGGTTTCCAAGTTATGGATTTTTTTATGAAATTTGAGAATTCGATACCCCATGACATGAGGAACCTGTTTTTTTATGGATGTCAATCGTCCAGCTACCCTGTATGTAAGATTCCAGCTAACATTAAGGAAACTATGATTGCATCTGTAAATGATGAAATCGATAATATGACCCTTTACGAACAGGAATTCACAAATGTACATCTACATAATTTTATATGTGGCCAACGTTTGAGAGTGTTCATTGATTATTTATCGATGTAATATATATATATATATATTCTTTTGAACTTTTAGCTTACAATATGTAGTTAGCAAACAGTAAAGCATAAAGATCAGGAGTTAGTGACGGGGTGTCATACAATTCGGCGTATCACATAAAAGCCTAGGGAAAAAACCCCATTAAAAAAGACGGGTTGCACTCCGGGAGTGCCGGCAGAAGTGAAAACTTGAATATTAACGTTGTGCATTTTTGATATTTTGGAATGGTTAGAGAATAATTTTGTATGAATTGCTTTCATTATCAGTATAAAAGTGCTATTATTTATGTGGTGGAATACAATATTCATTTATTGCGCTATCGTACACAAAAATGACAATAGGTTTGTTCGGGTGGCAGTTCCCAGTTGTACTGGGGTCACAGAGAACCAGGTCTGTAACTCTTGGAATCGTCGCAAGTTGTTCTATGACACGAACGGGTGAGAACAGGTGGGAACAGGTAATTTCAAAACGATTTCGTTAAGTGCATAGATAAGTGAAAGTAAGGTTATGTTGTACATCATGTACATTGAACTCTAAATACCATATAGGTATTCATATAGAGTTCAATGATCATGGATCATATCATGGATAGTGTTAAAAAGATATTGAATAAGTTATTGTGTTAGTAATACGGTGGAAATACTTTAGAAATTACAGATATTAAAATTGAACAATTTTTTTTGTCATAAATAAATAAACATAAACATATCCATATAAATAACTGTAAATATAATTTATATGTAATGAAATATTTAAAGAAATGATTTAATTTAATTATAATTTGAAATTTCAATACATGTAGTAGTGGTCATTAGTGGAGAAATTAATTTTGTTAGTTCATATCTGGATAAACTGAAAATTTTTCTGTTATTTCATTGTAATTTTGGTGGAAACTGTGTACAGAAAATTTTATATAATAGAATTAGGTAATTGTATATGGAACTGGTGGCATTTGGGAAATAAATAAAAATATTTTCTAACAATTTTCATAGCTGTATTTATTTTTTAGATGAGAATTGTTTTAACAAATCGTTGTGTTCTTGAAAGAGGTCATTCCTCCGTCTCCTTCCTAAATTTTCAATACATTTTGAGTGGTTAAAAAATAAAGATACTACAATCACGAAATAACAAAAATAAATATTTAGTATATGAATACGAGATATCGTATATATAAATAATATAAAATAATTATCTTACATACTTTGATCAACAATTATTCAATTGTTTTATTCATCTATTGTAAATGATCCTTCCTCTTTTTTGAGATAACAAAAATTTTGAGAAGCTATTATAACGAATTGATTAAAAATTCATACCCCCTCAACATCAAATATACTCAAAAACAGCTAGGCGAATAACCTAGTCACCAAATATATAACTTAATTGCCAATTAGAACTACTGAAAATTTGAATCACCGATGATTTGAATTTACCGCTTCTTCTGTTGTACCTTGTGCCATCTCTGGATCAGGAACCGTAAGAACAGTAACGAACAGTTCCGAAATCAAGTGTTCCGACCACACGAACGACAAGGAACTCCTGTTCCGTCCCAGACGAACGGGTGGGAACCACAAATTACCAAAAATTACAGTTCCGAACTGCCACGCGAACAAACCTAATTTATATTACATCAACAAACACAGACATTCGCACAAGCGCCCTGCACCGCCTAAACGAAACAGCACACGCAGGCACGGTAGAAAGAGTGGGGGATATTATTCCCTCTCCTACTCCTCGATCTTACGCTTTTTCGATCAGCATCACGTGACCCTGACGCGAGTTTGGATGTTTTTACCCATACAAGAGAGTGCTCAGCGATGCTAAAGAAGTTTTCACTTCAAAAAACCCTGGCTCCCCGCCTAAGTGTGAAAGTACAAAAAATAGCTGAAATATATTTAAGGGACTTCTTTCTTCAAGAGTGGTCTTCTATTGATGGAAACAGAGACTTCTTCAAGTTGCTCACATCGAATCTGGAAATAAATAGACAAAAGCAGAAAACAAGAACTGAATAACAAAAATACAAAATTTGAAAGAGAAAAAAAAAACACCCTCAAATTCGCCTTTTTGGATTTTTTTTGGATTAAAAATTTTCAATTATAATAATAATCAATGAATACATAACCTTTTATGGTTCCTCTTTCACGAAGATTTATTTTTAGTAATGTGTCTCTTGAAGGAGTATCATCTCAGTACACAAATTTCTTAGAATTGTAATACTCTTGTCCTTATATATTCAAATCTAATACACAAAATTTATCGCCAATCTGCAAGGAGGATTCTTCGAATCGGGTCTTGCGGTCCAAGTGATGATTTTTCAGATCTTCTGATGTAATGAGTTTATGTGATATAAGGTTAAGTAGGTAATTGTGAGATTATCTTAATTTTTTCTGGTTCAAAGCAATTTTTGAGGAGATTTGACGAATATTATGATTTGTGAGATTGTATGATTTATCAATGGTTCAAATTACGTGATTTATGGTAATGAGCTATATGAACATATCGAATAATAATGACAATAGAGATAAACATTCGCTTTAAGCAATATGATTATGTGCAATTCTTTTCCAAAGTCAGTTTATATTACTATTATTATGTCTTCGATTTTAATAAGGGACGGGTTCAAAATCTATATGCAAATTCCGAAATAATTCAGAACAGTTACGTAGTCAACACGACCTTTATAAACTTTTCGCTTGATCGTCTTTTCAGATCAGCTTTCTTCATTGAACTCATTAATCATTCCTAATCATTCCACATCGCTCTCATTGCTAATGAAATGATTCATAATTATTCAAATTTATTCACACTAAAATTGTCCGAAATCTACAATGAAAAAAATTTCAACACTTATCTCTTGCAGATCTCAGTCATTACTGGTGAAACTTGGCCGTTAAACGATCTCACAAACTAAAAATCCTTTTTGACATCTTTGGTAAACCTCAAATTGTTTTAAAACGAATATAGGCGAATAACAATGAAAGTTTCTATCTATGGTTCATTATCTGACCGCTTTTTGGAAGAGGGGATAGATGGGGATCGTCAGTAAGAATCTTTTTCAGCTGGTAGAATATTGTAACGGAAACAGGTATCAAATGAGAGATTATTTCAATCCCAGTTGCAATCTATTCATAGATTTGGAAGTTAAATTAGTTATTGAAAACAGCCGTTAGTAAAGTTCAGATAGTTGTTGAATATTTGTTTTAACCACAGCTGTAATTGAGGCTCAATTTTTCCGGCTATAATCACACGCAGCTGCAGAAATATCAAAAAGATGAATCTTGAGCGGAACTTAAGAAATATCCTTTTTAAGCAAAATATATTAGTTGAAGACAATATAAAAAAAACATGAACCATCGGCCTTTTAGGGCGTGGGGCTCTATTGGGTCTGAGGCCCGTGGCATTCTTGCCAGCCTTGCAACCTTATTGTTACGCCACTGATTTGAAAGGAAAGGAGTGCGAGGACGTCAGAGATCGGTTGGTAGCTGTTTATGGGGACCGTGAATCTTAAATTATGACCATCAGGAATTGGTTCAAAATCCATGATTTCGTGTAGTAGTGTTGTTGTGTTCGTTTACAGTGCGTTCGTTACCATGGCTGCGCGTGTAAAGTACACGGAAGTAGAATGTGTTTGTTTGCTCACTTCTTACCTAAAACTTGACGGAGGTTTTGCTGAAATTCTCGAAGATTTTCGCCACCGCTTTCCAAAAAAGCAAGTTCCCACCAGACAAATGGTTCATAAACTGTATAGTAAATTCGTAAGTACTGGATCCGTAGTCGACGCATCGTGTTCAGGACGCCCTGCTAATTTTTTCGTGAAATTTGTTTCACCGTGACTAAACGATGCCGCATGTGTGTTGAATAGGGGAAAACAATTCGAACATAAAATGTGAGGCCACAGATAATTACTGATGTTACATTTTTCCCGAAAATAAATTTAATTGCGATTATTCTTGCTTTTTTTCTCATTGTGAAATGGTAAACTGAATTTTGCCGCACCCTGTATTACATTGCTAATAAAATGAAACCCCGCACATCAAATACTGTTATACAATCATTACTTTTTGAGCTACATCACCATCCCTTATTGTTTCTGCTACCAATGAGCAAGAATGATAGTACTCCTAAATTTCAGAGGTCTAATATCAATAAGTTTAAAATTCTTTTCCCTTACTCTCGAACAATGTGATAAAAATACAAAGGCACCGATGAATGACCAAACCTATATCCCAAATAGAAAATAACTATTTATAGTTTTGCTTGAGATTTTTTCGAAGTACAAATTCCCTTCTCCTAAGAACCTACTTCAGTACTTTTCTGATAATTGAAAACCCTGATTAATAAGTTCGACTGATATCGGTCGAATACGTGTCTGTGAGAGTATCTAGCATTGAAATTTCTGATGAACTTTTAGACATTTCTCTTTTCTCTTAAGTAAATCAAGAAATAATCATATCTTCAGATAAAAGGAAGCTAATATTTGAGAATATGTGAGATATCAAAAATTTTTATTCGAATGAATCCGATAGGTATCTCATGAAGTATAAAGAATTGAAAAACATTTTTTCGAGAATTTTTGACAGAAAAATACCGTATCGATTCTTGAGAAATTTGCAAGCCTACTTGTTTCAACCTAATTCACATATCTTTCCAGTTACAATTCAATCCGATGCATAATTTAGGAGTTGTAAAGGGTCTTTCAACAAGAACTGGTTTTTTAATTAAGGCCATACCTACCACATGACTGCATTGACAATCATTTTTTGTCATATTCGTAATAGATGCTTTCTCAATTGTTACAATGATTTAAATTCCGCTCGAAAATCGCATTAAAATAATTAAACCCACGATGAAATTGCTGGTTCTGTTAAAATTACATTCCGTAAAAATCGTGATATTTTCGGACAACATAATCGACCTTCTGAGACCGCTATTAAGAATATGGAAGCTGAATTTGATTCGAATGGCTCGGTACAAAATGTGCCAACACCAACGCATGTTCGGCCGGGCCGTTCAACTGAAAACATCGCAGCCGTCATCCACAGTGTTGAAGAATTTGGCAATTTCTCGACGTTCTCAACAACTGGGGTTATCCCAAACCAACACATGGCGAATTTTGCATAAGGATTTGGCTTGGAAGCCTTACAAGATTCAACTAGTACAGGAATTGAAGCCGATTGACCATTCACATCGCCGTAGTTTCGCTCAATTCCTTCGGGAACAACCCGCTGGTTTTTCGGAAAAAATTATTTTTTCTGACGAAGCCCATTTTCACTTATCAGGGTAGGTCAATTAGCAAAATTGCTGCATAAGGGCTTCTGAAAATACTCGAGCGTATTGAGAAGCCTTTGCATGTTCAACGTGCCACTGTATAGTGCGCTATGAGGTCTGTAGGCGTGATCGGGCCATTTTATTTTCGAGAATGTCGCTGGAAATGCGGTAACGGTCATTGGATCACGCCATCGCGAGATGTTATCAACTCAATTTTGGTCTATCATGGATGATATGTATATCACTGACATGTGTTTTCGACAAGACGGTGCCACGTGTCACACAGCCAATGAGACGATCAATTAATTGCAAACCAAATTTGCTGATAGCATAATTTCACGAAATTCAGCTGTTGAATGGACAGCCGGATCGTGTGATTCCACATCACTGGATTACACTGGCTATACAGAGCCAATCGAATCGATTGCAGCCTTAAAACTCAAAATTTTTGATGTGATAGCCAAAATAGAACCGACATTTTGCCAAAAAGTGATTAAAAATTTCGATGAAAGCTGGTCGTGATGGACATTTGCCAAATATCAATTCTCATTCATAATTGCAGAACTTTTCATTTTGTAATTCAATAAAAATTTGAATCATCGTCATCAACATTTTTTGTTTTATTTTGTTTCAAAATACAAGGTTCTTGTTGAAAGACCCTTTAGAAAGAACCAAATTTCAGATGCTCATAACTTCTAAACTATTGAACATATTTGGCTCAATAACGATCTTTACCGAGATATTTCGACAGTTAACCTATTCTGAACATATGAAAACTCCAGCACATGTCCTTTTGATGATAATGAGTATACAGTCTGTTGAACAACGTACGGATATACACAAATTTGACCCTGTATTCTCTTCATCGGGAAATCAAATCCAACCGATTGAGATCCTTTTTAGCTAGATATTCGAAAATAACACACATTTGGGCAAAACTATAGCACGCTGTCGTATCAGAAAAAGCTCGCAATAATGGAATGATTTATCAGAATGTTTTGACACGGTTATACGATCTTTTTCATCTTTATTGATCTAGGGGTTGTAGCCTGAACGTAGCCCATGGCTTCGAGATAAAAGCCGACTGGAGTATTTGGCTTATCAACAAACACTCTCGAACTTGAAACAAATTAATTCCCTCATTCTCCAGTATGAGACCTAGATACCCTACTTCTTCGTTGAAAATTAGCCTGATCAAAGTGATTCTGAGTTTCAAGGCCAACGAAGTAAAAACTGATAATATACTCCCCTCAAATTACGTATAGGCAAACAAAAAACTCCCACTTACTACCACTAACGTATATATCTTAAGGATACGCATTTTCTGATGAATTCTGGTGATGAAAGGGATCGGAATGTTCAGTACGAAATCTATCCACAAATTCCTGGTATGGATTCCTGCCAATTATGTCAAAATTAAGTAAAAAATTTATTTTTTCGAACAGGTTCATTTTTTTTCACTTTTACTGAATTTTTATCTATTTTTGAAGAATTTTTGTTGCACCCATGTATTCCACATCAACCCTCTAAATTTTTGGACAGGGAAAGTACGTTATGTGGTACTTTTTGGCGCTCTTGTTCACCTGAACAGAGTGCTTATCAATTTGCCCAAATGTCTGTGACTTTCGAATTTTTGGGCAAAAGTGGTATCAATCGTTTTGTTTGGACCTACTGATGAATAATCCGTGGTCAAAATCGATTCTGTCCGTCCGTCCGTCCGTCCGTTCCGTGAACACAATAACTCTCGAACGGATGAAGTTAGAGAGTTGAAACTTTCAGAATAGGTTTGAGGTATAAATATCTCGGCTAAGTTCGTTATTCGGTCAAATCGGCCGAATAGGTTCGGAGTAACAAAAAAAAAATTTTTTTTCAAATGACACTGTTTAAATAAAAAATTTTTTATGGTGCAGTTTTATCAGACGTATACAAAAATACCACTCTCGACTACGACAAGCTAATAGTTCTGGAGATATGATTTTTCAAAATTTAAATAATTGTAAGTGGTTTACAAGAGCGCCTAAGCCAACTGACCTCACGTCAGTGCTTTCTAAATTTTTTAGGAACGTTTTTGTTTTTACTACTCAGGCGAGCAGAATTTTTCTTGAGAGTTTCTGTTCACCTTCAAAGAAGATATAAAGACCTTGCCAAGAAAGTACCATATGATCCATTATAGGCATTTAAGAAATAAGGAGGGTTGAAGGAGAGTACACAGGGTGCAAGGGTGCAACAAAAATCCTTCATAAATGCAAAATGTGGTAAAAGTAAAAGTAGACCTGTTTCAGGATTTTGTTGCCAAATATTTTTCTTCTGAGAAAATGAATAATTTTGACGCACACTTGATATGCAATCATAATGGAATTGATGAAAAAGCTGAAAACAATCAGAATAACCAAGAAAGGTACAATATGAAGTAAAGATATCTTTTAAACTAATGAAAATATTGAAAAAGTTTATTGATTGTTTTTTTTTAAATAATGAAAAAAACTTCCCCCCTTCAATTCCAAACATTTAAATGTATAAATAAATATATGTAAGTTGTGTGGAGTTCATTTCTGATTAATGTTCATAAAGAATTGATGTATAATTGGTGAATAGAGATTGTTGGTCTTTCAATAGTTTACCATTTTTTGCAAATGCTTAGCTTTCGCAGTATTTCAACTGCTTCTTCAGAACATCTAAAAAAAGTACTTACGTAAAGAATCTGTAAGTTACATAAATTAAACTTAAGGCTAGTTACAAAGACATGACTACAAAATGGAATGGATAACTTACACAATGTTGGGTTTCTTTGAATTGAGATTTTAAAATAGTTCAACTGACATCCAACAAACTTCAGAACGTGATGAGGAGAGGATTTCTCTCTTTCACAAGTTTTGAAATTAAATTGACATAGTTATAATCATGACATTCATCATAACAATGTATTAATCATAGATTTTTTTTATAGAAATTTTTGTGAGGAATTCTGAATTTTTCTGAATATTTCAATTTTAAAATCTAACTATGTCGAGTGATTATGACTCTGTTATTTCTGAATTTTTGAAGAATGCCAAATTTAACAGGTCAAGATCTGTTTTAATTAAATATGAATAGATGTTGCTCAGGTTGTTGATGTCTGATCTTCTGTTCATTGTTTTTGGGTCTTGAGAAATTCGTATCATTTCTAGAATTGTTCTTAATTTTTCGTTGTCACATTTGTCTAAGATAGCTCATTATCGATGTTCCAATTGATTTTGTGATCAGTTGTTATTACATGTTGCGAAAGTGCACATCTTGGTTTTCTCAATTTGCAGTCTCTCTTGTGTGATGTGAGACGTCCTTTCAAATTTCTGGATGTTTGTCCTATATAACAGAGGTCGCAGTTTTGGCAGTTTATTTTGTAGACTAAATTTGTGGTCATTGATTTAGGTAATTTATCTTTCAATCGAGAGAAATTGTTTCTTGTTGATTTGATGGATTTTTGAGTTATCTTCAGATTTGGAATACCAGAAAACAATCTTTTGAGGTTATCAGTTAGATGATCAATCTTGGGAAGGACAGCATAAAACATGTTGTTTTGTCCATCTTCTCTGATTGTTGAAGTATTTGTTAGTTGGTTATTGATTGGTGTATTATATAATAAGCTATTCAATAATTTTCTGGGGTATGAGTTCTTTAAAAGTATATCGAAAAGTTTCTTGATATTTTTTTGGTAAAGTGATGGATGAGATATTCTGTAAATTCTATTCTTCATACCAAGTATGAAATTTATTTTGATTTTTTGTTTGTGATTGGAATAGAAGTTGAAATTTTTGAGTATTGGAATAGCCTTCTGCAACGAGTATTAGACGATATTTTTTCTATTTCAGTCGAAAATTGTAATAAATCTATTTAATACTTCATGAACTATCATTAAATATCTTTTTCTTCCAACAAAGTATTTATAGCTCCATATGCCTCACAATATTTCTACTACAGAAATCGACAAAATCATCGAACCCAGGGATGCCCAAGTCAAGTTTAAGGCAGGTCTGAGCTAAGTCTGTCTTATGCATAAAACCGTGCAAGTGAATATAACAGTTTCGAGAAGTGACAGATGTATCTAATACTTTCAATTCGAAATATTACCAAATTACCAACAGATTACATTTCTTGGGGCGAAAAGTGGTACTATACCTTGTTGAGAACCCAAAAATATATATTCATCAATAAAACTCTTCATAAATATTTAATTGTATCGGTGTCTACTTGGTGGAAATTCATTCCAAATCTTAGCGTCTAAGATTCAGATTTCCACGAACTTCTATTGATTTTTACAACAATTGTTTCGCCGATACTGTGGCTTCATAAGGTTTAACATTTTGAATGGTAGATTCTCTGAAGTAATTCTGTATTTATGGCTGTAAAACTTTTTCCGAATGTCGTCTCTAAAAGGGTAATAGATATTCAGGTATGTTAGGATTATATCAGAAAAATTTTAACAATGGAGACCGATCAACATCTATCTGTTTAAATGTTCAGAATATGAGGAATTAGTATTTCCGGTTACGTAACTACTTTGATGTTCCTGAACTTGTTAAATGATCTTCCCGTTTAACCTATATAAACTATAGGGAAATCCAAACAATAGTATATTCTAATACAAGTTGCAGAGCGAGTTTTTGAACGCATGAGTGTTGGAATTGCCTTCTGCAACAAGTATTAGACGATATTTTCTCTATTTCAGTCAAGAATTGGGAGAACTTTATTGGAATTCAATGAAAATTTCAGATTATACCTCCTAGTGCCTTTTCTATTTTATTTTCGCAGTTGTTGTGACTGATACAAAAATTGACAAATCAGAGAATTTGAATACTGCGTTCAAATCTCTACATGATTTAATATTGACAATTGACATGCAATGGACGCGTGTTGACATTCGAAAAGATAGGATGTCAGTGTTGTCCAGAGCTGTGCTAAGCACCGAAAAAAAGTGCTTCGAGCACTAAGCCCTAAGCACTCGAAAAAAAAGGCTTCGAGTCTCGAGTTCTAAGCACCGCTTTCGACAGAAGGCTCCGGATTACCGAGCACTTGCAAAGTAATTGAATATTTCGAGCACTAAGCACTAAGCACTTTAGTGGGAACTATTTTATGTAATGTTGTTTTATTGAAATGAGAACTCTTTAGCTTCATCGACATATCTAAAATTATGATTTCGAGACTGGGAAAAACTCAAAAGCCATTTTATTTGTTTTGTGAAACGCATGCATTCAATTTACATTCTGGTACTAGTTAATCTTATTCGTCGATCTGAATCTGAATGGCTGTTCCTAATCAATGCATAAAGTTGAATTAATAATCGAGGACCAATTATTTTATAAGCGAGAACACATTACTGAAAAAATGTGGAAAGCACTGACGTGAGATCAGGAGCTTTTACGCGCTTGTTCTAAAGTCTTTTCTCAGACTTAAGAAGAGTGCGATTCAAAATCAGCCAGCCTAATGAGTGTGAAAGAATCAATAAACATATATCTTAAATGGAAGTTGAGAGAACTTACAGTTCAGCAAATTCTTCGATCTGGCATTCTTTCCACATTTCTATACCATATATAAGTTGTTGTAGTTGAGTGTCATCAATTATAACCGAATTTCAGATTCATAATTGCTGAGCTATCGGACAGGTCTGGCCCAATAACTAACTTGACTTATATTTGGATAATAAACTAATTCTATTAAAATGGAATCTCTATCTCATCTCTTTTGGAAGATAGAGAATATTCAGCCAAACATTTTCAAATTGGACCACCGTTTCTTCATCACGAGTCAAATCCAACCGATGGCGATCATTTTCAGCTCGATATTCAGAAATTACAGACATTTGGGAAAAAAATAGCCCTCTTGTCGCAAAATTCATAATGATATTTCCATTCAAAATATGACAACTGCACACACCAGTATTTTAGACATGTTTGTCATGAACCCACAGAATTAGTTTCATTTTCGGCTCAATATTCACTCATTATGACAATTTGTCATTGAATTAAAACCACCCTCATAGAGATTTATAGTTGATATGATGTGAATTCATAGATAGAAATATAATCTGTGACTTCATTTTCAGAAAAACTCTTTTATCTTCTGGAGATTGTACGCTATGATGATGAAATTTTAAAATATTTTAGGTACCTATACCCTGCATAAATGCCCTAGATTGTTGTGATCTGACGAATAACTTATGAGATATCGTGTATTGAAAAAAAAACATTTTGGGAATTTTTAAAAAATTTTCTCTAGTGACGATTTTCTCGAAATTTGGCACACTCCTTCCTTTTAACGCTATCTAGACATTCTCTAAGTTAGGAATTGATAGGATGAATATTCAAGAAATTAATATTATTAACTGCTAAACTATTCGATGGATTTGGCCCAATAACGAACTTGACCGAGATATTTGGACACTCGACCTATTCTGAAAAAATGAAAACTTTAGGACCCTTCCTTCGGAAGATAGAGAGTATACGGCCGGAGGGCCGGCGGGCCGGACATACTCAAGTTTGACCTCGAATTCTTCATCAGGAAATCAAACCCAATCGATTGAGGCCATTTTCGGCTCGATATTCGAAAATTACAGACCTTTGGGCAAAACGATAGCACGCTGTTCCACTAGGAATAAGCGCGCCAAAAGGTACTGAAAAAAATTAGGTGTATATATTTATATTTTCCTTATCAAGCATAGACAGGGCGATTCACGGGGATGGCCTATTTGGTAGTCGTTTTTGGAAAAGGGATCAGGTTAAAATTTGCATGTTTAGTATTGAGACAATGATTTTTTTGCGCACTTATTCCAAGTGGACCAGCATGCTATGGTTTAGCCAAAACGCTTGTAATTTTTGAAAATGGTCTCAGTTGAGGATTGGGTTCGACTTCCTGTTAAAGAAGCCGTGCTCAAACTTTAATACTCTGCCGGCCGGCCAGCCGTTTACTCTCTATCTTCCGAAGGAGATGACCTTGAGTTTTCATATTTACACAATATGTTGATTGTCAAAATATCTCAAATATCTCGATCAAGTTCGTAATTGGGCCAAATCCGTCGGATAGTTCAGTAGTTATGAGCATCTGGAATTTGGTTTTTCCTTTCCCTTGAGTGCTTGTTCAATATTATTTATTAGTCCAGTGGAATATTACCCACAAGTATGGTTTCTCAGAAGATAATTTGGGTGAGCTTTATGCTTGAAAATGTCAAAATGTCCTGGCAAATGAATTTTACTTCCCTAGAAGTGCTTTCAGTGCCTAAGAAATATGAAGTTTTCAGTTTTTCTGGAGCACCAAAATTATGCATTATTCCTTATTAGTAAAAAAATCTTGACACGCCAATGCTTTTTAATGCTTTAGATATTCTGATTGAGATTAGAGTGTCAATACGTTAGTGCTTTTCGCATTCCAATGTAGTTGAAAAATGTCACTTCGAATTGTTTATTGAAGTAGATTCATTTTTGACATTTGCATTACTACCTAATATTAATGTTTTTCCACCCTCCCGGGTTTGAATCTCACACTAGAACTGATTTGTTTTATTCAAAAACTCAGCTACGACGGTAAAATTCTGGGGCATACAAATTATCGGTAATCTCGATTTATGTACGAATTCTTGTTGATTTCGAAGGAATATCTGATAAGATATCGAGTATTGAAAAAAATGTTTTTGGGAATGTTTTAAGAATTTTCTAGCGTATCGATTCCTTCGAAATTTGGCCAACCCTTTTATTTCAAAATCGTCCAAGGTACGAATTGATCGGATGAATATTTTAGGAATTATTGCGAAAATCAACTTCCAAATGCTAAACTATTCGATGGATTTGGCCCAATAACGAACTTGACCGAAATATTTGGACAATCAACCTATTTTGAAATTATGAAAACTCTAGGACTCTAGGTCATCTACTTCGGAAGATAGAGAGTAAACAGCCGGAGGGCCCGCGTCCGGACATACTCAAATGTTCTTCATCAGGAAGTCGAACCCAATCGATTGAGACATTTGGGTAAAACGATAGCTCGCTGTTCCCCTAGAAACAAGCACGCAAAAATGAGGGATGTTTTTCAAGGATTGCCATAACTTTCGAATTTTACAACTAGCGGTTACCCACCGAGTGCCACTGATAAGGTAGTATTTGAACCCTGGTTTTGTGTATTTAAATATCTCCGTGAGCTTAGGGCCCAATTGAACGTTTCACAAACTTTCCAAATAATCAACAAATTTGCCGACGGAAATTCCGAAGAGTGCTAAAATTGATGGGTCATAAAAAATATGCACAAGAACATCTGGCTTAAAAATTCCCAATTGGGAACGGCAGTTTGGTCTAACGTTTTTGTGAAAATATTCGTTTGTTTACAATATTTTAAAAGAGCTTATCAATCTTCTTTTATTATGGTGTTATATCCATTTTAATCAGTGATATGATGTTGTGAAAAAGAGTACAGAAAATTTTGTGCAATAAATCATTCTAGTCTAGTTCGAATTTTCGTTTTATTTCACATCTATTCGAATTCCCACCATTTGAACCAGTAATGAATGAAGTTTATTTAAGAATATGGTTTTCCTCGTTTACCATTTTTCAGTTGGAGTCTACAGATTTGCTCAAAGTATTTCTACCGTTTTCGCTCTCTGACGTTCGAGACTACTGATGTGATGCATTGTTCGCTTTAGTGTGAAATTCACAGTCCCAGATATTTTGTAAAATAAGCAGTTGAGCTCAATTTCGTGAAAACTAAGTACTTAATTGAATAAGTAAATGTCAAAAATGGGGGAAGACGTCTAAGCTGCCTCAATCTGTGACTAGATCATTTTGGAAGCTTTCGTAGTATTTATCGAAGGTGAAAAACTCAAGACACCATTTTCTTTCGAAATATCATTTATTACAAGAATGATTTCGACTTTGAAAAAAGCATTAGCGTAGCATATTTTCACACCAAATTTATTCGGGTAGAAATCTGTGCGGATGCCACTTGTGACTATCATAGTAAAAAGGATAATTCAACTAATCTTATTTGAAAAGTAAGTTAAATAGATTAATTCTCTAAAAAACTGACTCATATGCCACTACAGTTTCAATAAAAAGTATCATCTATACCTTCTTTCAATGTCCCAGAAAACATTATCCCATTAAAAATATATTCTTTAATTTTTTCATTAATTTTTTAGTTTTTTGGATTGTTGAAATTGCGACAAAGAATGTAAAAATTCTGATTTCTTTGTCATGAAACTGCGTTTTCTGGAACATTAAAAAATAGATATCTGTGATACTTTTAATTGATAGTGTATTGACATATAAGTCAGTTTTTTTGATAATCAACAATAAATTTGATTCAATATGCTGCAGTGCGGACTCCCAATTCTTCATAATTCAACACCCTATATGAGAAACAATGCTTCAGAGACTCTCAACATATAGAAATCATAATATGTATAATAACGGTAATGTGAAAATTGAAAATATAGTAACAAGGAATGAGAATTCAAAATTTCCAATCTATTCGCTTTCGGTTCCTGAAAATTATAATATATTTTCAGGATTGATGAAATTTAATTATATTCAGGAAATCAACAACGTCCATAGAAACATCATAGATATCTGACGAATATCTTATAAAGAATCGGTTCTAATAAAAGAAGATTTTTTTGGGAATTTTTAATAAATTTTCTAGAGTGGCGATTATCTCGAAATTTGGAAAACCATTTAATTTAACATGATTAAAACACCTTCTAAATTATAAATTGATCAGATGAATATTCTAGGCGAAAATCAAATTTTGAATGCTAATAACTAACGATGGATTTGGCCCAATAACGAACTTGACCGAGATATTTGAACGATCAACCTATTCTGAAAAATGAAAACTCTAGGTCATCTCCTTCGGAAGATAGAGAGTATACGATCGGAGGGCCGGCCAGCCTGACCTACTTAAATTTGACCAAGGTTTCTCCATCAAGAAGTCGAACCCAATGGATTGAAACCATTTTCGGCTCGATATTCGGAAATTACAGACATTTGGACAGAACGATAGCCCGCCTGTTCCACTAGTAACAAGCGCGCAAAAACAAAAAAATTTCTGGCCTTCATAACCATAAAGTCAAATCAATGGTGACTGAAGAAATACTGAATATTAATTCAAAACGATCATATTATCTTTGTGCACATAAAAAAATCAAATACCGTACCTGCTTATATTGATCCTACTTCAAGAATTCGGATAGGCTTAGTGCTTAGCGGATTACTAAGCACTAAGATTTTCGCGAGAGTGCTCCGAAAAACAAGCACTAAGCACTAGCCTTTGAAAAGTGCTCGCGAGCACAGTGCTCGGAAGCACTAAAGTGCTTAGAGTGCTTTCACGAGCACTAAGCACAATGCTTTGGCACAGCTCTGGTGTTGTCAAGCACAAAACGAAAAATGTAACTAAAAACAATGCTGTAATGAATTCATTACATCACTGTTTTTAGTACTGTAATGAACTCATTACGACACTGAAATAGAGAAAGTAACTTATAGACTCCTGATTTATTCGGTCTTTGTTGTTTGTTTAGGTTGCCCTAGATTGTTTGTTGTTTTGAATGAGACATTGCAGTTGAAATTTTTGATGAAATATTTAGCCACTGATCATGGAATGTCTTTGATATAACTGAGACAGATGTATTATTTGTCCTTATTATCTAATGTTGTTGGGAAGACATAACTCATTTCAATATTCTTCTGTTTTCTGAATAAGAGTTGATCAATTAAATTTGGAATACATCCATTTTTTGTTGCTATCTGTTTAATAATGTTCAATTCTAAAATGAAATTATCTTTGCTCATTGGAATTTGGGTTAATCCATTAACCATACTATAATAAGCTGAAAGTTTATGAGTAATGGGATGGTTTGAAGAATTATCGATTGATATATCTGTGTGAGTGGGTTTGCGAAATATACTAAAATCATGTTTATCGTTAAATTTTGATAATATTAAGTCTGAAAAATTTATGTATCGGTTAGTTTCCTTTTCAGAAGTTAATTTAATATTACGGTGGATGTTGACCGATTCCCCTTGTTCCACATCTTCCTGAAATAATCCTAACATACCTCAACATTTATTACCCTATTCGAGACGACATTCCGAAAAAGTTTTACAGTCATAAATACAGAATTACTTCAGAGAAACTATCATCCAAAATGTAAAACCTGATTAAGCCACAGTGTTGGCGAAACAATTGTTGTAAAAAACAATAAAAATTTCTGGAAATCTGAATCTTATTATTTATTCTTCATATATAGTTATAAATTAATAAGTTTTCAAATGACACTAACACTATAGTATCTAATCATCGGTCAGACATTGCGAGGGAATTACTGTTAATCATTATTCATAACACAATTAAACTTCTCACACTTAATTGCAGGCAAAAACCAATTATACGGAACGATTCACTAGTGTCTCTATGTGGATAGGTATTTTCAGTAATCAAGACTGTGACAGCTAACTAACTAACTTCCTTTTCTTCTCCTGTTACATTGCATAGCGGAAACCTCCTACTCTTGGTTGCTTGATAAATCGTAACCTCAGATCTCTTTCTTGATTTCCCTGTCGACATCATCCCTTCGTATATATTGAATTATTTCTTGTTTTTTTTTCGTAGATATTTCAAGTGTATTCCAAGTGGCTGCATCTATCGGAACCAACATTTTTCAACCATACTTTCGAACTGATGTTTGGAGTTTTTACTTTCCATATTGTAGGAAATGTTATTTGAGTATCGGTAAATTACGAGGGTTGCCAATTATATTTCGGCATTATAGAACAAAAATATATATTAATCATCGAAAATCGCTTTATTGTTCTTCAAACTATTCCTCATTAAGACCTATAAGCTTTTGAATGCGTTTGAACCAATTCACAGGCTTACAAAAAAAAAATTCTGGTGCCTAGAATTTTTGAGCCGATTTTAACTATATTTTTATTGCTGAATCTAAATATGATAGCAGTTTTTCTGTATCAGCTCTAGATTTTTGGATAAATTTATTCATCTCTCAATGCTTTATCCTATTTAATACTTTCAAGAATGAGTGTTGTAAAATTTATACAAGAGATAGATTCTTGTATATTTTCCTTATTGTCAGTCTTCATTTGTAACAAATTGAATTTAAAATTGAAGTGAACTTCAACTGCAGTTGAGAGTTGAGGTTAGTTTGTGAATTCCCGTGGATACCCGGATCATCAATGATCCTTTAGTTCCCCGAGAGAAAATCATGTGTCTACCCCTGCATATCAAGCTGGGTCTAATGAAGCAGTTGGTAAAGACTCTTGATAAGAATGGATCATGCTTTGCATATACAGGGTGAGTCTTTGACCACTGCGTTAATTTTAACCATAGGTTCTTGAGATCAAAAGGAACACTTTTTCCATTACGGTTTTTCCAAATTCAGCGGCGTTCAAAAGTTATAAGCATTTTTAGTTTTCACATTGGGCAAATACCCCTCTGTAGTCCAGTTTAGTTTGAATGAAAAATACCTTCCACAGCATTCACTATTGAATCTGAATTGTTTAAAAACATTATTTTCCCTCTAAGTAATGATTCACTCACTCATGTTTCATCCGATGAGGTCCATATCCAGAAGGAAGATACAAAATACTTATTTTCTGGTAAAAAAAATTCAACACCATAAACATAGATTTTTGTTGTTCTACTATATTTTCTTTCTACTTCAAGATTATAAACCATGCCTTTCTAGTGAGAAATTCCAAAAAAACCTCAGAATTATTGGTTGTTATCATCATACATTTGAAATTTTCTTCTTAAAATTTCCAAATCATGATAACCATCATTTCTATGAAACTTCCAATGCAAAAGGTTGTCACTGTGCTTTCTTTTTCACTCAAAACCAGAAAAAATCATCTATGATTTTCCAAACACTGATATTTCTGAAGTTTCTTCTCCTCGACAGAGACCAGTGAACAGGTATTTTCTGTACTGAATCCCAATAACAATTTACCTGGATAGATTACAAGTATTTCCAGATTTAGGTGTGCAATTATACTTTCTTGAAAAAATACCTAAATTTGATTTTGAAAAATCAACTAGGTGTTCTTTGATAAAAAATTTTTTGTTAAATCATTAATATGAATCTATTATGTTTAGACTATAATTACTGATTTTTATAATCAGAGTAAATAACGTAAACAAGAACATAAATATTGAAAAATGGTTATTCATAGATTATGTCAAATTTTAATACCTTACCATAGAATATTAATTTATCACCGAACCCCAGGAGAGAAAAAATTAATATTTGCAATGTTTTTTTAAATGAAAGATAATATCTGTAACTATTATTGATCTTTAGTTATAATTTTCCTCAGAATAATTAGAGTAAATTATTATCACATTAAAATATTATAACGTCTCTGTGGTGGGTAGTTCCAAATAAAAAAAGTATTCTGTGGTTCCTTGTTGTTTTGATTCTGTTTGAAACTGTCAAAAGTTATTTGTATCTTCAAAAAAAAAAAAAAGTGAAAAGATTTTTAGGGATAATATCGATAGTTTTAAATTATTCAATTCAGTATGAAATGATTATGGTCAGAAATTGCATTCTATTCTAATCTTTCTTGTTTATGAGCTTATATCTTCCAGTTTCAATATTGATTGAATTTTAATTAACCATGCATCATAACAAACATTCAGAAATATTAAAACTAAGTCAAATTCTATTATCTCTTAAGTTTGTGAACAAGGTTGAATCGGTGTATGAAATAAAGATAATAAAGGTATAAAACAAATCTATGAGACTGGGTTCGAAGTTTTTTAAAACTCATATGAGCTCAATTTGCAGCATTCCTATGTTAGAATAGATATAATTTGATGAACCCTGAAAACCTGAAGCTATAAAAAACCAGCTCTTCATAACGACAAGTCTTCAATTTAACAGGTCCTGACAGAAAATACTTCACCTATTTCAAAGGTCAAAATATACCGAAGAGCGATGGAAAACTTTTTCTTTATTTATTATGGAATATTATTCTGGATTAAATATTAAACAAGGTGCTAGACATCACTAACAATGAATACAGCAAATGGCAATTTAGATTTTGTGGTGAATGTAAGACAAAAATTGTTCAGTGGTTAATTTCATCAATTAGTTTTTAGTGGTGGAACCATAGAGGGAAGAGATTTCCCCATCCTTTTGAAGAAATATTTAATATAGACATAAAATATGGCAACATTGAACAAATCTTGTTATTGAATAATTTCAGCACAGAGTTGGATTTGGGAAAATCAGAAAATTTGGACAAAATTATATCGATTTAATTCCTTTCAACTTCAAATATCTCAAGAATGGTGCAATTTAGGAGGAAAGATGAGGAATGATTTTATCTGCGAAAAAGACTAATGATTCCAGGAAGTACGAGATACGGACCTTTAGTTCAAGCGATATTTGTTTTTCATGCAATTTAACCAATCTGTAGAGTAGTAGTGAGAAACCCACAAGAAATGGAATAAATCTATTGATGCCATAATATGCATGACTGCTATCAAAAACCTTCTACAAGAGATCATTTCAATTGATATTGTCGTTTGAATATTACAGGTGAAAATGCAATTTTTTTATGAAATTTCAACACCCTATATCTTTTGAACGGGGCCAAATTTGGAAAAATGTTATAGGAAGAAAATGTTTCTTTTGACGTCAAGAATCTATGGTTAAAATTAACGCAGTGGTCAAAGACTCACCCTGTATAGGGAAAAAAATGCCTCAGCTGAGTAAGGAAAAAATTAAAGCAGGAATATTTGATGGCCCACAAATAAAACAGCTGATTAAAGACCCTGACTTCATAAATTCAATGATCGAGATTGAACAAAATGCTTGGAATTCATTTGTTTCAGTTGTCCAAAATTTTCTGGGTAAACACAAAGCTGAAAACTGTTGAATTAGTCAATGAGATGCTGAATAATTTCAGATCACTTGGGTGTAACATTAGCATTAAGGTGCACTATTTGCACAGCCACTTGAACCGTTTTCCTGATAATTTTGGCGACATTAGTGAGGAGCAAGGTGAAAGATTTCACCAAGATATCAAATGTATGGAGGATCGCTATCAAGGAAGATGGGATACCCACATGATGGCAGATTACTGCTGGTCTTTAAAACGGGATTGTTCTAAAATACATTCAAGAATGTCACGCAAAAGAAGTTTCCGAAATGTTTAGTAGTAATTGGTTTAAATAATGACTTTTTCTGTTTTCTATAGTATATAATGAATAATAGTATATAGTACTATAGTATATAATGAATAATAGCACCTCCAAAATCTTCGGCACCAAAACCACTGTTGACCAGTGTTGTCGACGCTTTTTTGCCACTCTGAGGTATCTCCGAAACATTTATTCTGAACGCATCAACCGCTTCTTCAGTTGCCGAAAAACGTTGACCTCTCATTTTATTTTTCACTTTCGAGAATAAGAAGAGGTCATCCCATGTCAAGTCAGGCTATAAAGCGGATGACTCATCAAATCGATGGTTTTGTTCCAGTCGATATGTGTGAGCTCGGGTGATCCGTCTTTGAAGGTTGGTTTTCTTGATTTCTTGAAACACAACTGGCAAACAAATGGTTGTGTACCACTCAGAATTGTTCTGCGATGTTTTAGTATTACGATTACGACATGTCCAGTTGTTCCGTAAAAACAGGTGACCATTTGCTTGGAAGTGCTTCGTGCGCGCGCAACTATTGTTGCCGGGCTCATACGCGTAAATCCACGATTCGTTATCTGTCACGATGTCACAAACGTGGTTCGAAGCATCGCGATCGTATTTTTGGAGCATTTCTTCCGACCAATCGACACGAGCCTTTTTTTGAGTGATTGACAAATTGTGTGGCAACCACCGCGAACATATATTTCGACGGTCAAATGTTCATCCACTATGTATGTTGGTCCCACTAATGCCTAAGGTTATCTCAATCTCACGATAGGTCACATGACGATTTTACAATATCAGTTGGCGCACAGCATCAGAGGTATTTGGAACAATAACTGATATTGGACGACCTTCGCGAAATTAATCTCGGAGTGAACTACGACCTCGGTTGAATTCACTATAACATCTATAAAAACTGGTCCTTGATGGAGCTTCATCGCCAAAAATTAAATTAAGTTAATCGATGCACTGTTGTTGAGTTAATCCTCGTCGAAAGTTGTAGAAAATAATCGCATGAAAATGTTCTCGATACAATTCCAATTTTTTAGGCGAGATTAATCTTTTAAGTTACTGTAAACAACACAAATAGCGCTCGTATGTCAAAATGTTTCCTGACTACGTATAACCTCAAAAATGTCAAGCTTTACGATAGAGCTGTCAATTGGCAGATTGCAACACTTGGATTGTCCGATCCCAAAATATAAAAGGCAAGCCTCGTGAAAATCGTTATATCGTTACGTCTACATTTCTCAGTCAATTGAGTTCACGATGAGGAATTGGTAGTAAAATTTGAGAATGTCGGGCCAGCCGGTCATATGTACGAAATCTGTAAATTACGTAATGGGACTGGCAACGTTGTGTTTGATCTGGCAATACTGGAAGCGCGGGGTTTAGCGGCAAAGAAGTACCTTCACTCGAGTCATTTGGTTGTGCGTAGCGATTGTTTTCGTGAAACAATTGTGTTCTAAAAATAAATGACATCAGTTTCGAGCAACGGTGTGCTATCATTTTCGTGATAAAGCTGAACAATTTGTTGACACTGTGTCGGGCTTAACCTTTCCATTATGAAATGTCAGACACTGCTGAACAACAATACCACTTCAGTTAACACGACGCATGTGCGATCTGCTACTAAATGCCCACCACAAAGAGTACCTCTACAGAAATCACCCTTTGTATATTATAATATATTTTCATTTATTGTATGAATGCAATAATAGAAGGGAGTGAGGGTTCCTCACCTACCTTTTATGAATATCCATTAAAAAAAATGATAATAATAATCTTTATTGATCCCTTAAGACTACAAAAGTATGGGACAGGTCAGCAAACAAAGGTACAAGAGATACAGAAAAAATAATCTCATATCACAAATCCAACATGGCATCATTCATGAATTCCGCCACCGAATAATAACATCCACTATACAATAGGTGCTTTATTGCCTTCTTGAAATGAAGTTCTCCCAACATCTTAATTTTTGTTGGAAGATTATTGAAAAGACGTATGCTCTGATATAAAGGAGAGCGCTCATGTTTAGATGTTGCATGAACTGGCACTTCCAAAACACTGTTATTTCTTGTAGAATAATGATGATGACTCGACGATTTGTGCATAATGCTTTCATTATTCTTAACATAAAGGAGACATTTATATATATAAATACATGACACAGTCAGAATATTATTCGCTATAAAATATGGTCGACAAGATAAATGTGGCAAATTGAAAATTACTCGGATTATCCTCTTTTGACAAATCCACACCCTTTCCAGTTCGGTAGAACCTCCCCAGATAAGAACATTATATGCCATGTGTGGATAAGCTGTACAATAATACACATCCAAGAGTGAATGCAGGGAAAACAAATTTTTGATCTTATTTATGGCAAAATATGTTATTCAGTTTTTTACAAACCGAATCAATATGTTGGTTCCATCGTAAGTATTCGTTAATTTGTACTCCAAGAAATCTAGCGGAGCCACTTGTAGTTATTGACGAGTTTTCACAAGTGAAGACAGGTCGTTTTCCACCGAAATTATTTAGTTTGAAGTGAATGCATACTGTTTTTTCTATGGTGGTAAACGTTTGAAATAGTAGGGCTATCAGGTCCTCAAGCTCCTCAACGCTCCCCACAGTTACCTAAAATGATGAATCATCCGCAAAAAGTATGATCAAATGAGCATGGACATGATCCGGCAATTCATTTATAAACAAAATAAAGAATAAAGGTCCCAGCACAGACTCCTGATGAACCCCTTGACCCAGGCCATACTCCCCAGAACTTACACCACCGACCTTGACAAATATTCTGCGATCAGTTAAATAACTCATCAACCAATTCAAAAATATACCCCGAAAACCCAAGTTATAGAGTTTATTAGCCATAAATGAGAAATTCAATGAAACAAAAGCTCAGGACAGGTCGAAAAATATTCCCGCAACATGTAAACCTTCATCCAATTTTTTATAGGTTGTCTGAACGAACGAAAAGGCTGCCGTTTCGGTAGAATACTTGGGCCTGAAACCATGTTGTGAAGTGGTGATGATATTGAATTTCACCAGAAAATTTAGCATTCTATTAAGGACTATTCGTTCGAATACTTTGGAGAAACAAGTAAGGAGAGATATTGATCGGTAATTGAATATGTTGTGAGGATCGCCCTTCTTTGGAACAGGAACAACAGTTGCCTTTTCTGGATTTTCTGGAAATCTTCCAGAAGATATGGAGATGTTGATCAGTTAAGCAAACTGCTCAAAAATAGATTCACCAATAGCTTTTCAAAATTCGGAAAGAAATACAATCTGTTCCCGAACTTTTCTTGTTCTTCATCAATTTAATGACTGTACCCATTATCATCTAACAAAACTTTCAGTGCTGAATCAAGACGAAACCACATAACCAACGCATATAGGAATTCGCAAAAATCATGGACTGCGAGATTCGCCATTGACATTTTATTCCCGGGTTCAATTTTCATTTATCCTAAAACGCAATCAACTCATTTTTATTTTCACGTAGTGACCGGAAAAAATTCGATAGCATGTCGTGAACCCTCCCACAAGGTCCAAATTCAATTTCGTAGGAGGCGGCCTCCCTTATCCATTTGTTTCCGGTCCCATTATCCGAATATTTCACGATCATGTCGAAGTTACGTGAGAAAGTAAAAACACAACAATATTTCTCCCAACGACTCACGTTTCGGCGTCGAACATGCATCGATCTTCGCCAGAATTTACGGGTATCCGGAGTCATCGAGAGACATAGAGGCCCTGGGACTCCCCGGGGGGCATCGAGATCGATTGGAAAACGGCATTTCGTTCGATCTGGACGACAAAAAAATGCGTTGTTCCTATACCTTTTCGGGATTGTGGCGAAATGGTTTCTTGGCAGGTTATCATATTTGATAAAAAGTTTCTAGCCTTGTTTCTCTCTGTCAATTCAGTCTTTCCACTCGATATTCATAAAAATCACAAATGATGTGAGACGTCATCATCGATGTTTCTAACCTATAGCTGTTCTCTCCAACGAGGTCGGTCGCTAGCAGGCATTCCAAAAATGTCATTGAATAAAATTATACAGGGTGTCTTGTCCACTGCGTTTATTTTAACCATAGATTCTTGACGTCAAAAGGAACATTTTCTTCCTATAACATTTTACCAAATTTGGATCTGTTCAAAAGATATAGGCTGTTGAAATTTCATAAAAAAATTGCGTTTTCCCTTGTAACATTCAAACGACGATATCAATTG
Organism: Micraspis discolor; assembly: GCA_030674115.1. Lineage (NCBI taxonomy): Eukaryota > Metazoa > Arthropoda > Insecta > Coleoptera > Coccinellidae > Micraspis > Micraspis discolor. The sequence goes on from JARTUT010001328.1 coordinate 378,205, forward strand.
AAATGATCTCTTGTAGAAGGTTTTTGATAACAGTCAGGCGCAAGACGGGGTACCCGCCTTATAAACAAATATCACTTGTACTAAACGAAAGGCCATGACAGTTTTTATTTCGCATCATTCTTGACGACGCCACGTAGCCTTACAATCATTTGTTTTTAGTGATTTCCTTATTTTTGGATGATATGCGTTTATTCCGTGCATATTATATTTAAAAACACTTGAAGTTATACATATTTTTCCTAAATAAGCACTGGTTTACATTTGGAGATATTTGTAAGATGAAAGGAATTAAGTCGATATAATCAGAAGATGTAATAAACATGAGTGCAGAATGGAATCATTTCGTAGAGGAAAAATAATGTTATAAAACAATTCAGATTCAATAGTGGATGCTGTGGACGGTAATTTTCATTCAAACTAAACTGGACTACAGAAAAGTGAAGATAGTTAGGAGGTGGCAAGACGGGGTAGCAATTAACAGGAAGGTAAAATTAGGTCCTTATATGTTGAAACTAATTAACCAATCACGACAGTTCTTTCACACGATGAAGCGCCGCCATGACAGTTTTTATCTGAGAGGCTTAGTTTATCAACTAGCAATTAAAAATGATAAGCCGCATCCCTTAAACACAGCAAAAAACGAAGCTGGAAAAGACTAGGTACACAATTTTTTAAAAAGACATCCAGAATTCAGTATCAGACAACCCGAAAACACCTCAGCTGCACGTGCAGCTGGATTTAATAAGCAGGCAGTAGATAATTTTTTTAATTTCTTGGGTAATATTTATGATGAACATCAATTAAAACCTGACCGAATTTACAATTGCGACGAGACTGGGATTTCTGTAGTTCCCAAAACTAAGTCTAAAATTTTAGCTAAAAAAGGTCGAAAACAAGTTGGGGCCATAGCTTCAGCAGAGAGGTTCACGACTATCACAGTCGAAATTTGTTTTAGTGCCAGTGGCCAATACATGCCACCCATGATGGTATTTCCCAGAAAAAGAATGGACCCGTAGTTAATGCTAAATGCTGCACCTGGCGCTTGGGGAGTTGGTAGTGAGTCTGGTTGGATGACCACAGAATTATTCCTAGAATGGTTTAAAAAGTTTATCGAATTTTCTGGAGCAAGAGTCGAACGCCCTGTTTTGTTATTGTTAGATGGACATAATACCCACACACAAAATATTGACCTTATAAATGAAGCTCGATCCCATGGAGTCATTATTCTATGTTTCCCACCACATACCACTCATCGCCTACAGGTTGCTGACGTTGCTTACATGCGACCGTTAAGCACGTATTATGACCAGCAAATAACAGCTTGGCTGCGGAGCAATCCAGGAATGGTAGTGACGATACGACAAGTTGCTGAAATATTCGGTAAAGCTTTCATCCAGGCATCTGCAATGTCAACGGCAGTAAATGGGTTCAAGAAATGCGGTATTTGGCCATATGACTTATCAGTTTTCCCTGAAAACGACTTTGCTACTTCGTTCATGACAGATATTCCACACTCTGAGAAAGGGCCTGATACTCCTGTTAATACTGACCTGAGTGACTTACCCACAGAGTTATCAATAAGATCTACGACTGCGACGCCTTCGACGACTCAAGCACTTGCAGCTGCTGTTGCACAGGAAGCCATTTCCGAACCTTTTAATATTAACAGCCCATCCATGCCATCAAGCCCTAAGCCTGGTTGTTCTAGTTGGTCTAATGACGCTGAAGTAGCAGTAAAAACACCGGTAAAATCTAGTTTTTCTTTAGCCTCTCCTCAGCAGATTACGCCTTTTCCAGTAACACCTAAAACTTCGCGTGTTACAAGAAAACGCGGAAAAACTGCAATCATTACTTCATCACCATACAAACAGAAACTAGAAGATTCTATTAAAAAAAAGAAAGCGGCGGATGAACTTAAGGAGAAGAGAAAGGAAATAAGAGAACTGAAGAAAACTCAGGAAAAAAAAATGGTTACTAGAAAAAACATCGCTGCAAAAAAAGTATCCAAGTTTACATCTGCAATAGAGAGTAGCGCTAGCAGTAGTGACGTTGAAAATACTCCATGTTTGTATTGTGACGGGCGTTATTTAGAGTCGAATGAAGGTTGGGCTGCTTGTTCTTCATGCCGTAAATGGGCGCACTGTAGTTGTGCTGGTATTGATGACGAAGATGAAGATGCGACTTTTACATGCGAATTTTGTTATCAAAAATGAATACATTTTTACTAACCCCATCTTGCCCCTTAGGGTACCCCATCTTACCCGAGGGTGGGGGCAAGACGGGTTGATCTTACTTTTTTTTATTTCTTGTTCATTTTCATTAAATTACTTAACCTGTGTTCTTTGTAAAACTTAATTATAAAGACTGATTATCAAAGATGATAATTAAAATAAAAAACCTATTAAAATCTGATCATGTGTTGTTTTATTGAGTGCCGAACGTTAACCTCCCCGTCTTGCCCCCACTTCCTTTATTTGCCCAATGTGAAAACTTAAAATGCTTATAACTTTTTACTGCAGCTGAATATGGAAAAACGATATGTGAAAAAAGTGTTTCTTTTGATCTCAAGAACCTATATTTATAATAAACGCAGTGGACAAAGTTTCACCCTGTGTGTAGGTTTCTCTGAATATCTGTCTTTGGTAAATGAAATAAATGGATGAGTATAACACATTTGAATACATCATGAACTAATTTTGTGCTATATCATAACATAACATTTTTGTTCAATTTTTTTGACATGTACAAATATACAAGTCAATAGAAAAATTACAATAAAAGAAAACATGAAAATCTGCAGTGAAAAAAAAAACAGAATTCGTTAAATACACGCCTATATTATAATATTCATTTAATTCTGTTTCAATCTAGACCTGAACCCAGAAAGTGGTAGTTCCCTTTTTGCTTTTTTTGAAGAATCTTATTTTTTGAAAATGTAGCTACTACTTACCTGGATCTTCTGTGTGTCGGAATGAATATAGTGTGATATATTGAACTTTACTCAACACCATATCCAAAACCTTCAATCAATCGATTATATTGATTATTCTTTATTTAATTGTATCGGTGTTTACTTGGTGGAAATTCATTACAAATAAATAATAAGATTCAGATGTCCACAAATTTGTATTGATTTTTACAACAATTGTTTCGCCAACACTGTGGCTTCATAAGGTTCTACATTTTGAATGATAGTTTCACTAAGTAATACAGTATTTATGGCTCTAGAACTTTTTCGAAACGTCGTGTCAAATAGGGTAATAAATATTGAGGTATGTTAGGATTATTTCAGGAAGATGTTTAACAACGGGGACCGGTCAACATCTGTTTGTTCATTCAAAATAATATTTTGTGAGTTATATCTGTTTATTTTGAGGGCTTCTAAATGTGTTAATTTTGAACTTTTACTCTTCGTATGGAGGATTTCGAAATTACGTTTAAAATTAAGTCCGTAGTCATTTGAATGTACAGCATATGAGGAATTAGTATTTTCAGTTACGTAACTACGTTGATGTTCCTGAACATCAACTGAGCAAAATATCGACACGACTAGCAATTAACCCATTTTGAGTACGACTGAGCTGGTGAGGGAGGAAAGCAGGCAAGCAGTCAACTAATTTTGTGCTAGGATTGTTGTGCGCGACATACAGTATAGGGACCAAGCAGTAGTCGCACTCCGTGGATTTTGAACTGAAATCGCTTACACCAAGGGAACTCGCACATTCCTACCTGCGCATCTAATCTTATCGACCGCGAATTTAAAAATTGATTAGAAAAGGTTATTTGCGTTATCTGAAAACTTAAATATTTTGATTTAAGCTGGTAATAAGTTTTCACAGTGATATTTAGAGTGTATGGACCATTGTTTAGTCTATATGTATTCATATAAAAATTATTTGACTCTTAAATATTTTAATGTAAGCGTACTAAATTTAATCACATTTCCTAGATTAACAGAACGCATTCTATATGTATTCATATAAAAGATATATTGTTTTATTGTGGTTTTTATATCACTCCAAAAGAAACAGTAATTAGTGATGAAATTTACTCAGAACAGCCTCTGAAACTTCTTGAAATATGTTAAAAATCATAGGTACCTTAGGTTTGTAAGTGAAATGACTCATTAAAATTTTCTAGACGAAGATTGAGTTGAAGAGTAGGTATTATATGGAAAAATACGTAGCATTTTTTATTTATGTTTTGAAGTTTTGATCTTCATCCACTTGACGTATTTTTTTCTCTTGAGATCAATTTTTTCCTAAGCCTACATAAATGTTACGAAGCTGTTTATTTTATGTATCAAAGAACAACTTATGGAGATTTAATTGCAAAAGAAAAAAGTCAAAATAGTTGAATAATTTTTTTAGAATTTTTTTACGTGATTGAAGACAAAAGTTCTGAAATTTTCTAAAAAATAATTATAACTCGATAATCGTGAAAAATCGTGGAACATACATGGGGTAGCCCATGACATGAGGAATCTAATTTTTATAAACGTCAATCTCCCGGCCACCTGTATATTATTACGCATTCCGACATGCAGACGAACTAATGTAATAGGAGATAGACATCCGCTAGTTTTGCATGTCAGCAGATTCTTTCCAGGCTCGTCTTTATATAGCAGATTTATTCATTAGATGTAATTCATTATTATCCTGATGTTAGCAAGTAAACTTACATCTAGCTAATAAATTTGTGTTTTTTTAAAAACATGATTTTTGTGTGTAATTTCAAAATTATATCAATAAACGCCGTTATAATCAAAGGTTATGAAGATGAGGTGATCTAATGAGATGGATTTCCTCTCATATAAGTAAAAGGTCCCAATTTGTGACAGTGACTGGCACTCGATCTGCCAAATTCTGCAATACTTCAGGGGTTCCACAGGGCTCGCACCTTGGCCCACTATTTTTCATAGTGTATTTGAACACATTTAAAAGGTGTTTCAAGAACTGTAGTTTTTTGTTATTCGCTAATGACTTGAAGTTTTACAGGGCAGTAAAGGAAGTGGAGGACTGTGTTCTGATTCAGCAGGACATTGATACATTGCTCGGTTATTTTTAGAAGAATAGTCTTTTCCTGAATTATGATAAGTGTCACAAAATTATTTTTAGTAGAAATGTACATAGACCATCAGTACAAATTAGAAAACTGTTTTCTTTCACAGGTTGACCATATTCGGGATTTGGGCGTGACATTTGATGGGATACTTTTATTCGACCAACATATCGAAATCGTGCTGGGAGATGTAAATCGCTTGCTCAAGTGGGTTCTTCGATAGTGCAGAAATTTCAAAGATAACAAAACTTTTTTAATGTTATATTATTCCTTCATCTATATTCTACTGAATTTCGCATCGTCAATTTAGAGCCCCCAGTACAGGTGTTGTGTGAAGAGAATGAAGAGGGTTCAGAACAGGTTTCTTAGGTTTCTGGCATTCAAAAATAACATGGTCTACAGTAATCACGAGTACTCACACATTCAAAGAAAAGTCTGTATAATGGAACTGAAAAATGGTAGACAGATGATGGATATAATTTTTTTGTAAAAAGTTCGTGTGCCTGAAATTCTGTAGGCAATTCCTTTCAAGGTACCGGATATAAGGTTGCGAGGTGGAAACACGTTTCATGCTCCTTTGCGTAGGACGAACAGCGCACATAATGCACCTATATTCAGGATGATAACATCTTTTAACAACCTTGACAGTGACATAGATCTTTTCAACATACCACTCGGCAATCTGAAGCAGAGACTCAGGAATGTTCTCACATAATAAATAATGAAAATTGAAAAAAAAAATTATAATTATAATGATAGTGTCGATGAAAATTATATGTGTATTGACTTGATTATATTTTTTAAAGTTTCATGTATATTTTTGTAGTTAAATTAGGTGATTACTTGTTTTGGGCTCTGCCTGTTTGTATTCATTGTAAAGCATTAAATAAATAAATAAATAAAATCCACTCTAAACCTTCTTTGTGCTTCCAGATTCAGCAGAAGCACCTTGTGTCAACACATACTTAAGCAAGATGGGGTCATCAGCCACAAGAACATATGAAGATTTCGTCTCAATTCTGCTAAGCCAAGCTGCCATATTGGTAGCGGCTGTTATACATGTATTGTAGATATCAAATAACGCATCCTGGAGGATGTAAACAAGTTACGTATTAACACATCTTATGCAAGATGTATCACTTAGTTGGAGAAAATTGCAAGCTTTAAATCGGTGACCTAGATTTAGAGTAGGTGAGTTATAGAAATTAGATCAGGAAAGTACATTGCGTCAGAGAAGAAGAATGCATTTCGTGGGGTTGGTGATGAAATTTTCGGCAAAAGTATTCAGATGACTAGATGAAAGTACGGAATTTGATGTGATCTATTCGGCAATGCTGGTCATTATGCCTATGTTACTGATGTTGAATGTTTTATTGTATCGATGTATAACATTCATGTATTCTGCTTATTGTGCGATCATTGATGGATTTTGTCAGTTCAGCTTCCGGCAAAAAATTCATGAAAAAATTTCGAAAGAGGTGTTGAATGTTTTCGTGTATCATTCTTCATTTTTTGTTTTTTTCATTAAATATGGATACTAGATCATTATTTCATTGTCTACTTTTCACGAAAATTTCATCTCTCAATCAACTATTTTCGAATGAAAACTTATTCAGGGGAAAATCGTCTTATGAATATTGAAAATCCGAAATTGGCTCATTATTCCAATATTCCCACGTATATGGAGTAGATGTTCAACATCTGTTAAGTGTTGTCTACTATTCTCTCACTGAGAAATTCGACACAAAATTATACGAAATTTGATTTTGTATAAATAGGAAAAATGAAATTTATGCAAAGTCAGAGACAATCATAGTAGCATAAACTGTTAGATATGTAATAAGGAACAAATTTTATGTTAGATTTAGAAGCTGAAGAGTGCGCAAAAGCTAAACGCGAATGCTATCACTGTTGATACTGAATTTTATAAGAAAATGGGATCGAAGTGATCGAACGCTTCATTGCAATGTTTGCGGAATATTGTAAATGGTGATAGAGGAACATATCATTTATATTTTCACTCGAGTGAGCCAAAATGTATATAGAATACTTGCGTTTAGGAAAACATTGACTGTGAAAAGATATGAGGTTCAAATATTACATCCTCGGGGTGAAATAAAATCATATTTTTATCTTTAGAGAAAAATTTATATTGTATAACTTGAACACTCACTACACTGTTGGTAGAATTTAATATTGGACAATAGTCGATGAGTTTTAATAGGTCCTCCAAGAATATAAATGACAAGATGTAATATCCGAACACTCGAAATATACAATCAAAACTTATGAATATACGTTATTGTAATACTCTGTGCATACGTTTCACTAGTTATTTTATATCTGTCCAAATCACGCTGGTCAATTGTAGAGAACAATAATTCTTTTTCAGATAGGCCCCAATAGTATTTCATTAATTGTTATATAGTCGAAAAACACGCATTACATCACTGATCTGGCACTATAGAGGAAATTAAAAATTTTTCAGTAAAATATTTTCGAATTAATCATATAATGGAAAAAATCTGATAATTCATCTAGATTTTTAATTCAGATTTTCATATACATGTATAGAAATGACAAAATTCTAGAGGAGAATTATTTTCAAAGAATATTGTGAGAGGTCTTAATTCTAACTTGGACCAAGAGATAAAACCAATACAAAAAATTTCAAAATTTATTTTGACAATCTCAACAGTAAGAAATGAATTTATTTCATGATTGCTGAAGCAAATAAGATCTATTTCTTAGTCAGAAATTTGTTTTCGTATGAATTCAAGGTTCCGGGCTTAATTCTTTGTGTCCAGGTGAAATTTCACCAAATATAGTTCCTTGCAAATTCATGTACCATAGAAATGGCCAGTCAGCCATATTTTATTCGGGATAGAATAACAATTCGAATAAAATGCGTTCGATACTCTTGAATTAAGTTTGTTACTTATTTACATAAATATATTTAATTAGTCGAAATTCATTTCTCGCTTATCCCTTGGTGAAAGATGATTTCAATATTTATAAACTAAAATTGACCAAAATCAAACACGTGACTGTACGTTTCACAAATTTATTTCAAACATAATTGTTGACATGCATGTTTCGGGTTGTATCCCATTCTCAAAACTGAATACAAACAATACCGTTGCATACAGTTCACATATTCGTATCAAGTAACAGATGTTAAAATTGGTGATAGGCTGAATTCTAATAGATCGTTCACAATTGGGAGATTTTGTTTATAAGCTGAAGCTATTTTTAAATATTCCAAAAGGTCCTTACGTTTACTTTTGATGCATTTGTGTATTATTCTAGTTTTTTCAGAATCAATAAAATGGTTAGAGGACAAAAAATGGTGTATGAAACCAGTCGTTGTCTTATTTTGGAGGATTGATTTTTTTATGTTCATCGATTCATTTTGCCAAGGAACGTCCAGTTTGACATATGTTAAATGCAGGGCATTTATTACAGTATAGTTTATATACACCACTTAATTGTGTGTTATTCGGTTATTTCGTTTTTACCATTGAAAAACAATGATTTTAAATTTTTCTTGTTGATCCATATAACGTCAATATAATAATGTCTAATGCTTCTGCAAATTTTGTCACTCAGAGAAGGGATGTGGTCGATGTTTGTAAATTTTTTCCTTTCGTCTTTGATGTGAGTGGGTATATTGAATGTAATAAAATTTTCTGTTGCTTTTTGCATAGTTATTGGTATATCACATATGGGCCATTTTTTCTCCTCTAACCATTTTATTGATTCTGAAAAATCTAGAATAATACACAAATGCAACAAAAGCAAACGTATGGACCTTTTGGAATATTTAGAAATAGCTTCAGCTTATAAACAAAATCTCCCAATTGTGAACGATCAATTAGAATTCCGCCTATCACCAATTTAAACATCTGTTACTTGATACTTGATGTGCACTGTATGAACCGATATTGTTTTGTATTCAGTTTTGAGAATGGGATAAAACCCGAAACATGCATGTCAAAAATTATGTTTGAAATAAATTTGTGAAACGTACAGTCAAGTGTTTGATTTTGGTCAATTTCCGTTTATAAATATATTTAATTAAATTTTTCCAATAATAATTTGTAATAAGTCTATTTTCATTTTATAGGTGACCAAATTGCAATGAATTGGATACAAATTTGAAACAAAATGAAATATTTTGAAAGAGAGCTTACATATGATTGATACCTGCCACATCATTTATGTAAAAAAATTTCTAATTTCAAAATTCCAATCGGTTTAACATTTGTAAAATTAAAATTACATTATTTTGACAAAACAAAAATCTTCAACGCTATTTGTTTTGAGTAACGGAAACGTTCTTGTTGATGACACATAAACATTGCTTTTGTTTGAAATTTCTTTTCAAGGTGTAAATCGTTGAATAATTCAATTTTATATTTACGAGGTCATAGTCATTTTACTGCCAAACGATGTATCGGACTCCTTTGTCAAAATTGAATTTTGATATTTGATAAAAGGGCACAGACAAAATATGAACACCTTTTAAATAATCGAAATTTTTGAAAACAGTGTCCTAAATTTCAACATGAAATTTGTTTGAAGCATCAGTTCATTCATACAGTTTTAAATTTCGCACCCTCTTTCAACTCACCATGAGTAGAGATTTATAATTCTCTTATATTGCTGGCGGCCCTATATACCCTACTTAAACCGTTTTCCGTTGATTTACAATTTCTATGTGATGTAAATATTTTTTCAGTTGATCCCGACTAAAAAGACAAAAAAATAAAATTCACTGAATAACCTGCACTACTGGACAATATATTTTTCTTCGTGATGAACCTTGATTCTTACTTATATTGCGATCAGCATCGTATAGTAATCTATATCGATAATAATAAAAAACTGGTTGAGTAAGAAAACACTTTAAAAGTCAAACTTGTTTTTCATTTGAAATATTTAAAGAGAAACATCATTCAAAATCGACGAACAATTAACTTTGATACTTAAATGAAATTGTTATTATATAGTGTAATTTTAGAAATGAGGTGATGAGTTTTGTATTAATTGTAGTAGAAATGTTGAAATATGGGTCATATATCTAGATAACAGATCCTCCAGTTAGTCAACAAATAATACCTACATGAGTAGATTTCTTGATTTTCGTAATAGAATGAGATTGAAATAATCCTGTGAACACAATTCTTTCTAATTTTTGAGAAAACTTTATCTTTGTGAGATTAATATTGCTGAAATTCTCTTTGAAGATATTTTGGAACTATTTTTCAGAGTATACCAGTTCCAAAAATTATTTCACATAACATTTAATATTGCACGACTTCTGGAATATATAGAATATGTAAGGATTGTTACAAATCAAGAGGTTTCAAAAACATTCACTTAGAAACTCCATCAGAATCCTACAATTTTATTGAAAGAAAAAGAAATAAAGATATATTAAACTCACTCAATCATTCACATATGAGCCTATTGTAATCTACATAATTCTAGGATATTCTTTGTTATATATAAACGATAAAAATATTCTACTACCTCGTGGGAAAACTGAACATTTATTCTACATTTGCTTTTGACATAAGACTATGCATTTCAATTGAAAAAGTCTCCTCTAGGACTTCCTCTACTCCTCCATTATATGATGGTTCCAGAAATTATATTGAATTATTGTAACATTCCTTATCTCTTTTCACTCGGAACAATAATATTCACCATTGAGTTTCAAAATTTAGCATATTTTCGAGCTTTATAGGATCACAAAAATGATTTCAAGCTTCCCTTCCGTCTTTTGCTGATTAAAAAGAGAAAAATCGATAAAAAAATCCACCATCTGAGAGACCTGGCCGTCCACAAATCGTTAAACCAATTGCTTGAGATTTCAGATGTGGCCAAAATATCTAGCCACCTCACTATCGTTCTTATGCCTGTCTTAGATTAGTGCCTATAACATTTATATTTACCACTTATACTACTTTATGAAACATCTACCAATTATATATAGCTATATACATTATATATTGTAATTATATGATAAGAAGCACCTCAATTAGCTATTGCTGTGAAAACTTTTGAGCCTATATTAGGAAATGAATAGAGATGAGGAATTCATCTTGCTCAGTATCCAAATCTGCAATTCCAAACGCTAGTGAAAACTAAGAAATATCAAAGGCGCTCCAAATTTGCTCGATGAATTATATCATACTCCTCTTCGATTGTGATATTCCAACTTATTTTATATTTGTGGTACGAAGAACTTTATGAAGAATCTAACCTTGGACTTATTTTATAAACAAAAATGAAATTGGTTTTTTATATCGTATACTGATGATTACGGAATATTTCGTTTCTCGTTCCTAATTGAATAAGAATCAGATTTGGATACATACATCAATATTCTTTACATCTTACAAATATTTTACTCTAGTTATAGTGAACAATCAATCTTATGATAGCTTAGTAAGCACATAATAGACTGATTTTAACCAAATCGAGAAGAGTTCCTCATCCTCATTTTTCTGTTGAACTAGTTCTTTCGGAGTTTTATATATTTCAAATAACGGTACCATTAGATAATGACTTTTTCATAATTTTTAGCTTGATTTCGTTCATTGTTTGTTTCACATTCTCTTAACCGTTGATGCAAGTAGTTGTATGGCCTGCTGTAAATGTGAAAATTGTTGAACATATCAGCAGCATAAGTCGAAAAACACAGATAATTGATCGTTTTCTTTTAGTTTTCATCGATGGAAATTTGAATTGATGTTCTGCGAAAATGTATTGGGAGAAATTTGAGCAGAGAGTCAATCACAAATTCCGGTAATGACTTCCGCAACAGAAATCATTTCAAAGTTTCTTATCGATGCTCACATTGAATTGAGATTTTGCACATAACTGAGATATAGATCTACAAATTCAACAGGGTAATTTATTGAAAACAATTCTTATACTGCTGATAATTGTGAATAGTTACAATCACTAACTGAAAAACATATCATTAGAATAATTAACTAACTACCCCTGAAAAGGGAAACATATACATATCATATAAAAACTTCACACATGGCGTGATATCAGAAACTTCACACATATCATAATGTGACTTCGCTGTCCTGTCCAATAAATAAGTAGGTATTTAAATGTTTAATGATCTGCTGAAGTATTTGATACAAGAAATGTCTTTAAAATGTATTTTCTAAAAGTATACCCCAATTGAGGACATATCACATGTATTTGTAGGTTTTGAGCCAAAGGCGTGAAAATTTTGATGAGGCATTAACAAAAATCGAGAAGGATATTCTTGTAATTCTCGGCTTGAAAAAAAAAATAGATTAAAAATAAAATTTGTTTTTTTTTTTTGTTTAGGGTGCTCCACCTCTGCTAATGCTCTTGTTTGTACGCATTTTGATGTGATAAGTATTCCAAAATTTGGCATGCCACGGCATTCCATACGGGAACTCCATTATTGAGGGAATTACGATATTTAATTTGTTTTGTTGCGTTTTCTTGAGATCCTAATGGTAAGAGAATTCCTGATCACCAAAATATAAAGAGAAATGATTAATGATGAAAACATTAAAGCTCAATTGATCGTAAAGTTCCAACCGATAAACGTAATATTGCGTGCTGTGCTATCCAGGGAAGAATCACTTTTCCATTATGATGAAATCGAGTTGTTTATACAATCAATTTCAAACAATTAATTCGATTTATAAATTTCATGTAGAAAACACTTCATCATTGGAATATTTCAAACTAAAGTTAGGTCAAATATTAGGATAAACTGATCAGATGGACCGCACTTAAAATCAAGAATATTCAGTGTATAAGAAAAACTATATGTCGATTGAACACGAGATGGTATGATACCAAAGATAGAAGACAAAATCCTTCATCATCTGCTCTTGAAGAACTGATATGAAAATGAATGATTTATTGAAACCAAGTTAATGTAACCTTTCTTCAGTAAAATGCTATCTTCTAATTTTTGAAAAGATAGGTTATACGATTCGATCGTTAGGTGGTTTAAACTGAATTTGCTACATAAAATTACGTCGAAACTAAATATGTACAATCAACAGTATAGTACTGAAATAATATGAGTTCTACAAAATGCAAAATACAAAAGCAAAGAAAGAAGAATAAAAAAAAAGAGATGGCAGGCTGGAGTGATTAGATATCTAAGCTGTTTGCTTAAGTCTGAAAATTCCTCTGCAAAATTGCATTAACTGCTTTTTTTTCTACAAAGTCTGAGTATCTGTTGCTTGATCCTTTCGGAATTACTCTGTTAATCGAATACTCGAATTTTTTTCTGGCAACATTTAATTTTTAGTTATTACTTGATTGAATAGTAGCAATTTCGAGCAAATCTAGGAGAAAACCTGCTGCTGATTTCATCATTTATATATCTAGAATAATTTGAAGTCTCTTTGTTCTGGAAAGATTGGATTACAACATTGTATTTTTCAACTCGTTAAATTGGAAAAAATCTTGCCTTGTATTAATTTCATTTTCTGAATTAAAACAATTTAGTGAATTATATGCGTTAAAAAAAGCCTGAAATATCGTTTTGTGTCAAGTTCACCTAAATCTCTCATTCATATTTTTTTTTAATTCAATTTGTTGTTTTGGACCATTTTCGTAAGCTTGGTAATCCGTTATTAATGGAGTTCTCAAACTATAGGAAATATTAATTGTACATTTTATTGTGAGATGGCTGTTCATACTGTAACTTTGGGGATAGCCCACTTCTTGGTTAGCTTTTAATTGGTTTGATGTCAAAAGAGTCTATATTATATAAATATACGTAAACAAATCGCTCTGAAAAGTCAATATTAATTAGTTGAATTAGATTAGGCACTTATACCGCAAAAGTATAATGCGTAAGAAATGAGTAATGACTTATAAGTAAATATAGCTTAAACTGAGATGTTACTAGAATGATGACCGTAGGCCTATCTTATACACAAAGAGTTTATTAGTTTTGTACATTTCATAAACGTTATCTCTTATTTTTCGACATTTTACTTGTTATTGTAATGAAATCATTTTTTGAACTCTTTCATTTCCTCTATTTTGTATATTATTCAACTACCTTCAAATAAATGAAATATGTATAACCCTTGTTTATTAATATTTTACCTTTTCCCTCAAGATATAATCCTAATTATCATTTCTACCAGATGGAATAAAATTTTCTTCATACCTTTATGCACTTCCATTTTGAATTTCAAACATCGGTCAATAAGTCATGACCTAAGTAAAAAAACAATTTTTTTTCAAATCGATGGGATGAATATTCAACTGCGGAACTATTTGTCCGAGAGCTCTCGACAATTGACCTATGATAAAAATATGAAGACTCCTCCGGAAGATAGAGAGTGTACGGCCGGACGATCGAACGTGTTCTGAATCACAAAGACGAAGCTAATCGATTCGGATCTTTTTCAAGTAGAAATTCGAAACTTTCAGACACTTAGGCAAAGACAACAGCCACAACAAAAACAACTCACTCAAGATAAAAGCCCAAATTATTTAGAAACGATAATAACAACTTATTACCCAGAAGCAGATCATAATGAATCTTTTAACATCAATTGTTGAAAATGGCTAAAATTAAACGTATGGCTACTTTAAACGTGAATGTGCTTGCAAACCACAATCATTATTATTATTATTGTTATTGTTATAATAAATGATTAAGAGAAGAGGCTGTGGCATATAAATCTCAAACAAAATTTGAAAATTAAGTGGCATTTCAGAAATATCTCAGAAGGAGAAAAAAAAGAACATTGCCACAAACAAAAAAATTTCTACACAATTGTTAATGTGTCCAATCTGTTTTTAAAAGAGTTTACACTACCGACACATACTAAACTGTCAGGAAGAGAGTACGGAATACCTCATGCAGCGTTACCAACCCTACTGTTTTAACAGTAGATTTGCTGTTTTCACATTGATGACCATGTTTTCTGTTTCATTCCTATTTTCTACTGTTTTTTGCGTTCAGCGCCTCCTAATACACTACTATGCAAACATTTTTTGATAACCACTACGCAATAAAACGCAACGACAAACCACTACGTAATAAAACGCATTGACACTAGATGGCAGAATATACAGGGTGTTCGGCACATGGACCGTCAAATTTTTTTTGGGCGTTGGTAGGGTCATTTGATAACTTTTCAGTTTTGGAACCTGGGTCCTTAGTATTACGGTTACAGAGGTATGATTTTTTTATTAGGTTTTTCTAAATTACCCAAAATGTACCCTTCGAAGCCCCATAACTTTTTTGCGTGTGCTTTTACATGCATCATTTTTATTGTATTAAGTCTACATGAGTGTGGTTTAAAAAAAAACGTATTTATTGTTACAGATAACACCACAAAATTAACACGTGGGCCTTTAATTAAAAAAAAATTATGAAAGTATGAAAACAACTCTACTCCTATTGAAATTTGAAAAAAAATTACAGCTATTACAAACTTAGTTTTATTTCAAAATGTTCTTTGGCATATGGCCATATGCCATCACCATATCAGCATACTCAGCGTTGGTGAAATTAGGCTTATCAAAATTAAAACAACGGTAACAAAAACAAAAAATACAAATTCAAAAAACTGAACAACGCGGCACAGACACTTCCAACAGCAGAGACAGTTAAATCTCGAATGACGGTAGGGTCAAGTCAGTGGCGACTAACCCAATCCAACCTAAGGAGAGAAATAGTAATAATAATTCACACGCGACTAAAACGGGCAGGTAAAATTTCCTTGCTCGCTGTGTTGTGTCGAAATCCGTACTTTTATTTAGGTGCGACTTTCTTCACTCTTCTGACTAAAACCTTATTTGCAGTATTATTTTTTTTATTGACTTACGTAAATAGCATATGGTTAGCAACGTTATAAACCAAAGAACATTTTAAAATAAAACTAAGTTTGTAATAGCTGTAACTTTTTTTTTAAATTTCAATAGGAGTGGAGATGTTTTTATACTTTCATATTTTTTTTTAATAAAAGGCCCACGTGTTAATTTTGAGGTGTTATTTGTAACAATAAATACGTATTTTTTTTAACACACACTCATGTAGACTTAATACAATAAAAAAAATGCATGTATAAGCACACGCAAAAAAAGTTATGGGGCTTCGAAGGGTACATTTTGGGTAATTTAGAAAAACCTAATAAAAAAATCATACCTCCGTAACCGTAATACTAAGAACCCAGGTTCCAAGACTGAAAAGGTAGCACATGACCCTACCAACGCCCCAAAAAAATTTGACGGTCCATGTGCCGAGCACCCTGTATATGAATATATGTATAACATTAGAGATGAGGTAATTGAAAATGAAACTGAAGAATAATTTTACTTTGATTTTTGTTTTATGTTGCTGTGATTATAAATATATCAATTGATGTGAGTTCTAGTAACTAAGAAAGTTGTTTATTATTCAATTATATGAGCAAAATTATGAAATCTGCCTTTTTTACTTTACCTACCGCTTTCTACTGTTTTTTTTTAGGCGAGTTGTGGTTTTTTAGTTTTTTGAGGTTGGCAACACTGACCTCATGGTAAAGTTTGTATTGGTGGCCACGAAGCTGATTTCTATTGAACTCGAAAATATTTTCCAGATTGCCATCAATGAAACCATGCAGTATACGGAAAGTCACTATGAGATCGCATCCTAAGAATACTAAACAAGTCCAGCCCAAAAATTTTTAGTCTGTTTTCGTATGAAGGGCGAACCCCTCGAACGGAATCTTCGTTGCAGAACGCTGCACTGCCTTCAAACATTGCAAAACGCTGCACTGCCTCCAAACGTCGCAGGTCAGTGATTTTGCTAGAGAACCATGCAGGATCAGCAAATTCCAGAATTGGTCGAAGATAGGTGGTGTAAAGCTGCCGGCATGTCTCAACCGAGCATCTAGGAAAAGCTTTCCGCATCGAGTACAAAATCTTCCGGCATTTTGTGGTTATGTTGCTCACATGGGCTGACCGCTGACCAAGACACATTCTCAGTTATCACCAGCCCGTGCTGCGGAGACCAAACATTTGCCATCGATCAGATATTGTTTACGCGGATTGTGACTCCCAAGGTGAACAACTCTACACTTTTCTACGTTCATGGGAAGAAGCCACTGACGCCACCATTGACTAAACCAGTTCAGGTCATACTGCAGAATTTGAGGAAAGCGAGCATCATTGAAGAGCTTGATGTCATCAGCATATTGGGACGAGTAGGATGAGAATAAACCGGGCAGATCTGATACGTGCGGCATAAACTGGATCAGACCCAAAACAGAACCCTACCGTATTCTTCTTGATTCTCAAACAGACTGCTCGACATCCAATGATGCCCTTGACTGGAGAAATCTGAATATGGGCTCAGGCTGTAAGACTATACACCCAATCTCTGTGTTCTTGCAATGTTTATTTTTCCTAATTCCTGGGTCCTGGGGCATCTTGAGATTCCAATCCCAGGCTAGGTAAACTGAGAGACATTATTTACATTATCTAAAGTCAAAGACTAAATTTCATGCTACGCAAGCTACAGGTGGATGGTTAAAGGATAAAGGTAGGAAACAAGCAACAAAGGCACATGCGTACATAGGAACCAAACCCAGGCAAATCAAGCTTGACACTATACTCTCAAGCTACTACACGTTAGAAATTCTACTAACAAATCCAGCACTTCCAGTTTGTCAGAGAAAATACTATCGTATATGTTAATAGGAAAATGATGGCCATGCAAGGAAAGTGCAGCATATAGCCCACTGCTTCTGCTGAAGTTATTAACGCAACCGAAAAACAGATGTACGATATCTCCTATCTTTCCGCATTCGCATAAATTCGTATCTCTGAGTCCTATTCTGTGAAGGTGGGATGCAGTAAGGCAATGTCCGGATCTTAACCGTAGGACAACCGTGAAGAATCTACGAGGTCGATTAATTTTCGAGCACCAGGGGTTGTCCTGGAATGAACTGCGTGTGGTGTATAGCGCGTAAATGCGCCCTTTTAGGGTACATATCTCGTAAAACTGATTAATCCAAGTGTCCTTCAATAGTCTACGAAAGTCTGGCCACAATTCTCGAGGACCACCTGGGATGGAAGGGGGCCCAACTTGATATCTGCCTTGATTGGCTAGCATATCAGCAATATCATTGCCATGTATATAAGAATGGCTGGGGACCCAAATGCACCTGATCACTAATCCAGCTATCCTGGCCTGATACAAAAGTTTGAATGTTCTAACCGAGATACAATCAGTATTGGAGTTGAAATTTGAAGATTTAAGAGCCTCCAACACACTCAACGAATCTGACACAATTAGAGATCTTGGGATATTATGCTGCAGAATTATCTGAACAGCAGTTCCCACTGCATACATTTCTGCAGTGAATATGGACCAGTGATCTGGTAACCCTACCGTACCCCACTGATAACGGGGTTTGAAGTCTGATAATGAGTCACCAATTCTTACTGAGAAATACCTACCAACAATGAACGAAACTTGAATCGAAAATATTCGTGACCCTCAATAAAATATGATACTGTTTTCAGAAACCCATTTTACAGACAAAAGAGTGTTTCGAATCCCACAATACCTCAATTACTCCGTCTGAACACTCAGACTGTACTGCTCACGGTAGCGCAGCTACTCTAATCCG
This sequence comes from Micraspis discolor, assembly GCA_030674115.1. Taxonomy (NCBI): domain Eukaryota; kingdom Metazoa; phylum Arthropoda; class Insecta; order Coleoptera; family Coccinellidae; genus Micraspis; species Micraspis discolor. Next base: position 396,930 of record JARTUT010001328.1, read on the forward strand.
GAGAAGCTTAAAACATGATCCACTATCGAAATACGTTACTCACAATATACAAGCAACCAACATAAGAATGTACACAGAATTATGTATGTATGCATTATGTATCAGTTAACCAATAAAGGTAATTTTCTCTAAATTTTCAACAACAGTTTATTATAGGTGGTAACTGGAATGCAAAGTACACCCATTGGTCACCAAGGCTAATTAATACCAAAGGTGATAACAAACAACAATTTCGACTTTTGACCATGCTCATCGACCTGGCCCACAGACAGAAACAAGATTTCTGATGTAATGGACTTTTTCGTCAAGAATGGAATTCATAACAGCCTCATACAAGCGACATCTTGTCCTTCAGACCTATCATCTGACCATTCACCAGTCCTGCTAACTCTCCACAGAATATCCAAATCGTATGAAATAAAATTGTCACGATGGAAAAAACCAATTGGGTTAAGTTCCAGAAAATACTCAATAAAGAAGCAGGTATGAGTATAATTTAAGGAAAACCTTATGACATAGAAACAACTCTTAACAACATAACAAAATTGATACAAAGAGCAGCATTGGAAAGTACTCCAACACACTCAAGTACTGGAGAACTTAAATAGAAATTACACCTTCAAATTCGGGAACTGCTGGTAGAAAAACAAAGATCAAGAGGGAAATGGCAAAGATCACAGAATCCGCTTGACAAGACAATACTGAATCAACTCACCAAAAAAACTGATGTGAAAACAGCCGAGTAAGATAGCCGAGTTTTGTACAGAATTTTTCGTACGCCACTGGAATATTGGCCGGATAGCGATGCAAACAATTTTGATTCGCCGAGATCATTTGAGATTTTTCTATTTTTACGTTGGAATCTGGATACGGTACGTTCTCTACGACGATGGCCCATGATAAATCCATCACCAGCACTCATTCTACAGCACCCCCGGGTCGAATATGCCGAATGACGAATGAGCTTTCAATAAAAATATTCTTATCTGGCAAACTTGACATAGGATTAATGTCAAATTTGGCAATAGCGTCCAGGAAGATAGACAGATAATTACTGCTTATGCCACTTTTACTTGCACCCCCCGGGGGGGTCAGTAGGTAGTCGGCCTGATTTTTAAAATTTCATAAAGAATCAAACATACATGAGGATGCCATCAAACTCCTGCAGAATTATCTACATGTCGACGAAAAAATAATTCAGTAGTTATCTCTGACTTTCAACCCCATAGGGGGCTAAAATGACGGCTTAATGATTATTCAAGCAGATACGAATATCTCGCGAACTAGACATAGAATCGACACGAAATTCGGTATTTATTCTTCACTCTATATACACAAAATAACTTTGTGACTCTCTTCCACTTGCTTCCCCTGGGGGGGGGGGGTCTAGCCGAGTTACAGCCTAGTTTTCTGTGAGTAATTCATACCTGACAAAATAAACATAGGATTGAGGTCAAATTACACAATAACGGCCAGAATCATCAACTTATATTTTTTGCATTTGTCACATTCACTTGCACCCCGAAGGGGGTCTGCAGGTACTCAGCCTGATTATTAGAAATTCATAAAAAATCAATCAAACGTGAGAATGCTATCATACTCCCGCAGAATTATTTACATATTGACAAAAAATAATTGAGTAGTTATCTCTGACTTGTAACCCCATGGGGGGCTAAAATAGCGACTTGAAGATTATTCAAGCAGATACGAATATCTCGAGAACTAGACATAGAATCGACACGAAAATAGGTATTTATTCTTCTCTCTATATACACAGAATAACTTTGTGACTCACTTCCACTTGCACCCCCTGAGGGGGGGGGTTGCTAGCCGAGTTCCTGTCGAGTTTTCTGTGAGTAATTCATACCTAGGAAACTAGACATAGGATTGAGGTCAAATTACACAATAACTTCCAGAAGCATCAACTTATATATTTTGCAGTTGCCACATTAACTTGCACCCCCCAGGGAGGTCAGTAGGTACTCGGCCTGCTTTTTAAAAATTCATAAAGAATCAACCAAACGTGAAAATCCTGTTATACTCCCGCAGAATTATCTATGTATTGACAAAAAAATATTTCAGTAGTTATCTCTGACTTGCGACCTCATAGGGGCTACCCTTCCAGGTGGTGCAAGTGGAAGTGAGTCACAAAGTTATTTTGTGTATATAGAGTGAAGAATAAATACCGAATTTCGTGTCGATTCTATGTCCAGTTCTCGAGATATTCGTATCAGCTTGAATAATCATTAAGCCGTAATTTTGGCCCCCTATGGGGTTGAAAGTCAGAGATAACTACTGAATTATTTTTTTGTCGACATGTAGATAATTCTGCAGGAGTTTGATGGCATTCTCATGTATGGTTGATTTTTATGAATTTTCAAAAATCAGGCCGAGTACCTACTGACCCCCCTGGGGGTGCAAGGAAAAGTGGCATAAGAAGTAATTATCTGTTCATCTTCCTGGACGCTATTGCCAAATTTGACATTAATTCTATGTCTAGTTTGCCAGATAAGAATTTTTTTATTGAAAACTCGTTCGTCATTCGGCACATTCGACCAGGGGGTGCTGTGGAATGAGTGCTGGTGATGGATTTATCATGGGCCATCGTAGTAGAGAACGTACCTGTTCCAGATTTCAACGTGAAAATAGAAAAATCTCAAATTATCTCGGCGAATCAAAATTGTTTGCATCGCTATCCGGCCAATATTCCAGTGGTGTACGAAAAATTCTGTACAAAACTCGGCTATCTTACTCGGCTGTTTTCATATCAGTCCAAAAAACTACGTGAAACCTTGCTACTATATAATAAATCTCAATTCCAACACTATTCAGAGAATATAAATGATAAAAATGGGTGCAGTATTTAGAATGCTTGCAAGAAATCCAAATGACTCACATTGAGGAAATCTCCGATTAAAATGGCCAATGGAAAATGTGCTGCCTCAGATGAAAAACACATTTGCCAAACATCTTACACATGTTTTCACACCAAATGACCCCTATCCTGGTATCAGCAATGCAGAAGTTGGAAGTTCTCTGGATGTTCCATGTCAGATGTCTTTACCACTTAAAACTTTCACATCAACAGCAGTAGCCAATGAGATGAGATTACTGAACAGGAAAGCTCCTGGATTTGACCTCATAACGGCCGAAACTTTGAAAAAACTGCCCAAGAAAATTTTTAGTACTGCTCACCACATGATTCAATAGAATTATGAGTATATACTATTTCTCCATCATATGGAAGTATGCTGAGGTTATAATTGCTAAAATATTTGAAAGTACTATAAAAATTCAATTAAACGCTTATTTTAAGAACAATCTCTTGTTAAACAGCTCCCAATTCGGTTTCAGAAGTGGTCTGTGTACGACAGCTGCTATGATAGAGCTCATGAAGGTAATCAACGAGGGCTATGGAAAGAGTGCATACATTGGTGGACTCTTTCGTGACTTGAGTAGAGCTCTTGAATGTGTCTCTAAAGAACATCTTTATAAATTACAGCGTTACAAATTCGATCAGTGTTCAATTGCATTTATGAGTTCTTATCTATCTGAAAGATTGCAGTGTGTTGATCTCAACGGGGATCTATCTAAATTGTCTAATGTTGATTGTGGGGTACCTCAGGGATCGGTTCTGGTACCGCTTCTCTTTCTCATTTATATTAATGATTCTGTGATCTCTGACCCAAAGGCAGATTTCGTTTTTTTCGCGGATGACGCAAGAGCGCTAAAAAAAGGCTCAATCAAAAGAACTTCTACAGAATATTATGAGAGACTTGTTTTCGGCTGTCTCAGGATGGTTCAATAGTAACCAGCTTAGTTTAAATGAAACCAAGACTGAGTTCATATATTTTTCAATGAGAGATCTAGGCGATATGAATTCACCAGAGCCTATTAAATTTTTAGGTTTAATGATTGAAGGTAAATTGTCTTGGAGTGCTCATGTCGATAACGTTTCTAACTGTGAATAATTGAGGAACATACATGGGGTATTTCGGATATCCCATGACACAAGGACTATAATTTTTTTTATACATCTATCTCCCTGCCACCCTGTATATTCCATGCACTATAGATGTTGAAGTTAGAAAACATACACTCAATGTATTGTCACTTAATTGAATATTATTTAGTTAACTCCCAGTTTTTTCTACAAATAATTTAGATGAGAAATATATACCCCTAGAGCGTATTTCCCCAAATCAGCACTGAAATTGATAAGCATCATATTGACGAATTTAAATAGTTTCATATTCAAATCGCATTCCATGTCATCGCTATAGGATATTTCAATAACAGGAGAATAAATTAAACCATCCGGGAGATCTACATCATGAAATTTCAGCATGGGATGATGAATGTGTTGAAATTATTCGCATCATATGCAAATCTGGAGACCACGAGGACACTCTGTTCGCATCCGTCGCGGTGTCATTAGCGGATTTTTGATGAGTTTTTAAATAGAAGTAATTTTGAAATGGACCGTCAGGTAGGATTGGTTATTATATCAGATAATCGGTTGACCCATTATACATTGCCTTTCCGGGTTGATTTGGAGATAGAGAGTTCGTAAAAGTGATTCAAATCCTGAAGATTTTGGTAAATTTAAATATCTACCTATGCTTTTTTTTAGTTTTCTTTTGTACGAAATATTTGTTGTCTCATGGGTTTTGTTTCTATTTCAATTATATCGGGTTTTCCAATGGGGACTTGTCAACTTTGAATTCAATTTGTGAACGCACCCTCAGACCAATCATCGAACTGCCAATGTCAATTTATTCAGTAAAGTGGACATTTTCATCTTGGTGAAGTACACGAATGAACAACGTTATAAAAATTTACTATGGAAATTCGGAGTCGGTGACCGCAACTTTAAGAGCGTGAACTCCAATTTTCGGTCGTAATTCGCGCCCTAGTAGACAGGCAATCACAAGTTTGGTGCAAAAATTTGTCTACATAATCGCTGTTGAATGTTGTCGTGCCAATGAGACAAAGAACCCGTCGCAGTAACGAAAACATCACTGCCCTTCGAGCCTCCGTAGCCGACGACCCAAATCAGTCAATTCCATGACGTTCTTAAGAATTGGACATCCGTCAGACTACTCTATAGCTAATCTTACGTAAGGATCTTGGATTACACCCGTACAAGATCAAGCTGACTCAATAATTTAAGCCCTTGGACCATTTGAAGCGACGTACATTATCCAATTGGGCTCTGGAAAAGCTGCGTCACGAACATGACTTTCATCGAAAAATCACCTTCAGCGATGGAGCTCATTTTTGACTCAATGACTTTGTCACTAAGCAAAATATGCGTGATTGGACAGGCAGCAATCCACACGTGATTCACGAGACTCAATTGAATCCCCAAAAAATTCCGGTTTGGTGCGAGTTTCATGCCGGTGGCATCATTGGACCGTATTTTTTCGTTGATGCCAACAATCGTCACGTTACGGTCAGTGGCGATCGCTACCGTGCCATGATTTTGGTCCCAACTGCAAAGTATTGACTGAGTCAACATGTGGTTTCGACAGGATGGTGCCACTAGCCACACAGCACACCTAACAATCGGTTTATTGAAGGAGACATTTGTGAGCATGCAATTTCGAGAAAGGACCCCGTCGATTGGCCGCCTCGTTCATGCGATTTGACACCTCTGGACTATTTTCTTTGGGGCTACGTTAAGTCACTGATCTATGCCATCAAGCCGACGACATTGCAAGAGCTCTGCTGCAACATTGAAGGCGAAATAGCGGCCGAGTCATCGAAAATTGGATCTAGAGAAGTGACCGCTGCAAACGGGCTCGTGTTGATATGAAAGAAGTCTAGTTCCATTCATAAATGTTATGTTCGTACTTCAAGCCAATAACAAAGTTTTTAAAATATCTGAAATGGCTTGTGTTTTATATATATATAATATTATTATATATATATTTTGGCGACAACTTTTAACCTTTCATTATTCTATAATTTTACATCAAATCGGTTTGAAATGTTCGCTCCGTTCACTATTCATAATGCTCGTTAAAAGAAAGAATCATAATCAAATGGGTGGAAATATTAATTACTTTTACTATACTTCAATCATTCCATGAAAGCTTCAGATTCTAGAACGATTCACCTAAATGTTTTTGATATTTCGCCTATTACCCATTATTCTTTAGATAACGAGCATTAAATACTGAATGAAGCGGAAGTTTCAAATCGACTTTTCTCAAAATCGGAGCCATTGAGTGTATATCACACAAGGGCATCTTTCTTCCTTCTTTACATACACCTTCGCCTCCCAATTATGCTTGAGAGGAAAAAAACCAGTCAAAAACATTCGGTGCGTATTCTTGATATTAGCCAAAGTGTAAAATTTCGACACTTCAAGTTGTAACCGTTTTGGAAATATCGTGACAAAAAGTGTTGCCTGGATGCTCTTCAACGAAGCATATTTGTTTTCGTATTATATGATTTTGGTCGAGTGTGTCTCAAATGATGTTTAGAACATCCACTAGAAGTTTGTGGGTTCAATTATGGGATGCCCTGTGCGTATATTTGCGAAAAAGTAAAAAAAAATCAACAAAGATAAAACTATGAAAAAGCTCTTAATAGAAATAGAAATATGTCCATAGGCTGTTCTTAAATACACTCAAAATATTATTCCATATTAAGAAATCCTGTGTATGATATGAATAAAGTTATTATTTTCTGAAAGAACAAGAGTTCCTACATCTTTCATTTGCCGAAAATTCACTAATTCTTATTTTTTTGTGTAACAGATATCGATTTATACAATAGAATTAATTTAATTCACTCATCATATGATCACGTTACTTCGAAAATATTGATGACCACAAAGTTATGATAACATAGAAAGGTTCCCAAACTTATCGTTTTCCCCAACGTATAAAAGAATATACCAAAAATTAATTTCATTCACAGATCAGTGATCATAAGGATCGCAATACTCTGAAAATATTGATGTTCCCAAACTTATCATTGCCAACAAAAAAGAAGGTTCCCAGACTTATCACTTTGCAAACGTATAAAAGGATATAAAGACAACCATCCTGGTGGTCTTCTCCTTTGTCCAGACATAAATTTGTAGCTCCATGATCCTAGAGTATGCAGACAAAACTCATTTTTGCTTAAGGGATATCGATTTATTCAATAATAGTTATGTAATCAACATAGTTTATTAATGACAGCGATCAATGGTCGAAATGTTTTAATCTTAATTTTAACGTTAATCTTCGAGACCGTTAATGGCTAGATAAATGAACAGGTATTACAAAGATTTTTCCTGTGGATTCTCATTCTGATTTTTGATATGAGTGAATAATTGGTTAGAAAAAGAAATTTAGAAAGCACTGACGTGAGGTCAGATTGCTTTGGCTCTCTGTATTGAGCTACTTATGAGTAAATATTCAAACCATAACAAATCTATAAGCACTCTGATCAGGTGAACAATAGTCTTTTCCATATATATGTAAACAAAGTTATTAAACTTTGCTTGAATAGTTTGAATGTGTCGCGCAGCTCGCCTACTTCGAAGAATGGTTTGTCTGTGACATTGTTCGACTCTATGGTCACTGTCACTGTCTTTGCTATATAAACAAACGTAGCAGTAGACAAATTCTCTTTAAGGTTAGAATGAAATAAATTGTTAATAACTGGTGAAACAATAGCTTTAAATGTTGTTTCTCTTTTAGGTGAGTTTGTAAATAATGTGGTTTGAATGTTTAAGTCTTAAGTTAATTTTATTGTAATAAAATAAAATACTTTTTAGAGCAACTCAATTTGGCTGTAGTTTTGCTGTCACCAATCCAGGATCATAAAATATATTACAAAACAACATTTCTACAAGCTAGTCATCAAATATAATGGAAAATTACAATTTGAGTTCGTGGTGAGAGCCAGTGATGATCCAAAAACGAATATTATTTGTGTAACATCCATCACGGATTTAGAAGGCCGGACTTTCGGGATACCTGATAGGTTACAACCTGTGAGACTTCATGAGGAAATAATGAAGACAAAAACCTTTCAGAAAGTAAAGGCCACATTACAGAAACGGCACGAGAAACGACAGGTGTGGATATCCATGAACGAAGAGATGAAGGATATCTATTGTGATGAAGATGGAAATAAACAGTTTATGGGATACTTACTGGAGGAATTAACAATACCACAAACATCTACTTCTGGAGCTTCAGAGGAAATTTTTATGAGAATCGTGGAAAGCTCTGCTGAACTAAAGAAGGAGTCATCAAAACCAGTAAATATGGGTAGAATAGTAGAGAAGTTTATTTTGGACAAGTTCAATAGCAAGATTCATAATGTGTCGCAGTGGATGAATACATTTGAAGCGGAATGTGATCGTTTGGGAATAGAGGATGTTAGAAAAATTGAAATCTTTAGGTTATTCCTGGAAGATTCTTCGCTGGACTGGTATAGTTCCATGCTAATAAAATATTCTATAAATTCTGAATGGACAGTGTGGAAGAAAACTTTAGTGAAACATATGCAGATAAGGGGTGGTCCCCAATCAGGTATGCAATATTATTTAAGTACAAACAGGGCCCATTGCTGGAGTATGTTAAAGAAAGAGAGACTTCTTTAGAAGTGAATGAGTCCATTGATAAAATCACTCTGATTGACCTTATTGCCACAGGATTACCAAATTTTATTGCAGATAAGATAGATAGAAATTGTTTGATGGAAACTGAGGATTTGTTTAATAATTTGAGAAGTTTGGAACATATGATTAAAAAAAAAGAATTGATACAAAGATAGGATATTCTGAAAGTAAAATCAGGAAAAGGGTGTAAAACCCTTGGTTAGTCCATGTAAAATTTGTGAGAGGGAAAATAAAGGTATTCGTTATCACCTCGAATCCCAGTGTTGGTTCAAAATTAAAAATAATGATAGGCCAAGAAGAGATCAAATAAGAAGTGTTAACAATTCAGAGTTGGAGGTTGAATTAAATGATATTGATCCAAAAACTGTTAGTGCCGCCATTAATAAAAGTCAAACTACTGATAGATGATACTTTGAGACTTCAGGAATCTACGATTCAGGATCCAATGTGTCTGTGATAAGTTCAAGGTTATTATCTTTAAAAAAATACCTTCTTATGATAATAATACGGGTTTGAAAACAATTAATGGCGTAAAAAATCAATCGGAATAGTAACATTAAAGATTAAAATTTTGATATCGAAGAATATATGAATGTTTTTGTTATTGACGAAAAGAACTTTGATTATGATTTTTTAGTGGGGCTAGACATTATACGAAAATTTAATTTAATTCAAGATGAGAGTTTAAATATCACCCAGAATATCAAAAATTATAATAGAAACTACTTAGAAAAACAACCTATAATCATAAAAACAAATCCTGGTATTTCAGGTAGTGATAGGGAAGTTGAAGATTGTAAATTAAAAGATGGGAATATTAAAAGGAAATTTAAAGAGGAAACTATCAATGAGGAGTATAGGATAAACTTTAACGAAAATATAGAAGTTGGAAATTTTGATATTTCGGTGGATACTGGATCACAAAATAAAATCTGATATTGACAAGTTAATATGCAAATATAGTTCAGTCTTTGCTAAAGATAAATATGATATTGGGACCGTAAAAGGTTACGAGGCACATATTGATTTGTTGACAGATAAATACTGTACTAAGAGACCTTATAGGTGCTCTATTGAGGACAGGAAAGAAATTGAACATCAAATATCAAGGTTACTAGATAATAATTTAATCGAGGAGTCATACAGCCCTTTGCCGCTCCGGTAACACTCTGCCTTTAAAAAAGATGAAGGAAGGAAGTCCAGGCTTTGCATAGACTTTCATGATTTGAATAAGATTATAGTTCCTCAATCTCAACCATTTCCGTTAATTGAAGACTTGATGATCAAAACAAGGAAATGTAAATTTTTTCAACATTTGATATAAACTCAGCTTTCTGGTCCATACCTCTTAAAATTGAGGATAGACACAAAACTGCATTTGTTACTCAAGAGGCACACTTCCAGTGGACTTGCTTACTGTTTGGATTAAAAACTTCTCCTGCCATTTTTCAACGAATATTGAATAGCATTATAAGAAAGCATAAACTATCAGATTTTACCGTCAATTATATAGACGATATTTTGGTATTTTCTGAAACTTATGAAGAACACATTGAACATATATCCAGGTTATTGGAAGCAATTTTAAATGAAGGTTTTAAATTAAAATTTACAAAATGTAACTTTATACAGGATTCCGTAAAATATCTAGGGCACATAATTAAAAATAATACGGTTAGTCCGTTGAAAGATAATCTGATTGCCATAAAAGAATTCCCATTCCAAAAACACAAAAACGTTAGGCAATTTTGGGAAAAATTAATTTCTATGGAAGATATGTGCCAAACATTTCAATTATACTGGATCCATTACATAATTTATTAAGAAAAGGTAAAAACTTGATTGGACCCATAAATGTCAGGAATCCTTCGAGACTATAAAAACTACTTTGTTCAACACCAATTTTAGCCATATTCGATCCGGATTTACCAATACAGATTTACACCGATGCTAGCATACAAGGCGTGGGTGCGATTTTAAAACAAAAACAAGCCAATGGTGATGAGAAACCTTGTGCATATTTTTCCAAGAAACTAAACGACTCACAAAAAGAAAAAGCCATATACCTCGAGTGTTTGGCAATAAAAGAGGCGGTAAAATACTGGCAACACTGGCTTATAGGGAAAACATTCACGGTTTTTTCTGATCATAAACCTTTAGAGAAAATGAATATTAAAGCCAGAACCGACGAGGAACTGGGAGATTTAACCCATTATTTGTCGCAATTTGATTTTCACATAATATACTCTCCAGGCAAATATAATGTGGAGGCAGATTCTTTAAGTAGAAACCCGGTGTTAGAACCATATGAAAATCAAGAAAGTAGCATAAAAGTAGTAAATTGTGTTAAATTGGAAGATATACTGAAGGATCAAGAAGAAAATTCAGATATAAAAAGGATAAAACAAACTTATTTTTAAAAACAATATTTATTATAGAAAATTGGGAAAAATGAAAAGATTATACTAACGGAAGAGTTCAGTAAAAAATTATAAAATATGTACATCACTACTACTGTCACATAGGTAGACAACAAATGGAGAAAAAATTAAACCCTTTTATCAAGCTAAAAACTTATTAGATAATATAAAAATATATTGCGAAAGATGTGACATCTGTATAAGAAGTAAGTCAAGACGAAAATGCAAATTTGGACTTATGTCTCACCTAGGTCCTGCTACCTATCCGTTCGAAATAGTATCTATAGACACCATAGGGGATTTGGTGGAGTTCGTTCAACTAAGACTTATTTACACCTTCTTGTGGATCATTTTACGCGTTACGCCTTTATTCAAACTTCCAAAACTCAGAATGCTAATGATTTCATAAAACTTGTCCAAAAAAGTGACACAGAATTATAAAATTGACTTGATTCTGTCAGATCAATATCCTGGCATAAATTCGAAGGATTTCAAGACTTTTCTGGAAAATGAAGATATAACTATGGTTTTCACTGCAGTCAATGCGCCGTTTTCAAATGGACTAAATGAACGATTGAATCAAACATTAATTAATAAAATTCGTTGTAAAATTAATGAAAATCCTTTAAAAAAATCTGCATGGACATCTATCGCTCATGAATGTACCGAAAAATATAACGAAACTGAACATAGTGTAACGGGGTTTTCCCCAAAATATTTACTGCAGGGAAAGAATGTGGATATTCTACCAAATGAACTGAAACAGAGTATAAACGATAATCAGCTATTGCAAGACAGAAAAATTGCCTTAGAAAATAGTATAAAGTCTCATAATTATAATAAGAAAAGATTTGATAAAAACAGAGAGCATTATGACCTAAATGTCGGAGATTCAGTATATGTTGAGAATGGAAACCGGCTCAACAGAAAAAACTAGATGAATTAAAAATAGGACCTTATCAGGTCATAGACAGAATATCCAGCTAAATTTACAAGGTAAACACGGGTCACAGAAAGACAGAGTCAAATCTCTTCCACATTACCAAACTTATCCCGGTAGTATTGTAGCAGTGATACTCGGAGATTTAGATGGGGAGATGTAAACAAAGTTATTAAACTTTGCTTGAATAGTTTGAATGTGTCGCGCAGCTCGCCTACTTCGAAGAATGGTTTGTCTGTGACATTGTTCGACTCTATGGTCACTGTCACTGTCTTTGCTATATAAACAAACGTAGCAGTAGACAAATTCTCTTTAAGGTTAGAATGAAATAAATTGTTAATAACTGGTGAAACAATAGCTTTAAATGTTGTTTCTCTTTTTAGGTGAGTTTGTAAATAATGTGGTTTGAATGTTTAAGTCTTAAGTTAATTTTATTGTAATAAAATAAAATACTCTTTTTAGAGCAACTCAATTTGGCTGTAGTTTTGCTGTCACCAATCCAGGATCATAAAACATATTACATATATATTACATATTTATGTGTTTGTTTAACTCTACCCTGTATAATTAATTGAATATTGGTTGAGTGAAGTCCAGACTATTTTACCTTCAGGGGCATCACCCACTCAATTAAATGCTGATCTGAAGGTTAATTTTTCTTACCAGAAATTATTTCCATATAAAATGCACTAGCAGGTATCAGCTAGAAAAAATTTAACGATATGCTAATTGCCTATTAAGTCTAAACTAAGTATGAAAGGTTACGGAGATTTGATTCAATACACCATGTTCACCTGAACTCCTTCTAATTTACATAAATCAGAAGGTATTTGAATATTACAAAGTTGTTTCTATTGGGTTAAAATTTATTAATAGTGTGTACATGAGTGATTATAATAACTGGAAAATTCAGATTTTATGGCGCTGATAATTTACATTCATTGATATAATCTGTATGTGTAAGATATTCATTAGAGTATCAAGTAAATTGACTATTTTGCGGATATGAAAAACTCATCAAATTTGAAATTTGCAAGCATTAAAATTGTTATGAAAAGGTTACGATTATAACTGTGAGATGCGCTCATTACACAATACGTGAATTTGTTATCGAGGATTTCATGACTGATCAATTTATTTTTTCGAATTCAGATGGTGAAATTTCGTTTGAAAATTGATCTCACAAAAATCCTCAACGTGTCATCAAATTTGAGATGAGATGTTCAACTGGTAATTCTGCAGAGCAAGCGGTGAAATCCAAGATTTTCTTGAATATCGAACCAAGAATGTTTCCAATCGACTGGGGTTGACTTCCAGATGAAGAACCCGTGTTGAAACTCGAGCATGTACCATATACATATATGTATATAAGGAACTATTTTGTTGAACGGCGGTTTTGTCCCAACCCTTAAAAAACAGAAATGTGTTGTTTTCATTTGAACAATCATGAGGAATATAGAAAATTACCTGTATCTTTCGATGATTCTCCCATTAAACATAATTTCTATCCTTAGAACTCATGAGTTAGGTAGATTAATCTCTCAAGTACAAGGTTCTTTTAGATGATCTCCGCCTAAAACGGAAAACCAGATATAATATTCTTTAGAAATTAGCTGGATCATCTTGGGGTGCTGATGCTTCCACATTTCGCACAGCATCTCTAACTTTATTCTTTTCTGCAGCTGAATATTGTTGCTCTGTTTGGTTTGATAGTATACATACACAAAAAATCGATGAACAATTAAATACATCGATGAGAATAATTACTGGAACCATAAGATCTACATTAGTTCATTGGTTACCAGTTTTGTCTAACATTGTCTCACCCCATATTCAATATCCCGGAGTATATTAGTTACAGAAGTTACAGAAGTCTGCCTACTATCAAAATTGAAACACTCGTGAATTTCATGAACTTCTTCGGACTGACTCAGCAACAAGAAACTATGAATGCTAATAACATGATTTTGGATCTGGTTTGTGCTCGGGATGCTCTTATCGTACAGGACTCTTCTTTGCCTTTTGTAGCAGTGGATACCCATCATACTCCAGTTTCTCCTAGCATTCACTTCTGGTAAAAATAGGTGTTCATATGATGCATTTGCATATTTTTTTCTGATTCATTCATTACCTCCACTGATTTTAGCATGCTGGATGGCTCATCTGATAACTCCTTTCCGGAAACTCTGACCGGAGATAACGGAAGATATTGTGCTTTAAGTTCACGTCTTCACAATGATATCTATTGATATCTCTGTTGAGGATTTTTGGGACCTCCAAGGTAATATTGATAGGCTAAACCGTTGGTACAGGGGATGCAGTCCTGAAGACTTCCTTTATAATATTAGTACTAGGGTTCTTGATAAGATTGATGAATTTAAAGATCTAAACATCTTATTCGATCGTGGACTTAGTTTTATTCCTCACATAAATTCAATCACCCCAGGAAGCATCAAAACACTTGGTTTCATCCTAAGGAACTCAATGTGGTTACAAAGTGGTTACCCTATTTATACTAATCGATGCACTTGTGAGGTCAAAGCTCGAGTACGGGTGCCTAATTTGGAGCACTGGGAATAGTGTACATGTCACTAGATTAGAGAATGTACAGAGGCGATTTCTGAAGTATCTATGTTTCAAGATTGACGGTGTTTACCCGAAGACTGGTACACCTCACGAAAATTTCTTGAAAAGATTTCGGGTTTATTCTCTAGAATGTCGTCGTACCTATCTGAGTATTTTATACTCGTATAATGTACTCGTTATTCGATTATACTAACTTGCTGGACCTAATCTGCATACATGAACCTAGATTACCCGTACGTACTATTAGAACATTTTATCTACCTTGCCTAAGACCTAACGTTCTTCAATTTTCGCCCCTGTACAAAATATGTCATGACTATATGTTTTATTAAAATATCGTGGATATTTTTGCTCGTAAACCATTAAGCATAAGGAGTTATATTTTGGGAAAAAAACTTTGTGTGATCTCTTTTCTCATATTGAGATTTTTTTTCTCTCTCTGTTTTTTTGTTGTTGTTATGTTCATATGTTCAATTTACTATTAATGTTTAATATTTTTCTTTTAGTGAACACTTGTAATTTCCCATTCTGTAATTAGCCAAGGCCGTCGCCTGGTGTATGTCTAAATAAAATAATAAATAAAATAAAATGAATAAAATTAAAGAAATATTCGCAGACAGACTGCCTCTCTGAATTCTAGAAGCAAATATCATTTCTTTCAGAATTTATTTACACAAAGTAGAGTTTCCATACTGAAGTCTCGTACATTTTTAAGGAATAATTAGTTCTTCAACATCATTACCATTGATAAAATATTATGGCAGATTGAATGGAACTCACATGAAATGCTCTAGGAATATTTCACTTGTGATCCTTCAAAAAAGTTTCCAGTTTAGATCTTGGACAGTGCTAAATCATTTAAGAATAGACCGTGGACCTACCAATAGTATGCCTTCCAGATGGAACTCACCATAAAGTAATTACATATAGAGTGGAAACTGAGATGGTTCACAATGATAGTCCAATTTACCGCCGCATGGTGTCTCTGGCTTTTCTGATTTTTGGTTTGTTGATATTTTCATAACCTCGTCATTTTTGTTTTGATCCTCTGTTGATGTGACAACTGCTTCTGAGTTCTCGAAGTTGAGGTGTGTTCTGTGGAAATGGCGAGGTTGTGAAAATATCAACAAACCCAAATACAGGGAAGCCAGTGACGCCATGCGGCGGCAAATTGAACTATGATTGTGAACTATCTCAGTTTCCACTCTATATGTAATTACTTTATGCTCAGTTACTAGAGCATGTTGTGAATATGGAGAAGAACCCTTTGTGTTATTATTTTGGAAACAGGATGTCCTTCACCATTTAGTATTTAAGTTTAATTTTTCAAACATCACCACACACATACGAGGAGCCAGGTTTTTTATGTCACTGGGGTTTTTTTCCTATGCTCACAAAATTGTCTGGCACCCAGTGACTAACCCCAGTTAAAACTCCATGCTTTATTGTTTGCTATGAAATATTGTTTGACAAACGTTAAAAGAGTATATCTATAGCTCTTTACCGTCAAATACGAGTATATATGAATAAATCATAATCTAAAAATGAC
Source organism: Micraspis discolor (assembly GCA_030674115.1). Taxonomy (NCBI): domain Eukaryota; kingdom Metazoa; phylum Arthropoda; class Insecta; order Coleoptera; family Coccinellidae; genus Micraspis; species Micraspis discolor. Next base: position 413,054 of record JARTUT010001328.1, read on the forward strand.
AATTATAATCTTACACTTTTCGATTGAAGTATGAATGATACCTTTATTCATTGTAGAAAACACTGTTTTCTTTGATGAATAGAATAGAATAGAATACGACCGATTTCAAAGTGGCACGTGCAGTTGTTCCATTGCGGCATTGTCACACCGTAAGTTGTAAACAAGAATTGTTTAAATTACTGTTAATTGAATTTGAATGCCTGAAGAGACAAGAGTGTTATATATTCTATTTCATTTTTTGATTAGTTTTTTCGAATTGTTTGATGTTATGATAAGAATGAAGTATTCTCTTTCATTCATCAAAGAAACCAGTGTTTTCTTGAATAAATTAAGGTAGAATTGATGTCTCAATCGAAAAGTGTAAGACGATAATTGTCATTTTTAGATTATTTTTGATCTATTCACACTTTCAAGAATATAGATGTTCAATTAAATAACAGTCATTCAACAAGTGATATCTAGTTAAAGGACGACAGAATCAAGTTAACTATGAATAATAATGAATATAATATAACGCCTTCAACCTTCATTTAGTTTTTGAATAAATTACGTCAATTCCTCCCGAAATAATTTCCCAGCTAATCAGTGTACAGCATGGCTCTCCCGATTGTCAACGTTGCGCGGTAATTTGTATTAAGATAAATCCGTGAGCTTCACTTCATATCGATCCATCCTTCAGCCATTGTCACAAATACTTGAATAGGTAGAAAAAACGTTCCTGGAAAGAGCATCAGTGAAGCGGGAAAGATTTCATCGCTTCAGAGCCGGAGAATGAAAAATCAATGTCGGAGTTGAATAGAATAACTAAGGAAGAAAATGGGAAGAACTCTAATTAGCGATCAGTTAGACACTTGAGTTTTCGGGACTTCCCAATTCAATTCTCTCGATTTATTGGTATTTTCGTCACGCTCCTGAACAAGATTTATAATTCGATAGTCTGTACCCTACCTCTCGGAAACTCCTGATGTTCTTCAGAGGAACCTTTGTGGCTAACTCGTCTTTGAGATTAGAAAAATGCCGAATTACCGAAAATTTTGCTCTTAATTGTATGTCAAAGCGTGTAATTTTTTCCTTTGAGATCCTTGAAAATAACAACAGAATCTTAATAGATAATAGGCAGCGCAGGTGTCCTTTCGTTTGTGTTAAGTTCTACAAATTCGTGTACTCAGAACTTCAACGTTATAGAATGAAGAACATAAATGGATCATTCTGCATTCTAATCCTATCAATTGAGTTACCGAAAGCTAGGAGGCCTATTGTTCGAAGTGACTTGAAGGAATTCTTAAACTACAGATAAGAACTAATTTGATCTATTCTCAGAGTATTTAATTGAACAAGTCTATTCTTGAAAGTGTATATAAACCAAAAATATCAATTATAGTCTTATACTTCTTGAAAGTATCAATCATACCTTTATTTATTCTAGAATACACTGATTTCTCTGATGAATAAGAGAGAACTAGATATTTGAACGACATCACTTGTCCTACACTTTGATCGTATATCGCGAGTTTACATCTTCTTGGCTCTCTAGATACTGTAAAATATTTTGTTTCCTTCACAGATATTTGCATGTTGAAAGCTTCGGCTTGAAACTTATACAGGAGCCTTTGCAAGTTATCTTCGTCTTTTGATATGATCACTCTGTCATCGGCATAACATACGATTTTTGTTTCTTTGTTTCCCATTCGGTATCCCCTTCCAGCCTTCTTCACTCCGTTTATTATCTCATCTATTATGATGCTGAACAAGATTGGGCTGAGGCTGTCGCCCTATCTGATACCGGCTGTCACAGGAATTCTATTGCTCAATTTATTCTCAACTCTCACATATGTAAAATTATAGATCTTCAGGTTCTCGATTACTTTTATTATGTCTTTTCTTCAATAACCTTTCTACATCTCGCAATCTTACCCTATCAAATGCCTGGGTGAGATCAATGAAGCACATGAAAGCTCTCTTATTGAACTCTATAGCCTTTTCCGTAATCTGTCGAATCACAAATATAGCATCTATAGTACACCTGTTTGCTTCGAACCCCTGCTGTTCCTCAGAAATCCCAGACGACATCACCTCTTGCGCTAGAATTTTAGTGAAGAGTTTCTGCACTGCGCTCATCAAGCGATAATTTTGTGGGTCACTTTTTTCTCTCCTTTTGAAGACCGGTATCAAAATGCTCTCTTTCCATTCTGATGGTACACTATTGGTGTCCAGTATTTTATTGAATAATGTCTGCAGTTCTTCGAGTAACGTGTTCCCTCCATTCTTGATCATCTTGTTCGATATTTCATCAATGCCTTGAGCTTTTCTGTTTTTCAGTCTAGTGACCGTTTGGTGTATTTTCTTCAATGAAATGGTCCACCCTTGGGTTTGTCTCTCGTCGTCTTGGTGTAAGTTCTGCGGTGATGTGCTCGGTGTTGTTGAATCGTAAAAACCTCTCCCCATTCTAAAATCCGTTTGGTGTATTTTTCTTCAATGAAATGGTTCTTTCAGAGAGTGATTTTTCTGCGGTGATGTGCTTGGTGTTGTTGTGTATGTACTCATTTATTGGCTTTTTCCTATTTCTGAGTAGACTCCATATTCTCCTTTGTCCCCTGTAAAGATCATGCTCCATATCATTTGAAAACTTTTCCCAATGATCCCTTTTGATTTTCAGAATATTTTCGTTCATCCTATTCCTCACAGATTTATAGTCATCATATGTCACCGTATTAGATCTATATTGTAAGTACGATTTTTTCTTCTCTTCGGCTAGCATCTTAACTTTTTGTTTAAACTAGGGGTTTCGTATTTGGTTCAGGTGTAAGACTATAATTGTCAATTTTACATATTTCTGATTATTCTCAGAGTGCTGTCTTATCTTGACACTAAAAAAAAAAAAATTGAAAAATTTTCACATGTCATCATCTTTTCTACATTTTTGCTTTGAAATAGATTAAAATTGTTTGTCGAAATGTTGCTAGCAAGAAAAATGAGAGAGGTCGGAAATTGCCCTAATAATTATTCTATACGAGTTCAGTAATCAAAAATTTACGTCAGAGCTCTTGAAAATGATGAATAATTTTTATTTATTTCGTATAAATATATGGTATAGTGTTTATGTTGCCCTTTTTCATAAACATACTTATGACCCTTTCGACTCAAAAAGACCTTCCTATCCATTTTTCCAAATCAAGAAAACCGGAATTTAAATTGAACAATCATTCAAGCAGCATTTCCTTATTACGAAAGGCCACATATTAGAGGATAATTCGAAACAAATTCATATTAATCATCATGTCGAAACGAACTTTTCACGAACTGAGTAGTATTGAAATTGAATCTTCAAAAATGGCAATGAAGTTGATCATTAGTTACCAAATTTGTTGAAATAATTACAAGTTGGAAACCAATAATTCATATTGATAATCGTTCTCGTAAATTAGAAATGTTCTTTCACTTTTCAGTATTGAATTATGAGCAGGGTTAATAGCTTTTAACGATGCATCAAAATGATTTATAGGATGTCCCAAATAATTTCGACATTCGGTTGCGATTTTTCAATTATGAGAATCAATTTGTATTTATTAATTTTAATATTGAATCACTCATCCGTGAAATCTATTTCGATGGTCAAAATAATATGCCAATTTCCGTAGTATGTATTCTTTTTTTTATGAGTTATTTTTCCATGAACTCGAAATATATTCAAATTTCTGCAGTGAATTTCCAGAAATTTCTATAACTGACTTTGTGAAAAATGTTCCATTCAATGTATTCCAATATTTCATGTGATATAATCAAAGCAGAACCATAAGAAATAAGTCAAAATAAAATTTGGAAAGTCAGATAGCCAATAAAAAATGTATGAAATCATCAGGTCAGGAGCTTCTGCGAGCTCATTCTGTAGGTGATTTCCGCTAAGTACAATATTGAATAAAACCGACACAACACGCCTATATCTTGAGTTTGGAATAATCACCAACAGTTTTCCTTCAGGTTTGTTGAAAGCCGAAATTTTCGTCCTTTGAAAAAAATCATTTATATCGAAAATTATAAAGTAAGCAATTGTCCGTTGAAATACTTCATTTATATATATATATATATATATATTTATCTAACAGACGTGTTCAGTCCCGGTACATGCGACAGGCTACCTGAGACCCGTATGATCCAGATGGTTTTTGCGTGTATATATGTGGAAAACCTGCTTTAAGGAAATATAACTCCTCAGGCAACTTTAGAGGGGAAAAATTTTTTTTCATTCAAAAAAGTGATATACTTGATTCACGTTTTGAAACCCGACATCCTAAACCGACTTTTCATTCCCACATATACACCGACGGGATGTTCTCCAAACCTTTTCAGTCCCTGCGGTGTTGTCAGATCGTTGGGACTGACCGCGTCGGTTAGTTATACCGCAAATAACTCTAATTGCATATCTTATATTGAGAAGTGACTGACGAGAATCTTTTACTTTTTTCAGTAGAAGGTCACATGAAATGTATCCACTGAATTCTCCCAAAATCTATCGCTTATACAATCCCAATAGAGAGAACCGTCGTATAGAAGATTGCTTTATTTATTTCTTCGAACCGGACCGATAATCAAATAACTCATCTTCACTGGTATTTAAATCTTCAACAGAATCATCATTGAAGTTCATAAAAATCGGGTACAATTGCTCATCGTCAGACAGTATGTAAGAAATTTGCCGCATAAAAAAGTTTTTTTCGATAACAACTGACATATTAAACATATTTGAAAAACTATTATAATAGAAATTTCAATCTATCTCTAAAGGTTTTTGTTAAGGAAAATTTTCAATATTTTACGACATAATAGTAATATAAAACTTTTTTCATTATTGAAAAACAAAAATTATGAGTAATATTTTTTACAATTTTGGGCTCAATATTGGGAACACACTGTGATGTGTTTGAACATTTCAGTATTTGAGAAATATTTGCAGTTTTTCTGTTTGTTTCCGATATTTGGTAAAAAAATTAGACGAATGCCGATATTGAACTAGATCTTTAGGATATCCTTTACGAAGAGATAACATCAAAGAGATAACTTCTTTAACTTACTCATTTTTTTACCTGGAAAACTAGAAGTATTCGGACTTCAAGAAAATTAATCAGGTGTTAAAGTTTTTTAATGTTCAATGTTTCAAATAATTTAAGTTCTTCAGAAGTGCTTTATAGGCACTCGGAATGCCCTATTCCAAAGCTGTATCGGAAAAAATTGTTTCATTAGGATAAAATTAAATGACCTTATTTATATCTTCATAAAACCAATCGATTGAAAATATTTTTGACTCGCTAGTCGAAAAGTTTATCTATTTCAAACCGTTTGAAATTTGCATTTCTATGGGGATATCTCACATTACCGAGACCAAGAAAGTTGTCATAAATGTGAAATTGTATTAAAAAACAGAAAAGGTTGAACATCTCATAATGATACCGTTGGTTTTTGTGACCAGCATGTTGCGATATATTGAATTTTAAAACTCTGCGTTACAGGCTAGAGTGCTGACCCTTGGACCCTGAGCAGGTAGATGATTAACAAGGGATAAACAGAGTTCGGTTTCACCCGTATTTATTCAAAATTTGAAAAATCATATTACGGAAACTATTCGTTTGTCAAAGTCGAAAACGGTATTGGTGTATACACCTGATGAAATTGCAACAAAAAAACATTTTTATTTGGAAAATTTTATTTTGTTACTTCGAAACTATTCTACCGATTTATCCGAATAACGAACTCAGCCGAGATATTTATAACCCAAATCTACTCTGAAAATTTCAGCTCTAGCTCTATAGTATTCACGGAAGTATTTGATATTCAAGATTGACGGAGTCTATCGTCCTAGAGGATGTGATAATAATTATCTTTATCAGCGACTGAATTATCCAAGTTTAAGTCCAAGAATAACTTTAGGATCAGTTATGGTTCTGTACAAAATCTTGAATAATAAAATCGACTGTGCCGAAATTCTCAGCAAATTAAATTTCCACCTACCATGTTTCAATTCGAGAAATGCTTCAGTTTTTAAATGTGAAAGAGCTAGAACGAATATCCTGCGTAAGGTTCCAATAAATTTAATGTGTAATAATTATATTATAGTAGCTGTACCTGTTGTGATATTTTTTCGTGCTTTCAACAAACTTTTATGAAAATTGCACTTGAACATCTGTCCGATTCATAGTAAAATTTTGGTTTTGTGTAATATATGTATGTAGGTGGTTATGGAGCAGTAATTCTTAATAGTAACATTTATATCCCTGTATAGTGACTTGTCCTGTAAATGGATTTTCTGTTGGACAATAAAGCTATTATTATTATTATTAGAAATTTGGTTTTCAATATTAAAACCAGATTAAATTATGTGGGAAAAAAGTGATAAGAATCAGTATTTACTGAAAAAAAATTGTAGTTAAGATTTGAAGATGACGAATGAGGAAACCATTCAATTTCTAAACCAATTCACCTTTAAATCTTAAATTCAGTAAACAAGCGAGGCAGGAATTTTTGTGCGCTTGTTTCTAGTTGAACAGCGAGCTATCGTTTGTTCAAATGCTTGTAATTTTCGAATCTCGATAGATTGTCCATTGTCCAAATATCTGGGCCAAAAACGTCGTTGGAATTTCGCTTCCCCAACATTTCCTAACATACTAACATATCCACCAGATAAACTTGTAACTAGGAAGATGTTCGGATAGCGTTTAAACAAAGAACTTTGTCAAATTTCATAGAAACCGTTCCTAAATACTTGATATCTCGTAAGATATTCATCAGCATTAAGATTAAGCACGCTGATGCTCATGAACTCTTCTCAGTGCTTTTCTAAATTTCTTAAGATCCATCCAATATTCTTGTACATTTCCTAATTAAAATTTTGTCTAGATTCATTTCATTTCGGTGAACATAAAAAAAATTCGGAAAAGTCAAATTCAGAAAAATATCGAAAATTTTCCGTAACCACTCCCTATAAAGGGTGATTCAAATTTCCATGATCCTTATGAATATGATTCGTAAGTCAGTTGTTATCCAAAGAATGATCATAAAATTTTTATGCGAAAAATTTTCCAGGTAGTTTTCTTATAACGACGAGCTATTGTAACCCATTTTTATGACTTTCAAGTCTATTCGTTTGAAGAATGAAATATCAGTGAGATGAGATCATTTTTTCGGTCCGCTTGTAAGAAATGAATGAACTATCTTCTGGAGGACGATCCCCTATATCGGGTTTGTATAAGTTGTAGAAGAATGAGAATTTCGGGTTTATACACAAGGCACAGCGTTGCCAGATTTAGGGATTGGAGACGTTGATCGAGTATACCGTTTACATACAGCAAGACGAGGTCGCCGGAAGCGCCCTCGCACTGGCCGTTCCCCGAAGTATTTCTGTATAAAATATGATGTTTCACCGACTTTTCGGACCCGGCTCAAAATTCATATCTAACACCCCCTGACCCCCCTGATTATGATTCCATTGAAAAACGTTGTCAGACCCGGAGCCGGGTCTGACAACGTCACTTTTGGACCGAAAAGTCGGTAGAGTATACCGATTTGGGTCTGTGTAGGCGGTCAAATAAATCTATATATATATATATAAGTCCATAAAACTTGCTTTAGGATTATCTCAAGGTTAAAGTATGAAATTAAACTCATCGTTTTTATTGACAGTTGTCAATAATGAAGTCATTCATTGATCTAATCCTTTTTAGCTGTAACTTTCAATGATTCTCCTATCGAACATAATAATCCTAAATACTAAGGAGTAAAATTAGATTCATCCTCAGTTATAAGGCTCATTTAGATGATTTGAGCTTAAAACTGAAAACTAGGAATAATATTCTCCAGAAATTAGCTGGATCATCTTGGGGTGCTGATGCTTCCACCACAGTATAGGGACTAAGCAGTAGTCGCACTCCGTGGATTTTGAACTGAAATCGCTTACACTAAAGGGATTTCGCGCATTCATCCCTGCGCATCTAATCTTATTGACCTCGAATTCAAAAATTGATTAGAAAAGGATATTTGCGATATCTGAAAACTTAAGTAATTTGATTTAAGCTAGTAATAAGTTTTCACAGTGATATTCAGAGTGTATGGACCATTGTTTAGTCTATATTCATATAAAAATTATGACTCCGCTCATCATGTAACCGTAAATGTAATCACATTTCCTCATTAACAGAACGCATTCAATAAAAGATATATTGTTTTATTGTTGTTTTAAAATCACTTTGAAAGAAACAGTAATTAGTGATGAAATTTACTCAATAGTTTACTCAGGAACAGCCACTGAAACTTTTTGAAATGTGTTAAAAATCATAGGTACCTTAGGTTTGTAAGTGAAATGACTCATTAAAATTTTTCTAAACGAAGATTGAGTTGAAGAGTAGGTATTATATGGAAAAATAAGTAGTTGGTGGTTGAAAGCATCGAATGTGTTTGATATAAAATCCTCAATACTTAAATTTCACTAAAACATTAATCTTCGAGTCCAAGAATAATATCTTTCCTTTTATATTGAATAGTTTCGAACAATTTTTTTCAATGAATTCTCTGATGATTCAGTTTGAACTGATACTATTCTTTTCTATATTCAATTTATGAAAAGAGGAATTTGATTATGGAATTCTAGAATTAGTTGCAAGTTTTAGCGAGGGACCTGAACTAATCTTGAGTGAAAAGCGGGGAAAGGGGTGGGGGGTTTAAAACGTTTCCATTCGAAGATTTAGCGTGGAAAACTTTTATCTGGGGGGTTTAATTACCCCCCAGTACACCCCCTCCCCCCGTTAATACTCCCCTGCGTTAAATATGCTGAGTGTTCTCTAGAAAGGTTTCCCTCATTATGGTGGGAAAAAATAAAAATCCTATTGAATTATCGTTATATATATATATTGTATTGTTGTTATTGCTATTTACAAAATTGAAAATCATATAGATACACACCCAAATATTCACCTAAAAAAATTTCACTCCTGTGCATACGCATGCAGTAGGCTTAAACCTCCTGAAATTCCATTGGTTCCTGATATCTCAACTAATCGTGAAGAAATGACGACTATACTAAGCCTGCAGGAGGCGTAAATCTGCTTAAATTCCATTGGTTCCTGATATCTTAACTTATCGTAAAGAAATGACGACATTAGGCGTAAACCTCCTGAAATTCCATTGGTTCCTGATATCTCAACTAATCTCAACTAATTGAATGAAGCACTAGGTACTCAAATAATGGAGCTTTTTATAAACAACATTTTTTACAATACTATATGTATCACTCACCTGTCGGTGTCAAATGGTATTGAGAAAAACGAAAGTTTGGAATTAATGAAACTATTGTTTTTGCAGTTGTATACGCTACAATTGTTAATCATTTTGGAATTAATTTGAAAATTACACAAAATGAAACAGAATACTTACCGGAATGAAAATAAATGATTAAATAAATGAGCTTCGCTGGTTCGTGGTAGATTTTGACTCAAAGAAATTCCGCTGAATTTTAGGTTAGGTTGTATTTTTTTCTTTAACTTCTTCTTTGAATTTTAAATAGATCTCAAAAAAATTGTATTCTTCGAAATATTAAACGAATTAATTTTACAAAGGAATTATTCAAGATGTCTAAAATAATTATTATGACATTGTTCCAGACATCATAGAATTATTGATGAAAACAATGAACAAGAACCAAAATATGGGGTTAGAATCTATTACTCTAAATGATTCAAGAGCGACATGAATATACCAAAATTGTAACCAACCTGCACTAATGGAGATGGTACTTGAAATAGTGGAATGTTGACATCATGTTCGTTCAAAATGCTCAAAGAATATTTTAATGGCATTGGAAACCAAGAAACACGACATTTACCATCCCTGAAATGTCGAATAAAAATATCAATTTAGATTTATCGAGCGACGAATACGTTTAGTCAAAGTTGATTTTCCCACGATATAAAAACCAATTAAAAACCCATAACATCGTCGGGAACGTCATTAATTAGATGCTTCAGCCTCTCGGGCTTATCAGTGACATCCGCAGAGACGTGTGTCTATAGATTGGATGATCTTCCTCGTCGAACTCCAGTTGTAACGATGGTGCTTTGAATATAAATCAGAGTTTGGATTATCTCGTAGTAATTAGCTTATTGAAGGTGATACTTTCCGTGACCAGTTTGAGCATTACGTGCTAGGGTTGGGAGCCATGAATTTCAATAAGTAATTGCTTTGAGAAGTATTGTGGATTTTTGAACGAAAGTTTGATACTATCTCGCCCTGAAATTGATGAGAATTTATCTTATACATAGATCGATATAATAATGACTAAAATGCCGTATGAATATGTGTATATAGATGGGTTCTTGGCAATTTTTTTTGTACCCAAATTCAAGGTTTCTTTAAACCAATTTTCAAACTTTGTTATATTTCGGACGTATTTACGTCCTTCAACAGGACTCTACAAAAAATCATTACATTATATAACTTAATATTTTTACAATAGCGAATTAACTATTATACTTACAGTTTTAAAGGTTTATAAAATTGTCCAAATTTGGAATGTTTGAAGAATGATGTTGAGTGTTTTTTTTTTAAAGGAGTTTTTTATAAATGCCAAAGAAACATAGAGTAGGGAAGTGAAAATAGATTAGGGATGTAAATAAAATCGAAAAATTGGTATAGAATCAAGATAAGGGATAGTAGTTGAAATTATTAATTTTAATGTTAGGAAAAGATCAAGAGGAGTCACAATTTTTGATCTAGAGATAGAAGGTAACTATATATTGAGCTGAGTTTAGCCACATCAGATTTTTTGTTGATACTATTAGGATTATTTTTGATGTAACACATTTCCAAGAAGGTTCTTTTTTGATAATGAGATGCTTTATCAAAAATTTGGAAATTTTCAAAATTAAAAAGATGTCCTAATCTTGAAGAATGAAGGGCTAAAGAACACCTTTCAGGTTGAATTCTCACATCACTTTTGTGGAGAGTTATTCTCTTTTTTACGGTTTGGCAGGTTTGACCATTGTATATTCCATTACAGTCCAGACAGGTTATGCTTTAACTATAGTCTGAAATTAGGGATAGAGGAATTTTATCTTTAATTTTAGTACCTGTATTACTGTTACTGTTACTATTACTGTGTTTACTACCTGTAATAAGGTTGTATTTTGTTAATTTTAAATTTTTTATTTCGGAGAATATATGTGAGAGTTTAACATATATTTATAGCATACCCTGTTTGGACTGTAATGGAATATACATTGGTCAAACCTGCCAAACCATAAAAAAGAGAATAACTCTCCACAAAAAGTGATGTGAGAATTCATCCTGAAAGCTATGCTTTATCCCTTCATTCTTCAAGATTAGGAAATCTTTTTAATTTTGAAAATTTCAAAATTCTTGATAAAGCATCTCATTATCAAAAAAGAACCTTCTTGGAAATGTGTTACATCAAAAATAATCCTAATAGTATCAACAAAAAATCTGATATTGCTAAACTCAGCTCAATATATAGTTACCTTCTATCTCTTGATCAAAAATTGTGACTCCTCTTGATCTTTTCCTAACTTTCAAATTAATAATTTCAACTACTATCCCTTATCTTGATTCTATACTAATTTTTCGATTATATTTACATCCCTAATCTATTTTCACTTTCCTACTCTATGTTTCTTTGACATTTATAAAAAACTCCTTTAAAAAAAAAACACTTAACATCATTCTTCAAACATTCCAAATTTGGAAAATTTTACGAATCTTTGAAACTGTAAGTAGTTAATTCGTTATTGTAAAAATAATAAGTTATATAATGTAATAATTTTTTGTATAGTCCTGATGAAGGACGTAAATACGTCCGAAATATACACAAAGTTTGAAAATTGGTTTAAGGAAGCCTTGATTTTGGACAAAAAAAAAATTGCTAGGAACCTATCTATATAGATCGATATAATATATACAAAATATTTGTCAATTTTTAATATGGATATGATATTGGTCATCAAAGAGTAGGTTTTTCCTGTAAAAGTAAAAAGTATGTTAAAAGTCAAGTAGCAGACATGATTTGAAATCTTTATGCAGTGATGTGGAACCAAGTACATATCTCTAGAATTATTAGATATCGAAGGAAACTGAAAAATATTCAGTCATGTTAACTCCATAAAAGAAAATTGAGAAAGGGTTTAATGTTTTTTTCTTAAAATTCCTGGTTAATTTTCTAATAAGTGAAGCAAATTCTAAATTTATCAAGGATATAAAATTAATAAAAGAAAGCCCAAAAATCCTCATAAGCAGTTTTATGGAGGTGAAATGATTTGGAACTAAAAAGTAATGAAGTTAAATTTCTTTCATTTTCTTTTTATTCAAAAAAGTTGTTTTCTTTTATCCAGTTTTCCAAAAAATTTGTTGGCATTCTGTCAAAAAATTTTTTAATTTTTAAGTTTACACCATTATTTTTGGTGTTCAGAAACTTTTCACACCTTTTTATTGGTTCCTCATTTTGTTAGTAATTATTAAAGGGAGGGAATTTTGGCGTTTAAAAAAAATAACTCGTGGCGAAAATAAGCAATAAACGGATTTAGAGAATTTCAAAGGGTTCAAATAAATTCCATTACAAGAAAATTTTTTCCAAAAGTGCAACTTTCAAAATTTCATAAATTAATTTTTCGGGGTTTCATTAAATTTTTTTTCAAAAAGTAGTTAATCGAGTTCCTGACGGAAAAATCAGAGAAAAAAACTGTAAAATTGAAATTTACAAGTTCAAATAGAACCTCAAATAAATCCAAGGATTCTGATCAGAATTGTCCAAAGTGAATTAATGAATCTGTAAGGAAAGGCTCTTCAAGAAAATGCAAAGGCAATGTACCTAATCGAAATGAAATCATAATTACAAAGGCAGAATAACTGAACGTCCTTCCACCCATTAAATTTATTTAAAAAATAATATTTATCGACATACAGAAACTCATTATATTTAGATTCAGCTTTTAGTTTAACCACTATCTGGCCCAATTGGTAAATTTTGTGAAAATAATCAGAAGAATTGTTTCTACAATTGATTTTGGTGCAAAGGTAATTCTTTTTATACCATGGTAAAATTTCAGTTGAAAAAGAAATGGCTGGGAATATAATTCTCAAAAACAGGGTTAAAAGGAACAAAGAATCATTTACAAAAAACAAAATCTTAAAAGGGAAAATCCCTAATCCCAGAAACCAATAAATTTCCATTAAAGTATTAATTAAAATAAACAAAAATTATAAATTCCCAAACAATGAATTTTCTTTTAACTAAATGATAAAATCAAACAATTAAAATTTAAAAATGCATTTTTGAAAAAGATTCAATTCAATAATATTTGTTTTGGATATCAACCAACTGAATTTTTTAGGATTCCTTTCATAAACTCAACTATTCCCATAAAATTTCATTTTTTTTTAAGATTGGAATAGGAAAGAAGTAAACCACGTTTTTTTTTCCCATTCAACCAGGGTTTAATCCAGGTTTTAAATGTAGGGGAAAAGCTTATTTTTGTTGAAAAGAATTTGTTTAGGACTTTTAATATTATTGGGCATTACCACTCTTTTAATTAAAAGCCGACGTTCATAAATCCTTTATCAAGGGAAAATAAAAACCTTTTAAAAATTACAATTTTAAAAGTAATAGCAAAGTTGAAAGAAAATGAAAATGTTACTAGGTTGAACTTTTAAGGTTGGAAAACGGCGCCCTGAAAATTATGAGGACACTTTAAATCTTTTATTTCCCTTATCCTTTTGTTTTTTCTTTTAATTTTTCCTTTGGATATTAATCTTCCCAAATTTATAGATGATTCCATCCAACATTTAATAACCTGGTTGTTTTAGTAAATGAAGCTTCAGTTCAAAATTTAATTAGAAGGCTTTTTTCTGTTAAAACTTACTATAAATAATTCAATAGACTTTGCCTTTTTCTTTTTAAGAACTTTTTAAGAGTTGAAGGCGATTTGAATTAATGTTATTTGTTCTTTTAATTCTTTATTTTCCAAAATTTTAAAAGGAATTCGGTTTAAGGTTATTTATATTTTTTAAAGATTGCCCTTTTTTCGTTTACTTTTTCTAATACTTTTGGTAAATTGGCCAATTTAAAAGTTATTTATTTTTTTTGCTTTTCATCCAAATTTTATTTTACAAAAAAAATTTTTCCCAATTTATTTTATTTGGGGTTTTCTAAAATTGATTTGCTTGTTTTTTTTTATCAAGGTTTTGGGATTTTTTTGATGTCAGAAACACTGAATGGTTTTTTCTTTCATTTCAATTTGTAATTTAATTATTTCCCGAGTTTGTTTAAAATATTAAGTTTCCTTTCCAGGCCAAAAGAAAATATAAATTTTTTAATTTGGGTTTAAGAAATTTTCCAATTTCTTTTTAAAATTTCCATTTAAATTCTAAAATTTTATTGGGGAAATAAATTAAAATTTTGTTATAAAGGGCTTTGAATTAAATTTTTTTCAAAAAGGGAAAGTTTCCATTTGCATTGACCTTATAGCCAAACAAATTTGATTTTTAATTTTCCAACTTAAAGGTTTTACTTAGAATAATAAAACGGGATTAATGAATAAGTTTTCCTATTTTTATATTTCAATTTCTAGAAATTTTTGGTTCTTAACATGTTTCTAAGGGATAAATTTTCACAAAATTTACCAATTGGTCAGAATTTCAACTCCAATTTTTGGGTTAAAGGGGTAAAATTAAATTGGGTGGTTTACTAAGTAGGGTTAAGTTTGATCTAACAATTATCTGGTTATTTATATTTTAAAAGGTTTTGTAAATTTTGTTTTCAATTGGGGTAGGGCCTTTTTTGCTTTTTTAAATTTTTTTAATAAATTTTGATTTTTTTGTTATAGGCCAACATAAATTACAGTGGGTTTTTTCTCGGAAGATTTTAATTTCCAAAAGATTTTTAACCCGCAACTTTATTTAAGGGAATTCTTTTAGCAAAACTATTTTCCATTGCTTTTTTTCATTTTTCTTTTTTTCCAAATAAAGGAAAAAAAATTAAACATAATTTTGTATTAAAAAAACCAATGATATGGAAAAATTTAAAATTAATACGAAATTGGCAAATTAGTCTAAGCACTTTTTCAATTATTAGCAACATACAAGTTATGCTATTATACAACGGCTTAGTAAAACGCATTTTTCTCCCGTATGTGTTATTATGATATGTGATATGTAAATGTTGAACTTGTCGAAAAAATTGGAAAAGCACTGAAAGGACAGAAGTTTTAGCACACTTAATCAAGTATTTTCCTGATCCTAAAGAAATTCTTCAAACAAGGCCTACTAGTTTCGACTTCATTCACGATACCTTTGTACCATCGATATATGGATGATATTTTCACATCTATTCTGATTGGAAAAAAGAAATAAATCTTGGAGATCTTCAACTACTTTCACCCCCGCCTAAAATTCACTATTGAGATAGAGTCACACGATAACAAACTCGCATTTTTAGATATATTGCTTATTAAACGCCAGAATAGAATAGTCACTAATTGGTATCAAAAACCAACGTTTTCTGAGAGAGTATTGAACTTCCAATCGAAACACTCATTCACGCAGAAAATCAACATCATCAATAATTTGAAACAACTTTCTGCGAAAGAATTTCACAAAGAAAACCTCGAAAAAATGAAGAATATTCTGATCAAAAACGACTACCTGTTGGGATTGGTTTAAGATAACCTTTCGTAAGTCAAATACGGAAGTATGTTGTGAATTCGCAGAGCGGTAGGAATTGCATTCAAATGGTTACAAAAATATATATTAATCTAATGGCATCAAATGTTGAACGTAACATATTTTTTGTCAAATATTCGAATAGAAGATATGAAGTGCAACCTGCAGGAACTAATAAATTTGGAAATCTTCCGAGAATTGTCGCCCAATTTTAAAGTAGCCAAATCCTTCATTGTATACCAACATTCTCCAAAATACTAGAACTAACTATTTCAACTCAGCTTGTATCATACCTAGTAGTTCAGTGAATCTGTCGAAAAATAAATCGTTTTGACGGTATAATTACCCACTCGATGAAATTTGGTACACTTATTGAAAATGATGTAACTAAGCTACCTTTGCGATGGCCTCGCTGAAATGTTAGCGGTTTTTTGAAAAACTCAAAAAAAGTAAAAAAATGCATTTTCTCGAATTGTATGCATCGTACAGAAAATTTTATTTAACAAAAAATGTATAGGACGTTGCGATCTACATTTTTGTCATTGGTGCAATGCTGCACGACTAAAAGCGCACAAAGTAGGTGGCGCTAAAGTATCAAAAAAAGTGTTTTTCATGTTTTTCGCCCTGAAAATGTTGTTTCAATGCAAAAGTTTAAATGTAAGAGTTGTTTCTTACATTAATATCAACAACTTTTATTCAAACATTATTTTTGTACAACTTACCATTTTGAAGCTGCAGCTTGCAGAAGAATGAAAAATCCAAATATACTGTTGTACGCAGTATGAGTACACATCGGTAGTGCACGTTTAAATCAAGATTTTACTAATTTAATTTTTCTTAGCAATTAAACTTCAATAAATAAAATTTTAATTTGTATTATCCATTATTTGATTCGCATTCTGTTATGAATTATTTATTGAACTCTCAATGTTATTAACAAAAACAATTTTTAATGTTCTTCAGTTTTGTTTTTCATTTTTTAAAAAATGTCATCAATTAAACAGATTTTTGAAGAGGTTTCGAAAATTTGGATAAGGGAAACAAACAACAATTCAATTGAAGTCATTATTTGAGTTTTAATTTTCAAGTAATTTTCAACTCTTTCAGTGGTCGCATGAGAAAAAGGCTACTCAGTCCACCTTTTTTATGCTTCCAATGAAGAGGTTCTTTATATACTAGGTGATCGTTTTTATGTACATGTTTTCATTTCATAATGATTGTTTGACAGTTTTGAATCTATGCTAACTGGTTGTTCCGCATTGCTAATTTATCTTTTGTTAGAGCTTCGTCGTTTTTTTCTCAGTGGTTCTTGCTTTGGAGATTCACTTCTGGCGCTTTCTGGCGGCCGATCGTCTATCACTCTTTTGCGCCTTATTATTGCTCATTTTCTCCGAACATGACCTTGATACTAAATGTACTAGTTGGGAAGGAAAATCCAAATCATCGTCATCAAGAAAAGTGTCTTCTTCCACCTCAATACCTACCGTTAGCAGAACAGTGTTGTATATGCAGCGCTATGTATTACTATAACTTGTAAATGGTAAGTTGTACGAAAAAAATGTTGAAAAAAAAATTGTTGATAATAATGTAAGGAACAACTTTTACATTCAAACTTTTGCATTAAAACAACATTTTCAGGGCGAAAAACATGAAAAACACTTTTTTTGATACTAGCGCGCCACCTACTTTGTGCGCTTTTAGTCGTGCCGCATTGCACCAATGACAAAAAATGTAGATCGTAACGTCCTCTACATTTTTTGTTCAATAAAATTTTCTGTACGATGCATGCAATTCGAGAAAAATGCATTTTTTTATTTTTTTTTTTGAGTTTTTCAAAAAACCGCTAACATTTCAGGCCATCGCATAGGTAGCTCAGTTACATCATTTTCAACAAGTGTACCAAATTTCATCGAGCGGGTAATTATACCCGCACCAAATGTACAGATTGACTGAACTATAGTACGAGAAAAAATTTTATCACCTTCACAACGTGGATACGTCAAAGAGAAGTCCACAAAGACAGCAATCTTTGAGCTCTAGAAGATTCAAATGTGATGGTTAGGTTAGAAGGCATTCGATACCCTGTCCAATGATCTCATCCTACAAAAATTACAATCTTATGGGATAAAGGAAAAAACCAACCGTAGACCAAGAGTAATGATCTCTCAGAATGAGAACCAAATAATATCGCAGGCAGAACTCATAGAACTAGAAGTACCACAAGAAAGTATTTTAGGACCCATCATTTTCAACATATTTTTAAATGATCTAGATACCATATTTGATTAAACAAGTATCAAAATTTTGAATTATGCAGATGACACAAATTTCACAGTCATGGCAAAGACATTCCTAGAAACGTGTAAACTGACAAAATTAACCCTACTGCAAGAAGGCTAATGGTTTGAAGCAAATGGTTTATGAATGAATGCTGAAAAAACAAATGCAGTGCTATTCAAAAGAGCTCAT
Source organism: Micraspis discolor (assembly GCA_030674115.1). Taxonomy (NCBI): domain Eukaryota; kingdom Metazoa; phylum Arthropoda; class Insecta; order Coleoptera; family Coccinellidae; genus Micraspis; species Micraspis discolor. Next base: position 431,231 of record JARTUT010001328.1, read on the forward strand.
TCATGTTTTCAAACACCAGAAAATATTCAACTTTGCAACTCTTCTCGGAGTCAGATTAGGTGTTGTAATTTCCTAGGTCTCAAACTGGAGGAAACTCTTGATTGGAGTGAACACATCACCAACCTTTGTGCTCAATTGAGCTCTATCTGCTACTTACTTGGGGTACTCCTGAACTCTATGTCAATGACAACCATTTACCAAGCATTGGAATATTGGAATAGAAAATGGGGTATGGCATCATGTTATATGGTAGCTCACATAACTTGGACAGAGCGCTGAATATGCAAAAGAGAGCAATTCGTATAATCTGGAAGATAAAGAGAATGGAGTCGTGTAGGGGAATATTTAAAGAAATGATTTATTAACCGCACCAGCTATACATATTCAGGAATGCTTGATTTTCACTTTTAAAAATATGTATTACTTTGAAGAGAAAACACTAAGTAATTATAGCCATAAAATTCCCGCAGCACAGACTTAGCCTCACCGAAAAAGGACCTTAATCATTACCACTTGCCACTTTTAATTCGGACAATCGAACATTTGTACATACTGTAAATATCTAGTATTTGTAAAAGAGTGGAAAAAATTTTGATTGTTCGAGTATTGACTATCATTGACTGGAGTGGAAGCATCTATAAAAACTCTCTGAAGGTAAGTATGAGATGGTTTTGTACTCTTGCTAGCTGGAGCATTTTTCACAATAAATCAAATTGAATAAATAAATAATTTTTTTACCGTTACAATTATTTTTAGCCATTTTCAAGTCATTTCGAAATAAGCTCTTCCCAACAGAGTATGCAACATCGTTATTGTCCAACTGTATTCATGATCTCTGAGATGCCAAGAAATACATTCAATAATACTCATGGTAAATCTGTTCATCGACCAATTCTCTCACAATCCAAAGCGTATTATCGTATAGAAGGTGCAGAACTTAATCAAAAATCTTAATTGTAACTTCCGTTAGTATACCAGGTTTACCGGTATGAAGTGAGCGTCAAGATACAAATGTCTTTATTTTTTTTGTATGCTATGACATCTGTGAAACATATTTAGTATACATCAAGTCTTTGAATAGACAACATCATATTTTCTCATCGTGTTAAAATGTCGAATTTTGTACCAGAAAGTGATGATTTGCGGAAAGCATCAATATTTTGTTTTCATTTGAAGAAAAGTGCTACAGATTCGAATAGAATACTTGTTGAGGTATATGGTGATGATGCTCTATCAGCAGCAATATGCAAAAGGTGGTTTTAACGGTTCAGAAATAATGATTTTGATGTGAGAAATGAAGAAGGTGGAAGACCTCCAAAGAAGATTGAAGACGCCGAATGGCAAACGATATTGGAATGAGTTGACACTTGGAATCAAACGCAAATGGCAGAAATGTTAAATGTTGTACCACAAACAATTTCTGACTGTTTAAATGCTATGGAAAAGATCCAAAAGTGTGGAAAATGGGTGCCACATGAATTAAATGAAAGACAAATGGAAAACTGAAAAAACACTTGTGGAATTTGCTTCAAAGACACTAAAGATAATCGGATTGTTACTGGCGATGAAAAATCGATTTATTTCAAGAATCCTCAATGGAAAGGATCATGAGTTATTCCGGGATAATCACCAATATCGACTGCAAAACCAGATCGATTCGGCAAGAAGACAATGATGTGTGTTTGGTGGGACCAAAAAGGTGTGGTGTGCCACGAGCTCCCAAAACCTATTGAAACTTTCAATTCTGATCGCTACTGACAACAAATGATAAATTTGAACCATGCATTCATCGAGAAACGATCAGAATGGGTCTGAAGACACAGCAAGGTAATTCTGCTCCATGACAATGCACCTGCACACAAAGCAAAACCGGTTTAGGATACCCCACCCGCCATATTCACCAGACTTGACTCCTTCCGACTACCATTTGTTTTCATTGATGGGACACGCATTGACTGGGAAGCACTTTGATTCCTACGTGGAGGTCGAAATCTGGGTGTCTGGTTTGTTCGCTTCAAAAGACGAACAATTTTATTGGCGTGGTATCCACAAATATCCAGAAAGGAGGTCAAAATATGTAGAAAGCAATGGCCCACACTTTGAATGAAATGTCTTTTACTTTCCCATTAATAATTTGTGTTTTATTTTCACAAAAAAAACTACGTGATTGACTGACTAATTCTAACTTTTCTTTATTCGTGTTGGCAGATTTTATGTCATATACAAGGTCACCTAAGTTCAAGTGCGTGTTAGACGTTTTTGGAGAACTGGACATATTTGAAACTTGAAAATTGGGATTATGATATTTATAAAAATTCTCTAACGAGCCTAAATATTTCTGGAGTACTTTCGTTTATACAAGGTGTGAAAATAAAGTTTGAAAAACATTTTTTTTATCTTACTGTTTCTGACGTGATTGGGTTTTTAATGCTGAACTCATTTCTGTTCAAATCTTCAAATATCTTTAGTATTTGCTTTTACAACATGAATCGCTATTTGAATAGTGAAATCTTTTAAGACGTCTTCAAAAGTATGTGGAACAATACGGCCCACATTTTGAATATTTGACCTAATCTTTCATTGTATTGATTTTAGTTTTATTCATTGGTTATTACATTTTATCATCATAATTGCCAACGAATGAACCATTTTATATATTTTACATGAATTTGATGATTTCTTATTGATAAGATAAGATAATTTTGTATTCGCTAAGAGGCTTTGGAACATACAAAACGAAAGTTTTGAGAAATACATTGGATTCGCAAAATCCTCTAGAATTCACAGTGAATGAAATTTAAATGTATTGTGTTTAACTAAAAAATCATAATTGAAAATTATATTCCAAGTCTCATTATTCAAATAGGGATGGTTCATATAGTCAAATCTAAAAGTAGAGATAAAGAATTGAATAAGGAACTGTCACTCGCCAATTTTGCATGGGATAATTCATCCCCAATGGTCAGATTATTTTAATTTGTCTCTACTTACAACATGACTCCAGATATCTCAAAGAAATCAAGTTATAACCAATTTATGACCATAGTTTCTAACACAAAATGGGAAGCACCTTGTGCTGATATTAACAGAAATAAATTCAGTATTGAATACGCATTCATATCAGAAACGAAAGATAAAAAAAAATTACAAATTAATTTTTCTCCATGTATTAACGATAGTGCTTCAGAAATATTTTAGCTCGGCAGAGAATTGCGAACAATATCATACTTTCAATTTCCAAATATGTCCAGTTTTCCAGAAACGTCTAATAGGAACTCGAACTTGGGTCGCTCTGTACATAAAAATTCGAGAAAGGACTTCAGATCGAAGCAAATCTTCTTCTGACTGAAAACAAATGAACCTTCGCATTGATGTACCTGTCTTATTCTGTCTCATTGTATGTTTTCATGTTTTGTTACCATTGTCCATTTCCAGTATCCCTGAGGAAAGAAATGACAATTAACAAGAGAATATCGTCTTTACAAATTTACAATTACTCCAGTCGACCAAACTGGGTACAGTTCCTGTTCTAGATATCTTGATAACTTTGTGTTATAACAAAATCAATTTTTTCCAGCTACCTAGTCAACGAAATTTTTGAGTGACTCTATATGATTATGAAATAGCCTCTTCACGACGCTTTCATTGCATTTTTCAATAATCGCCTCCTCAAAGTAGAAGATGAAGTCCATTCTGAATCCGATAAACCAATTCCGATATTCCATGCTCGCGGACATCAATCTACATAAATCAAAGACACCTTGTATTCAGAATCGCGAATTGTCCTTTACCGTTGTAGACAAAAAGATCGATATCCACACAGTACAAGGGTATACCGTAATGAGATCATCGCGGACGATCCCAGTGACTAATAATAATAATTATCATAATGTCGGTCAAGAACTTTCTCTGGAGAAGAATCTCAAGAATTGTGGTAGCCGATCGCGGCGTCAATTGGCGATTTCCACGTAGAATGGCGATAATTGATACCTTCTTAGACGTTAACATGCCGACGAAAATTGATTTGAATAATTAGACGATTTGATTTGGAGTTGACAGTCGTAATTGATATAATTATGTTTTGGAATTTCAGAGGATCCTCTCCTCTTACTTTCGTGAACCTTGATATCGGGAAATTTCGATTTTAGAAGGTCTGATGAGTAGAATAAAGTATACAGGGTGGCCGCGAGATTGACGTTTAAAAAAAACTTAGATTCCTCGTGTATCCGAAATACTCGATGTATGTTCCGCAATCAGTCACGATTTTCGTAACAAAATTCTAACAAAATAAAATATAAAACTATTTTGACTTTTTTCTTTGGCAATGAAATTTCTCTGAGTTGCACTTTGATACATAAAAAATCAGCTTTGTAACTTTGATGTAAGTTTAGGAAAAATTGGTCTCAAGAGAAAATCATACGTCGAGTGGATTAAGACCAAAACTTTAAAACATAAATAAAAAATGTAAATGAATAATTTCTTGATAACTGCATAAACCTAATGGTGCACCTAACTCCTAGCAATCAGGATTATATAAAATAAGCAGTACTTAAATGGCTATTTTTGCTAAAATCCGCCATCAGAGTCACCAAGCTGGAAATTCTTAAATTTTTGTTTCGTCTTTTTATGATTATTAGGGCTAAATTCATTTGTGAACTACTCAAAGTTACTGCTGGAAACATACGATTTAAGCAGAAACCAATCAAGGTTTTATTTATTAAGTTTTAAGTTCACTTATTTTGTATTTTCTGGGATGCAAAAATGGACTGGTGGTTGAGCTCAATTCTTTCATCTGAAATAACAATAGGCCAGAATGCCGTCCCTCGCATTCATTGTGGTAACATTCGGATTTCCATACTCTGGAAAACATACTGTCATCTGATTTGGAAATTTTAAAGAATTATTTTATTGAGTGGCGATTATGTCCAAATCCCAACAAAACAGAGGTATCTTGTTTCCATCTGAATAACCATGAAAATATAGAAAATTGGCTGTAACTTTCAATGATTCTCCTGTCGAACATAATTTCTATCCAAAATACTTAGGAGTTAAATTAGATTCATCTCTCAATTTCAAGGCTCATTTAAATGATCTGAGCCTAAAACTAAAAACTAGGAATAATATTGTTCAGAAATTAGCTGGATCCTCTTGGGGTGCTGATGCTTCCACTCTTCGTACAGCATCTCTAGCCCTAGTCTTTTCTGCAGCTGAGTATTGTTGCTCTGTTTGGTTTAATAGTGCACATACACAAAAAATAGATGCACAATTGAATACATCCATGAGAATAATTACTGGCACCATAAGATCTAAGACCGATTCATTGGTTACCAGTATTGTCTAATATTGTCCCTCCCCATATTCGCAGACAGACTGCAGCTCTGAATTCTTGGAATAAATATCATTCTTTTCCCAATTTATTCCCAATTATTTCATATTTTCCACAAAATAGAATTCCCAGAGCATTCATTGTGGTAAGAGCTCGCGCGCAACAATCCTAGCACAAAATTAGATACCTGCTTGCCTGCTTACCTCCCACACCACCTTAGTCGTACTCATATTGTGTTTCTGCTAGTCGTGTCGCTATTAACAATCATCCACGGTATATTTTTCTTTTTCATTAGACCACTTTGCTTGTTTGGAAGTGTTGTGTAAGATATGAGTTAAACTTTGAGTGAATATGCAGAAATACATTACTTCCATAGAGTTGCATGAGGAAACTTCCATTAAGTAGCGCGACTGCATTGCGGTGGACTGCAACCTCTGCATTATCCTGATTATCGTGTTTTCATAAACATGCATAATACTCTAATAGCAGGCCGCATTCCTGGTGAACGCGGTGGTCGGGAAGGTATCCCTTGAGTTGATGTGGATCGCAGATAAAGAGTTCTGGAAGAAGTGCAACGAAATTCGTCCACAAGTACGAGGAGTATGGCTCGTGCTCTGGACACACTATGATCATCAATCCAAGACATACTTCAGGAAGAAAGTTACCATGCATTCCACATCTAATGAGTACAATATCTTCTACCAACAGACCATCAGTTACGAATATAATTTTGTCGAACAATGTTATAAAAGGAACAAGAGGATCCTGGATATTTCAATAAAGTTTTGTGGACCGATGAGTCACGCTTTGAGCGATACATACGTGGGCTACTGAAAATCCGCACAGTAAGAGAGATTCTAATTTTCAACACAGATTTACTGGGAACTTGTGGTCTGGTACTCACAACGGTGAATTTATCGATCCATTTGAACTCTCATCCAGACTAGATAGAGAAACATACAGAAATTTCTTGGAAAATAAACTTCCATTACTGTTGAAAGATGTAAATCTTCAGCTACGACGCACCATGATATTCCAGAAAGACGGTGCCCCATGTCATGCAACAATAGTACGAAATTTCTTGAACGAAAATTACCCCAATAGATGGATCGGACGAAGCGGTTCAATTAGGTGGCATCCACCCTGTCCTGACCTTAACTCCATAGACTTTTTCATTTGGGTTTTTTTAAAAACAAATCGCCTACGCTAGGGAATCTCCGAGTGAAGAAGAACTAAGGCAGAAGATTGCTGAAGCCGAACGTAAAATAAAATAAAACAGGGAAGCTTTTAGGCGATTAAGAGACAATTTTTTACATAAATGTATATTGTGGATTGCCGCTGGAGGTGGTAATTCTGAAAATCTGTTATAAATTCAATAAATAAATTTTCTTTCACATTATTGTTACTCGTTCATTAACAAATCCACCTCTTACTCAAGAAATTTGTTAACTAATCTAAGTTTATTTTGGACAATAATTGAATAGAAAAAATTCTAACACACCAAATGTTAGCTTATTTGCAGTGAATTTGTAGTGAATTTTGCCATAATAATAATAAAAAATTCAGAAAGCACTGACGTGAGGCCAGATTGCTTTGGCGCTCTTGTTGAGCTACTTGCGAGTAAATATTCAAACCATAACAAATCTATAAGCACTCTGATCACGTGAATAATAGTCTTTTCCCGTACTATGGGACACTGTAATGCTAATATGGACGCCAAATGAATGAACAAACCTATATCTCAAATTAAAAATAACTACTCATAATTTTCCCCAAGTTTTGTTCGAAGCTATAATTCCCTTTCCCTCAAAACTTATGTCACTGCTTTTCTGAATTTTGACAACGTTTATTATTTCAGCCACCGAGATTGAATTCTATCTCTATGATGACACTGATTAATGAGTCCGATCGCATATCGATCTGTGATGGCCATCGTTCATAGAAAATCATCGGGACGTATGTCATTTCTGTTTTCTCTTAAGTAAATATTGAGTAAATAAAAAAAATGATCATATCTTTAGATAGAAAAGAGCTACGACAATGAAATTTGAGGATAAGTAAGATATCGATCACCGCAATATATTCAACAATTTCATTGAAATCCGAAAAATATCTTATGAAATAGTCAGGATTAAAAATTTTTTTTTTGGGGAATTTTTTTAAAATTTTCTAGCGTGATGATTTCTGCGAAATTTTGCGAGGTGTTTTTTTGCAGCCTCCCTCAACAATATTTCAAGTATCGATTTGATCGGATGGATATTCTGGTAGTTATTGAGGAAACAAAATTTCAGATGCTCATAACTACTGAACCATCCGAAGGATTTGGCCCAATAACTAACTTGACCGAGATATTTGGACAATTAACCTATTCTGAAAATATGAAAACTCTAGCTGATTCCTTATGGATGCGAGAGAGGATACGGCCGGCCGGCCGGACAGACTCAACTTTCGCCACGAATTCTTTATCAGGGAGTCGAACCCAATCGATTGAGACCATTTTCGGCTTGATATTCCAAAATAACAGACATTCGGGCAAAATGATAGGCACTCTGTTCGGGTGAACAAGAGAGCCAAAAAGACAAAAAAGTTTTTTGAGAATTTCCACCTTGATTAATTTGATGGCGGATTTTAGCAAACATTGCCCATTAAGAACTGTTTATTTCAAATGGTCCTGATTGCTAAGAGTTAGGCGCATTTTATACGTATCTTCAGTAATCAAAAAAATATTTATTTACATTGTTTATTTATGTTCGAATGTCTTAATTCACTTGACGAATTTTTTTCTCTTGAGAGAAGTATTGTTCCTGAACTTATATCATAGTTACAAAGCTGCTTATTATGTGTATCAAAGTACGACTTATGGAGATTTCATTGCAAAAGAAAAAAGTCTAAATAGTTTTATACTTTTTGCTCAGAATTTATTTACGTGATTGAGGACAAAAGTTTTGAAATTTTCTGAAAATAATTATAACTCGATAACTGAATAATCGCGGAACATACATGAGGTATATCGGATACTCCATGACAGGAGGAATCTAATTTTCATTTAAACGTCAATCTCTCGGCCACCCTGTATCATCAGTTCATGAGCGTAGACTAATTCAAATTGTATCACCCGTTTTCATCATAGACTTATCACACAGCGTTGACGAGGCTTCCGATTTTTCGGCATTTCTACCGATTTGCAGTTATTTAACGATACACCGAGAAGTTACGGTAATCTACGGGTTTTTCAGTTGCCTAGATATCAAAATAAAACCTTTCACAACAATAATTGAATCTCTTATAGCCTAAGACGCCAACTCTCGCGATTATATTGAGATGCATAGCGTTCTTGTTAGTTGCTCCGACTCAAGTAATTGTGAGTCGAGTTGTAAACTATAATTTTATAAGCCCCAGTTCAATTCTGAGGGCTTTTTTTGGTACCTTTCATTTATGGCGTCTATAAAGTTGAATCTGGTTCCCCGAAGCAGTAATAATAGTTTGAAGAGAAGAAAAGTCACACGGAGATAGATCAGATGAATAAGATGGCTGGTTTATGGTATTTATCGAGTGTTGGGTCTTAAAATCTTCAATAATCGTGGCTCGTCACAAAACTGACCGTTTATGTCGAAATGATTCATTTAATATGGAATAATGTATGCAGAAAAGTACTGACTCACTGATATCACAGTTTTTCTAATTAGCAAAGGGGATGATATGTCTTCGTTGTACTACAAATCTAAAAGAAAGCAGTGAGGTAGTTATTTTTGTATTGAGATGTAGATTTGTTCATTCATTGTGGCGTTTGTATTAGTATCACACTATTCCAGTGTGCGAGAAAAGACTCCTAGAACAAGCCGCTCTCAACCTCACGACCGTGCTCATCTACTTTTTTTCGTTCATGAACATCCCTAATCCGAACTGGCTGTTCGAAATCGTTCACAGCAGGACCATATGTCCTAGAAGGTTACACGAATCAAGATGATTCTGCATCCCACGTTATCTCACAATCTCTCTGGTGAAGAAGGATAGTACACAGATGATGACATTTGTCGGCTACCACGTTGACCTCTACGGTATCGTTCAATCAGACAGACCAATCTATCATTAAGATTTTGGTCCATTTCGATGTCGATATTCATGAGAAGTTTGATTAATGATTGATTTTATGGAGATGAATGAATCGCCTCCGGTGTGTTGCCAAACAGAGATCGCTTTGTCCACTTGAGAATGTGCGAAAATGTTCGTTACTAATTAACACCTACGGCTTACCTTCACTCGAGTGAATTGTTTAATAATTTCTTTATCTTCAAAAACCACAGCATTTTTATAGCATGAAACAAATTGTTCGAGTATTTCGGATACCCGGATTATTTACTTAGATGTGTGGCAGAAATTGAAGATTCCTTAACTTTTATATGGTAGATGTTGATTTTAATCTTATAAGAGGGATGTTTAAAAATATATTTACACATTAAAATAGATAGGTCACTTGTACCTTTGGCGCCATCTTAAAACGCTGAAAAGTATCACCTATACGAAAAAAATTTAATTTGATCACATCGTCTTCGAATCACTTAGGAACCCACTGTTGATTTATGGCAGATGTATTGGATCCATTGAACTGTTTTGCCATAATTTTCGTCATGTCTGATGCATATTTCTCGAATGAAAAATGAAATTTTATGGAACTTCCTAGGAATAATTTCTTCATTTTGTTTAAATATTCGCATTGGCAACTTCTACATTTATATTCACTTGGGAATATAGCACAAGTTACTAATACCGTCTCTGAGGCGATACTTCAAATCCGGAGATTTCAGATTTAATGTCAAAAATTTGTCGTTCGCACCTGCTGTGATTCCTATGTTAAACAAGGTGTCCAGAAGGAGTATCGGGTAGTTGTAAGTTCAATAAAACAAAAAATATCTGTGAGCAATGAAATAATTTATTTTTTATTATTAACATATGAACTGGAGAATGATTTGATAAAGATGTTATCCAAATGATGACCGTTGCGTTGCTGGCACTCTTCTAAACGGGAACGAAGATTGACGATAAAACGTTGACACATAGTTATTGATATTGCTGCCATCTGACCTGATGTTTTACTTCAACTGGGTTAGATTCATCGGATTATTTCGATAAACCTTACTTTTAAGGTATCCCTATGCAAAATAGTCAAGAGGGCTAAGTTCGGGGCTTCTGGAAGAATCGTTGATGTTGCTCCTTCGCGAAATGACTTTATTAGGGAATAATTGGTTAACAATTTCCATTGAATCATTTGAGTTATGGCAAGTAGCCTCATCCTGCTGAAACTACGTTTTTGAGTTGAAACCTGCAAACTCCAGCAACTTTGGGACCAAAAAATTTCGCTACATATCGCAATAACGGTCAATATTCACATTAATTGCTCGGTCTCGTTGATCTTCATGAAAATAAGATCAATTATGCCATTAGCATCTACATAATCTACAAAAATGGTCCTACTGAGTTTTTTTAAGAGTCACCAGTTCTAAGATATCGCGATTGTAAGAGTGGGGTAATATGATATGCACACATTTCCACGCCACCTGCGAGGTAGTCTATTGGCTCGATTTTTTTTCACAGTGGTTTTCCGAGTAGGCCTAATCCACGAATTGAAACTATGTTAATTCCAAAGAAAATACTTTTGTGAATGCATAACTAAAGATATGCAATAAATATATATTGAGTAACTCTAATTGTTTTCGTTGTTTCAATTTCTTTCAGACTTTTCCAAGTCCTCATCAATAGCCATGTCTTTTTCTTTTTCTTCCTCGTCCTGAACGTTCAAAATTGCTCAAATTAAGGCGAATGATCAGTATGTTCATCAAAAGTACACATGAATCTTCCTGTGATGTTTTTAAATCAATGTTTTACAAGATTGATCTTGGCAACTGGAGAACACTGGAGAGAATGCTGGAGAACAAGAGTAGCCTACTTTTTTGCAGCCACATTTGCCACTGTAGCCTTTCTGACAATTACATAAAATGGTATTAAGAAATTGTTGTTGAGCAGGTTGCAGTAGAATAGAAATCGATTTCAAATAATTATTTATTAACACTGATTACTGGTGACGTCCATGATATCAATAATTAAGTAAGGATTGCAGGATTTTGGACAAATTCAATGTAATCAAAAATTTAACACATCGCCAACGTTTCGAATCTTATGTGATTCTTTATCGAGGCTAAAATATCAAACAAATACTTATTTATTTAGAATACAGAGTATCTATAAGTATAAACGGGAAAGCCCCTTTAAACAACAAAAACGATACAAAAAAAAATTTTCATACAATAGTACAATTCAAAATCTAGCCTAACCATTAGTACATATGTGCTGACACAAAAAATCAATGAATAATAAAAACAAAATAATCTACACTGCAACTTAACTATCTACTGATTACGTTCCCGAAAAATTGCACGCACCCCGAATTTAAATGGAGCAAAAGAAGCGAAGAAGTCCAAATGATTGGCAACATCATTAGCCAAACACAAGCAACGATCGGGAAAACAATTGGCACCATAGTTGGTTCTATGTAAATCTACATGAAATAAAAACTTGTTCCTAGTGGTCGTACTGGGACAATTTAAACCAAAATTTTGGAGCAGATCCGGACAATCAACCATTCCACTAATGATTTTAAACAAAAAAAAACAGATCGAACATTTTACGACGAAGAGCAAGAGCATCCAAATTGTGACCAAGACGTACAATTTCCATGTTATTACTTGAAACTTCCATATACGATCTGAAGGTTAGGTATCGCAAAAATTTACGCTGAACTCTTTCGATGATTTCGACCCTACAATTGTAAAACGTTGACCATATGATCGAACCATATTCCAATATTGACCGTACCAGGGACCAATAGATTATCTTTACAGTGTTAGCTGAGAAATCTCTTGAATTACGAATGAGAAGGCCGAGCATACGGCATGCTCTTGATGCAACCGACGATATATGCTCATCAAAGTTGAGCTTAGTATCCAATATGACGCCAAGATCGTTAATCACCTCGACGGTGTCTAGAGTGAATCCATCTATACTATATCTATGTTCGAGTACGCTACCAGTTCTACAGAATCTCATCATCTTGCACTTATTAACATTCAATGGCAACAAATTGATCATTGACCATTCAAAGACTTTGTCAACTACGGCCTGTAAACTGAAAGCCATACTGAGCTCATCAACAACTGAGTACACTTTCATGTCGTCCGCGAATAACAAGAACTTCACCTCACCAAACTGACCACCCATATCGTTAATAAAGATATTAAACAAAAGCGGGCCCAAATGAGATCCCTGAGGAACTCCCGACGGAACATCAAACTTAGGTATAAATGGAATACCAGCAAAGTCAATTCAACACTCACCTCGTATTTCTTTTTTATAGCGTTTCTACAAGTTAATAGAATTTCGTATTATTTATGTAAAAGGGAATCAAAATCTTAAATTATGGTTACATTCAATTTAGATGTTTTGATATGAAACGTGTTGTCAATACGACAGCGAGGAACACAAAATTGTTTACTGGCATGTTCCATAAATTATACATAAATGCAACATGATATTATTCAATCTTTCCGTACAGAATTTAGACCATTTTGTGCTCCTGAAGAAGTACTATTGCATAGAATTAAACTATCATAAATTAAACTTAGATGTTGGATATCTTCTCTGAAGTTAACTGTGTTATTGGATCTTATATGAATCATTTCACTGATTAAGCGCCTATTGTAAACAGGTTCGTAATCCAAAATTTTGACATTGTCGAAGTTAAATCCATCTCCTTCAGCATGGACGTGTGCAGTGAGAGCTCTTTTTTGTGTCGTGTTACATTTTCTCGTATCATTTTTATACTGTTTAATCCTTTCTTCTAGTAACTGTTTTGTCTGGCCTATGTAGCATTTTGTGCAGTTGTTGCATTCTATTTTATAAACTATTTCAGATCGTTGTAGAATTGGTGTTTCTTCTTTTAGATTGGTGTAAAATTTCTTTTTGTTATTCAGAATATTATAGAAAGCTGCAACACAATTGTATTCTCGGAAAATTTTATCTATTTTATATGATAATGGAGGGTGAAATGCTAGTTTGAAATATTTTTTAGGTGTTATGTTTTGTGGTATTGATGTGTCTTGTGGTCTATTCTTTATGTCTGTACGTTTAGCTCTATTGTAGATATTTATAAAGGTTTTTATGTAGTATGTTGGTTAATTGTTATGCTTTAGGATTTCAGTTACTTTATTCAAATTTTCTGTTCTATACTCCTCATCATTCAGAGTGATCGCTCTATTTATCAAATTTGTTGCCACATTCTTTTTTTGTGAGACACTGTGATTGGAATAGAAATTGACACATCTACCTGTGTTAATCGGTTTCGTGTACCAATTTGTTTTTAATCTATTTTTGTCTCTGATGACTAATATGTGTAAAAATGGAATACTCTTGTTTTTTTCTTTTTCCAGAGTGAATTTTATCTTTTGATGGAATGAGTTAAAAATGTTTAGTGTCTCTTCAATTTTATCTTAATTATCAGGTATTAAGAGTAATGGATCATCGACATAAAGTTTTATTAGAGGAATATATAAATTCATATTCGAAATCGCATATTCAAATAGTGTTAGCATAAATAGGTTAGCAAATGTCGGTCTAGCGGGAGGACCCATTGCTGTACCTTCTGTTTGAGCATAGAAAACTCCTTCAAAAACGAAATATCCCCCTTCAAAACATAAATCTACGAGATGAATGAATTCTTTCTTTCCCAAATCCGTGAAATTACGAATAAAGTGCCATTGATTTTTTATTGTCCTGATAACCAATTCTTTCGGAATATTTGTGAATAAAGAAATTACATCTAATGACACCAATTCATAACCTTCTGGTACTATGATTGATTTTAATTCTTAGGCCAAAATGAATGAGTTTTTTACATTAAATGCTGAGGTCGATATTACATCATTTAGTTTTTCATGTAAGAACTTCGCAATTTTGTAGCTGGGTGATTTTATGCTACTTACTACAGGTCTTAATTTGACGTCTTTTTTATGGGTTTTTCTGAGAAAGTATATTTTCGGTGTTACACTATTATGCGATATAAGCATCTTATATTGTGATTCATTTATGATTGACTCTTTCTTGAGTTGTTTAAGATAATTATTTATTTTGTTCTGAATTTTTTTGGTAGGGTCATTTGTCAATGTTTTGTACGTTGCCTCATCATTTAACATTATTTTAGCTTCTGTAACATGTGTTAAATTTTTGATTACATTAAATTTGTCCAAAATCCTGCAATCCTTACTTAATTATTATTTATTGATTTCCAACCCCAGTGTTCTGGATTCAATTGATTACCTGGCCACGTCTAAACTTGATAGTTTACAAGATACAAATGCTGAATCGCATAGATAAATTTCGTGAGCGATAAATTTCAGATTGAGGTTGAGCTTTTCCTTGTTTTAGAAAATATATAATATCATTAATCGGAGTCTGAAGTGAGTAGTATCAACAAATCAACATCTTCACGAACTACAATTATTGAGCTTATTGCATAGTTGTTGTGAATTGCTGTATCAATCACTAGTACATCTGCGTCATTCACAGCTTGATCCATCCAATACTTTTTAGTCGATGTTTTCCGAATTGTACAGTTCATATTATTGTATTCATGAAAAGGATACAAATAGAGTATGTTTACTTGTGTTGAATGCGTTAAATTGTACGAACGTGACATATATGTGCACATCTTGTATAACCACACTCTTACGATCGAGATATCTTAAAAAAAAAATCAGTGCTATTTTTGTAGAGAATTTTTATATCTGGCATAATTTTTTGATAAAGCTCAGTGTTTTCGAAAAAAATCAAGAAAAATTGAAATGTTGTCTTTGACCTCGAATAACTTTGGTAGCAGGCAAGCGATCGATTTGGACTTTTGAAATTTTCTTCCTGATGGTCAACCCAAGCTTTCCACAAAAATTTGGCTCCGTCGGAATTTTTGTTATTTGATCATTATTTTTATATCTAACTCGACTAAGCTAATTGGTCAACTGCCACAATTCAAAATAACCATCCATAGTTTTTTTTCAATTTCAATACAAACGTTTAAGAAAGTATTTCTTGCAATAAAATCTTGTCCTTTGGAATACTCCATATATCCAAATTGCAGAAAAGCGATGATCCTTCGGAAAAGAATGTTCTGAAGCCTCTACAGGAACTTAAAGAGGATGAATAATATTTTATAGACTTAAGGAGATGTGTTCAATACATCTCAAAAGCGGTCGATGCAAGGAAATCAATCCCTTTTCCGGTTTACCCATAATCGACCCAAATTGGCGGGTTCCGGTTCACCAAAAACCTTGTACATAATAAGAAAACCGCATTATAACTCGCTTTGTATAGGACCCGCAGGATTCGCCCCGTTTATAACAAGATTCATTACCGGAGATGAAATCTGCACCGAAAGAGGCGATCCGCTATTCTCTCTGGCATCCATAAACGGCATAAAAGAATGGACCAAAGAGGTTACAGAATTCATTAGCTACGCCCGAATAGCTCTTAATCAATAGTCCAAACATATTGGATTTCGGTCTCATGTTCCATTAATATTTTTTAATAGCACTAGTCGGTTAAAGTGTTCAGCCTTGGAACTCGGAACGTCGAATGAATAAATTACAGCAATAAGGAAATGAAGAGAATTTCATTGTCCCCGAAATATACGAACTGCATTTTTGAATTGATAATTTTCGAACTGGTTCTCATTTTTGCTTGTTTTGGTGTATATCGATCGATTGAGATAGCTCGTAATTTGTTGACGAGGAATTTTTTATGGAGGAACACGAGTTGAATTATTAGTTGGCCATTTACCACCATCTTATTGTTTCTTCACAACGTTTCAACAAACATCAACAATAAGAGTTGATGGTTATAGCTCAAATAGATGGATAGGATAGATACATAATAGATAATTTATGAATCCCTCTAGACACTACTGAAGTTGTATAGTACAAGTCAATTACATTAAATTTTCTATACAATATCAATACAGTTATACAATAAAATATATAGATCCCAAGTAACACATATACATAATTGAGATGTATAATAGATGTTCACCAGATCATCTAATGACAGTCATATTTCAAAAGATTAATCTTATCAAAACGATATCTAAATGTCCATCTAATTTATGTATTTCTCATAATTTTTTCAGATGCTAGATATAGATCATTTGATAGAGGGAATCTAAAATTATGACGAATATTTATGTTCAATAAACGTTTAATCATTGGTATAATGAATGTCTGATATACGTGTTTTTAATACTCTTATTTATGTAATGGAGAAACGTTTTTTCATCAGTTTTCATAGATATCTAATGCAAAATATTCCTTGATAAAATGTATGTCGAAAATGCGTTTTATAAACACTCTAGTTTATGTAATGAAGAAATGTTTTTAATCTGTCTCTCTAGATCTATCTAAACGAGAGGATATATTCATTGTCATAATGTATGCATGAAATACATTTCTTTAAAACTCAATTTATATCATGATCAAATTAATTTTAAACATTTGTCAAATTAAGGTTATATTCTCAGTACGCTTGTTTCAACTAGATCTCAACATTTGACATAAATCTTCATTGAATATTTTCTTCCGTTAATAGCCTTTTCTTTTTCCAGAGTCAGTGAAATGAGTTCATAAAAATGAATAAATTTTCATGACCATAAAACATAATTGATTGATTTCAAAACAATTTCAGGACATTTTCAACGAAATTTTGTATTTATCATGTCATCTCAAAGACTTTCCAAAAAAAATCAATGAAGTAGTAGTGTCAATTTGGTGAGGGTTTACAAGATGAAAGAAGTGTCATATTCTTCCTAGAAAAATATAACATCATAGATAGTAACCAGTATGGATTCAGACAGCAGAGGTCGACTGAGGATGCCATTAGAAAACTTATTGGAAACACATACGAGCATCTCGATAAAACAACCCCTTCGCTATGCCTCTTTATCGATCTGGCTAGGGCATTTGATACTGTTTCTCACAGTCAACTCTTAAGAAAACTGAGACACTACGGATTCCGTGGACCGGTTTACGCTCTGCTCAAAAGCTATTTGACGTGCCGCACACAAATAGTGGAAATTGATGGGTGTAGAAGCAGTGAGGAGACGGTTAATTATGGGGTTCCTCAGGGAACAGTACTTCTTGATTTACATGAACAGTTTACTCAAAGCAAAGTCAGTTGGCGAAGTATTCAGCTTTGCGGATGATACCGTAATCCAGTACTACGCAGACTCCTGGGAAGTACTAAAACAAAAAGTTCAAGATGACTTCGCTCGGTTGAAAGATTGGTTCAAGTGCAACAAACTCACACTTAACATCGAAAAAACAAGATACCTCCCATTTGCCTCATACAGGACAGGACTACCAAATATGGGCTCGATCAGAATAGACGATGAAACTGAAATACCAGAAACTAGCTGTATCAAATACTTAGGTGTAGTGGTCGACTGTCATTTGAAATGGAATGAACATATTGAGCATCTGACCAAGAAGCTGAGAAATCTTTTGTATAAGTTCAGATACATGAAAAAATATCTGAACGGCACAAAACACCTCATGATGTTGTATGACGCACTCGTTCAATCACAATTGAGTTATGGGATCACAGCATGGGGTGGAGTCTACAATAATCATCTGACGAGCCTGAGTGTCATGCAGAAATGGTTTTTAAAAATTATATTTGGAAAAAAAATCACTTTTCCTAGTAGACAACTTTACGCATTGGCTGGGGTTCTGGACATTAGACGATTATACGCTTTGAAAATTAATTGCAACATTTTTGTGAGAAAGATAAGTGTGAAGAGATTGGATCATGAATACTTCACCAGAAAAAAAGGATGTACTTACCTAAGACCCATAAATAAAAAGAGAATAGGACAACGATCGTTTTCTTACTTGGCCCCACATATATATTCAGTTGTACCGGAAGAACTAAAAAATATTAAAAGATTTCATTTATTCAAAGCAAAGATTAAAAAATGGTTACTCTCTTCAGATGGAGACTTTATCGAAGAATTATTTAGCGTCATCTGATACCGCAAAGTTATTAAAGTTCAACTTGTTATGACTAGAGGGGCAGAGTGTGACGAGGTGTTTTTTTTTTTTTTAATTATTATTTTGTGTGCCCCTATGGCCTGAAGAAGGTGTTTCCGTTGAAGTTTTGGGTGGTTGGGATTCTGAGAGTATGATGATCACAATTTGGGATTCTGAGAGTATGATGATCACAATGAGATGTCAATATATTGTTTCACGTTAGCACTTAATTTGAGTTGGTTACGCACAGGTGTTCACATTCTTGTAATTGATTACCTCTGTAACATAATTTTTCCTGTTTATTGGATGTATGAGAAAATAGTTCAATAAACTTTATTATTATTATATTATTCTATTTATTGAAATGAATTTTACATCCAACAATAAAAATCACATCTTTATTTTAATTTTTTGAGTAGATACCTCTGGTTAGCTAATCTCAGCCAATCTTAGATCGCCTCGATTATGGTGACCTCCGTAACATTTTCATTTGAAAAATGAAGAAATACAGCATCTGAAAAATGTTGTATGATCATTATATAGTACTTTAACTTCTACCATATATATATTTGCAGTATATCAAAAGTTTCAGGTATATTAATTATATGAATTGAATAAGGGTTTGTCCACTCACAGTTAGGGGATAAATGAATGAATACTATTTATAGTAACGCCAAGCTTTCGCATTTTTATTTAATGCATCCTCAGGGCTTCTATAAATGTACAATAATAATAATATCACAAAATATAATTTTTTTTTATTTCATAACTTAATGAATGTCAGATTTTTCAAATTATTGGCATTTAGCAACAAGAGATTCGTCATATTATAAAATATGTATTTTCTATAATTTGAATTGATTTGAATTGAAAAGAATTCCAAACGTAGTTCAGCGCAGACCATTGGGTGAAGTTATCATAAGCCTATACCTTGAATTCCCAAAAACTATTGATTTTTCAGAACCCGCAAAAATTGAATCCCTTCAATAATTAGTCGATTTCGTTGTTAAAGAGGCCAAAAACAAACTTTTCCACTTATTCCGGCCTCTAGAACGGAAAACAGGTGGAAAACTTTCAGATGAAGGAATCATCATTTATAAATGCATCAACACTTGTTATCCCATTTTCCGCAAGGATGAAAGGGAATATTAGACACTCGAAAAATCTCCACATTTCGCACTTGAAGAATTCCAGCAGCGATTTTCTTCTCCAGTGCAAAACAAAGCTCGGAAAAAGACATTTAAAACATCCGTTCAGCCGTTGGAGAGATGAATAATAAAAGGGATCCATGTTTATCTCATCTGTACGTTGCCTACATACTACAGTTGTTTAGTTTGCAATATTTGTCTTCCCTCATCCCGATCCTGGGGCGTCCTCGCACGACGACAGTCGCACACTCCTTCTTCTCCGGTTTTCGAAATGAACCGGAGCTATCGCTGCCGGATTCAATTTTCACGACGTAACACGGTTAAGAGACTGAATCGTGTCTGGAATATTGACTTTACAACTCATAAAGTTTAGATTCGCCCAGTGCAGCGCCCCCTTCAGGCATAATACGGGGTTTGTGTTACGGTACATTTGATTTTATGGCCTTCCGCCGTATTTTCACGTCTAAGTCGCCGGTAGGATTCCAGGATTCTGGAGCGAGAGGAAAGAAAATCGAAGAATCGAAATATTTAATTGTTGGATACAAGTATTCACTCAAAATAACTAGTATTTGTATAATAGTATTTGATGTGCAGGATTTAATTTTAACAATAAAGCAATGGCAACAAATAGAAATAATTTTATTTGTGTCTCATTTGTAAACGTCAGTTTCCAAAAACAAAATATTAATCAAGAAAGTTTATTTTATCAAGTCACTTACTTGTAAAACTGACAGTTAACTTGCAAAATTGTTATGTTAGTATTATTCACATTAGAAAATTTTGTTTTATCGTCATATATGTTGAAAATTATTGTACAATTGTTATTTATAGTAACACAGATTTTTGATGATGAAAGAGTTGATACTGATGATGATAAACCATTTGTTGACTCAGAAACTGCTGAACTCGAGGACTGCACAACATTTGTACTCTCCTTACTACCAAATTTGCTAGACATTTCAATTTTTTTGTTGACCGAATCATCGACATAACTCATCGCAATTTCATTGCTCTTCCACCTTCCTGCACGCTTTAGTGCTAAAATATCTCCACCCGAATCCACTAACATAGTGGCTTTACTACGAGTGGGATAATCATGACAATCACCATTCAGTGTCATGTCACTTTTATTCCTGTGTACAAACAACAATGATTCTAACAGGAAAATGCAAGGGAAAGTCAAAGTGCCCAGAGTAACAAACGCTCTTCTACAATCAGCGCTATAAGCAAGAGAAGCGACCATCCTCACCGCCCTCCACTGCAAGGCAAAAGTTCTTGTGCGAGATGATGAGTTACCCCACGCCAACACAGCATATCTCAGGAGGGACTCAACCACTGCAAAATATGCAGTCCTTAACACATTTGCGGATAGACGATGAGACATATTCCTTAAAAGGAAGATATTTCGGCTCAGTTTCGGAGCAAGGCGATCTGCATAGACATGCATGCCTCAGCGAAAACACAATTTTGATGGTCTTCTGTTCATTCACCAGCAATTAATTCGAGGTGAACCAATCCATGCCCCTCGCACGCTCCACTACACCCTCCTCAAGTCAGCCAGCAAGTCGTCAGATCTCACAATAACAGATGTCACAATAACGTATTTTTCCTTATTTTCTACATCATTCATGTTTAAGGAGAGAATTTCGTCACATCGAAAACATCCAAAAATTCCAAATATTTTTATAATTTTCGCCAGCAACCACTGGTCATCAGGAGCATGTAAAAGAAATTGTTCAGCCTCTTCTTTACTTAATACCTTGGCCTTTTTTGGCAAAATAGTAACTGGCGGCAAAATGACCCAAGAAATAGCTGATGTTCTACTAAAAAGAATGAGGCTTGATTTCATTGAATTGATACGAAGATTGTGCTTCTTCCCAAATTGCGTGATGGATCTCAGGTCAATATCAATGAGGAACGTGTAGTTTGGGCGTCGTCGGGATAAAAACTGAAATAAATTTTACTATCGCCAACGACAAAATGACATCGGCAATACTTGATGGAATCCATGAAATCTTTTGTATAAGCTAGAGAAAGAAGAGGCCCTAAAATAGATGCCTGTGGAACTCCTTTTTAAAATATCAAACCTGATGATTTCTTATTTTCCACTCTTAAAAACTGTCTTCTGCTATCCACGAAAGATTCAATAAATCTAAGGGATGTCTTAGAAACTCCGTAATGCAACTTAGTACTGAGAAGACCCTGGTTAATGGTATCAAAGGCCTCATTGAAATCTAGGAGAACCCGAACAGTTTCCATGCCATCATCCCAAGCGTTCAGGATATCATCCATAATATGAGCAAGTGCTGTTGGGATACTGTGTCACCTTCTAAAACTCAATTGATGAGATAGTAAAATACCAAAGAAATAGCAGTACGTTTATAGATCCATACACTCATTTCTCCAAGATCTCCGGTTAAAGGAAAAAAAGGATACTAATTGGTGTTGAATTGTTGAGAACAAGAATATTTCAACGAATATCTCAAAAAGACAGCATCCACTTTTAAGCGATGCAACTCTTAACCTCTAACGGCTGAAGCTCAGTTGAGCGCATGACAATAGAGAATATTAGGCCACAGTATAGATACCAACCAGTAATCGCACTCCGATTTTCTTGCACCAAGTCTAACTCGCGCATCTCGCAGGGAATGTAACCTCATATCTTGATCCTTGTTCATTGCTTTCATCAATAATTCTAAGATGTCGGGAATAATGTCATTATTATTATTTCAGACATCTTAAATAATTCCTTTGTATAATTAATTTGTTTAATATTTAGAAGAATATAATTTTTTTGAGATCTATTTAAAATTCAAAGAAGAAGTTGAAGAAAAAAATAGAACCTAACCTATAATTTAGTGGAATTTCTGTGAGTCAAAATCTACCATGAACCAGCAAATCTAATTTATTTAATCATTCATTTTCATTCCAGTAAGTATTCTGTTTCAACTTTGTGTTATTTTCAAATTAATTCCAAAATGATTAACAATTGTAGCGTATACAACTGCAAAAACAATAGTTTCAATAATCCCAAACTTTCTCTTTTCTCAATACCATTAGACACCAACAAGTGAGTGATACATATAGTATTGTAGAAAATGTTGTTTATTAAAAGCTCCGTTATTTGAGTAGTGCTTCATTCAATTAGTTGAGATTAGTTGATATATAAGGAACCAATGGAATTTCAGGAGGTTAACGCCTACTGTCGTGATTTCTTTACGATTACTTGAGATATCAGGAACCATTGGAAGTTCAGGAGGTTTACGCTTACTGTCCTCATTTCTTTACGATTAGTTGAGATATCAGGAACCAATGGAATTTCAGGAGGTTTACGCTCACTGTCGTCATTTCTTTACGATCAGTTGAGATATCAGGAACCAATGGAATTTCAGGAGATTTACGCCTACTGTCGTCATTTCTTTACGATAAGTTGAGATATCAGGAACCAATGTAACATTAGCAGATTTACGCCTACAGCAGGCTTAGTATAGTCGTAATTTCTTTACGATTAGTTGAGATATCAGGAACCAAAGAAATTTCAGGAGGTTCACGCCTACTGCATGCGTATGCAGAGGAGTGAAATTTTTCTAGATAAAACTTGCCACTAATTCTAAAATTCCATAACCAAATTCCTCTTTTCATAAATTGAATATAGTAAAAAATAGTATCCGTTCAAACTGAATCATCAACAATTCATTGAAAAAAATTGTTCGAAACAATTCAATATAAAGAGAAAGTTGTTTTTCATGAACTCGAAGATTAATGTTTTAGTGAAATTTAAGTATTGAGGATTTTATATCAAACACATTCGATGCTTTCAACCACCAACTACTTATTTTTCCATATAATACCTACTCTTCGAGTCAATCTTCGTTTAGAAAAATTTTAATGAGTCATTCCACTCATAAACCTATGATTTTTAACACATTTCAAAAAGTTTCAGAGGCTGTTCCTGAGTAAACCTTTGAGTAAATTTCATCACCAATTACTGTTTCTTTCAAAGTGATATTAAAACCACACTAAATCAATATATATTTTATTGAATGCGTTTTGTTAATGAGGAAATGTGATTACATTTACGGGTACATTATGAGCGGAGTCATAATTTTTATATGAATATAGACTAAACAGTGGTCCATACACTCTAAATATCACTGTGAAAATTTATTACCAGCTTAAATCAAAATAGTTAAGTTTTCAGTTAACGCAAATAACCTTTTCTAATCAATTTTTGATAAGATTAGATGCGCAGGGAGGAATGCGCGAGTTCCCTTTGGTGTAAGCGATTTCAGTTCAAAATCCACGGAGTGCGACTTCTGCTTGCTCCCTATACTGTGATTAGGCTCTCCTTTGGAAATTAACCGTGAATCATCTAGCACGCTATGACGAGACCCCGCGAGATGTTCTACGATGAAAAAACTGGTTAGGGCGAGAAATCGAGAGGAACTAAGTCCATCGGTAATTTTCTTTGTTCCTCTTCCGACGATCGGAAAATAACAGACAAGGGAACGTCATCTGGAATTATCATGAAGATTTCTTCAAGTTACTTCGAAAAATTGGCCTCCAAACTTCCGGCTAAAAGCAATTTCTATAAATGCTCCATCCTTGATTTTTCTTCTTATAGGTTTATCTTTTTTGAATATTATAGATGTATCGTTTCATTTTATCAAATGATTCTCATTTAAAGCATGCTGGACTAATCTAAATACAATTCTTCGTTTTTTAGTTTTCATTATTAGGTTTAACATTTGTTAGAAGGGTACTGAAGGTGCACAGATGATGAATATATAATATTCATATATATATATATACAGAACAATATTGGATCAAGGGTTGAGCCCTGTGGAACTCTACTTCAACAAGCCCCAACACCAATATACTGGCCAATACTACATTGTGGAGATAACTTTCGATCAATTCTTTCGATAATCTGAAAATTAATGAAATTTCTTTCACTAAAACGGATTATTATTAGAGTAAAAAACATACCTTATAATGAATATTGCTTGAGTAATCTGCTCAACATCCCAATTATATTCCGCCCAAAAAAATATCAGGTTCTCATTATAAATACTCCTTTGAGATAATCTGCAGTTCCCATACAAGACAAAAACCTCTAATCAGGAACATGAAAAGCCACTGAAAGGTTACCAACACACCCACCCCATTGCATAAGGCCAGCACTCCAACGTCCACCGCTTCCATCAGCCTGCACATTTAGTTCTTTATTATTTATTCAACGACTTCTCCCCGTGATGTATTTTTAATCTTGCCAGAATCCATCGACGTCCTTGATGATAAATGAAAAGGTCGATTAAATCATATTAAAAATGTATTTGTTTCCTTTATAGGGCCATGTTTGACCTGAACATATTCGGAAGGCTTCCATTAGTCAGGACCATAATTGGGATATCGCTGTGTTTACCCTTCGCTTATGCATGTTTTGGTAGAACAATGCTACGTAAGTATCAGGAAAATTTAAGCTTGGTGTGGAGATTTAACGAAGGGGATAATAAATTATATACTTTATTATGTAGAATTATTATTTGGGCAACAACCACAATTTCTTATTGTTCATGATATCATTATTCATTATTTTTACCTTGAAAACGACAGGAGCTGTCTATTAATACTTTGATACAAAGAACAATAAGAGATATTGGTTATTGTCTAGAAAATATATCTACACGAGTTCCATCATCAAAAATTCCTCCTAATCAACATATGAAGGTTCATTTAGAGGTACTCTTTGTGGTGAGTATTTAGTTGCAGATAGCGCATGCGTCGTGTAAACTGAAGTGGTATTCTTGTTCAGTAGTGTCTGACAATTCATAATAGAACGACTTAGCCCAGCATAGCGTCTACAATTTGATCATCTTTATTACGAAAATGGGCGTTCTCCGATGAATGTGTATCGGGCACTTAGAGCGACTTACAGTCAACATAATCGGCCTACCGACGCATAATTCGCACTACCATCACCATCAAGTTTGTGACTCAATATTCGTTATTGGATAATACTCGACCAAATTCACAACATCCAGCTCGTAGTGAAGAGAATATAGTAGCGGCGGGAAAGAGTGTATGTGATGACCCTGAAGTGTCGAG
The DNA here is from genome assembly GCA_030674115.1 of Micraspis discolor. Classification (NCBI taxonomy): domain Eukaryota; kingdom Metazoa; phylum Arthropoda; class Insecta; order Coleoptera; family Coccinellidae; genus Micraspis; species Micraspis discolor. Next base: position 456,931 of record JARTUT010001328.1, read on the forward strand.
TAGTCGCCGTTCTCAACAGCTTGGCCTTCCGTATTCAACGACTTGGCCGATTTTACGTAAGGATCTTTCTTTGAAAGCTTACAAAATTCAATTTGTTCCAGAACTGAAACTGACCGACCTACCGACTCGTTCAAGTTTTAGTCGTTGGGCTTTGATAAGCTTACAGAGGATCAACTCTTTTCTACAAAAGTTTTGTTAACTGTCGAGGCCCTGGCTTAATGGGTTCGTAAACAAAGAAAATACCCGAATCTGGGGTGATGAACAATTCGAAGATTCCCGTGAATTGCCGTTAAATCCAAAAACCAAAAACAATTGGTGTGGTTTCTGGGCCGGTGGAATAATCGGTCCATAATTCTTCAAAGCAAGGGACGGCCGGAATGCTTCTGTAAATAGTGACCGTTATCGCACCATGATAGCAGACTATTTATTGCCCGAAATTGAAGCCCGTGGTTTCGACGAAATGTGGTTCAAACAAGATGGTACCACTTGCCATACAGCCCGTGAAACCATGGCTTTACGACGAGAGCATTTCGGCGAGCAGATCATTTCACGCTTCGGATCAGTGAATTAGCCGGCTAGATCATGTGACATCACACCTCTTGAATTTTTCCTTTGTGGCTATGTGAAATCCAAAGTCTACATGGACAAGCCGGCTACAATTGAGGTATTGGATACAATATTGCTCGAGTCATTGGAGAAATATCACCCCAAATACTCACACGCGTCATCGACATATGGAACTATCGAATGGATCTTGTTAACCGTAGTTAGCTTAGCATTTGAAAGAAATTTTCATTAAAAAATAATAGTAAAAGGTGGTTCTTTTATTTGTTACTTAAGATTATAAAATAAAATTGTTTTAATTAATTAAAAAAGTACCCTTTTACTTAGTAATACGATGAAAATTATGTTTCCGGGAAGAGTCTTTCATGATGAAAGTCTAGACTCCTATAGTAGTTGCACTACGATTAAAAGAGTAAAATCTTCATTCGATGATCAATTAGCGCATAATTTCCTAAGTATGCTGATATTGATATTGAATCGTCTGGGTGGAAGCAGTCGCGAAGATCAACCTCGCAGGATCCAAGAACTCACATTTTATAGACATGTCTTCCACCTCTAGTCACCGTCGTATGTGTGGGGCATCGACACAAGCACTGCGACGGTTGCTTGCGTGGACTCCCTTCAGTACCTACGAGAAGGTTCGCGGACTCAACGCGATGTGAAAGAACTAATCATTACAAATGATGTCTCATAAGATAATCATCAGATTTGAAGGTACATGAAGAATTTAGAAAAAGTGCGCACAAGCTTCCGATCTCTAATTGGCCTAATTCAAAAATTGCCATTAACTCGAAAAATAGCTTTCACAGCAACTTACAATTTTCAGCAGTTAATGCTTTAAAAAAAAAGGGAATATTCTGCTTATTGCTTTGTTTCTCATTCAGATCAGAAGATGTAGTACTAAACCAGTCAAATTACTGCACCCTATAAATTTACTATGGGCTTCATTCTGCTTCGAATTCTTGATAAACGATGTGAATAACATTGAATTAGTTATATAGATTTTATCCATTTTCTGATTCATAAATCCTAATAATTCCTGGAACTATTTCTTCAGGGGGAGATGGAGTAACGGAGCAGGAGAAACGTATAATATTAGACGTTCATAACAGGATGAGACAGGCTGTTGCCTTGGGTCAGATAGATGGTCAACCCCCCGCCTCCAATATGATTGAGATGGTGAGTATATTGGAGAATTCGACGTTTCATGTTTATAACTTCGGAGAAGGTTATCTGTAATAGGATACCGTGATATTAGGCCAGTCGTCAGGATAAATTGAGGCAAGAATGAACAGAGCAATTTGTGTTTATTCTATGTCTTATTTTATTGATTTCTGCATGGAAAGATGAGAGAAAAAGTTTTAGTAAAAAACCGTGAGCTTGTGGAGTCCCACACAACTGAACTGAAGTAACATTACTGTGAAATACTTAAGGACTACTCTTATTATATTCAAAACAGCTAGGTGATAAAAAAATAACAGGATAATTTTTTATTGTCAAGAGTTGTCTTGCTTTCTGTAAGGTTTTATTTTAATTTCAATTTAATTTAGGTGTTGGTAGTTCTAGAGATCTGTCGATATAACTAATTGCAGTTCTCTATTTATGATATTGAATGAGTAATCTGAGATTCTCTTGGTATCAGTGTTTTTTGTTAAACATTTAGTTTCAATTTTTTGTTGATTTATAATTACCATAATGACATGTCCATAAAATTGAGTGCGTTGTTGTTTTGTTCCTCCATCATGAATTTTATTTTAGTTGGTAACTATAAAATTTTGATAAAAGATTTCGTTTTTATCTTCAGATGGTATTAATCAGCAAATCAATGTATCTTCTGAAAATTGTGATCTTTTGATATGAATTTACTGAAATAAGTTTCTCAATTCATTCCATTTCAAGTTGTGTAATTTTTTTATAGTGGAAAACCCATTGCAACTTCCTATATTTGTTGATAGAATTGTTCTTCATATCGAAAATAGTGAGTAAGTTCCTAATATGAAGTGAACAGTTTCGACAAAAATATTTTTGGGGAATTGATGTATATTTTTCTAGTTGTTGCCATTTACCTGAGATTATTTGAGGGATGATGTTAATAGGGATATCAGTATAGAGAGATACAACATCAAGCCAGTAAATTTTATGGTTTAGAGGTACATTTAGTTTGTCCTACTTTGGTCATATGAGATTTTCAAATAGTATAGAATGGGTTTTTATATATTATGTTTTCAAGTATTAGAGAAAAGTACTGTGACTAATTTTATAAAGGAGATTGCCTGTATGAAACAATTGGTCAAAGAGAGACGTTTTGCTTGTGTAAAAAACATTTTCTTCCTATAACAGTCTTCCTAATTTGGCCCCGTTCAAAAGATATAGGCAGTGGCACAAGCTCATCATTATTGACGCATGGTAATCTCAGAGAATCAATACCTCAAATCCAACTGTGGACCGGTTTCCAGGTGACAACCTCTCATTAGCACAGTGTGTCACTGACATTCTTGAAGGAGGCTGCCAGTTCTAACAAAGAATGAGATGAACCGTCCAGACATGTCCAGAAGGTGTGCCATCTACATCTTAAAGACTGGAACCAGACGTTGCAGATCCATACGACAACATATGACTTTCAAATTCAAATACTATCAGTGGTCATCGAATGTATAACATTCTTCAAAGAACCACTTGCGAGATGAGGGGATTCGCTCGCCACTGGTAATATTTGAATTTGAGAAGTCGTATGATGTCGTATGGATCTGTAGAGAAAGTGAGTCTGGTTCCAGTCTTCAAGATGTAGATAGCGCTCTTTCTTGAAATGTCTAGAAAGTTCATCACATTCTTCGTTAGGACTGGCTGCCTCCTTCAAGACTGTCACACTGTGCTGATGAGAAACCGGTCCACAGTTGCACTTGGGGTTTCAATTCCCTAAGATTACCATGCGTCAATAATGACTAGCTCGCACCATTGGAGAAATGGTTCTTCGTAATTATCATTCGTTCTTAATATATTGCTTTGTCTCAAAGGCATTAGTAGAAATAATTTATTCTTAATGCCAAGTTTCCTTCGTTAGGAAAGAAATTGAAAGTAACCCCGGTAAGAATATTTACATAGATCGTGTTCAATGGGTTGTATATTATTGTTCATTTTCCTTAACATCTGATAAACAGTGCTGAATGTTTAGCGTCCAGTTCATTTTCAATCCTTATTTATTTCAATATACAGGTAGTTAATCCTTGTAATACCTGCTATTATTTATCCTTATTGTTTTTATTTTATGAAATAACAAGAAAGACCAACTGGAAATCTGGAAGGCTTTTATGAGGTGTTGAAAATGAGAAAATAAAATAAAATTTGGATTTTACTGATTTTGAATTTATCTTATATTGAGCCTTTTCGATCATAATTATTGATTCAATAAGCTTGTTTAATGTTCATATATTGTATTTGTTATGGTTTTTCATTTCGTTCAGTTATGCTGATGCTAACTGTTGTCTATTACATCGAATTTCTACATTTTTGTGTTATTTGAATGAATCATTTATTACAGAATATTGAAGATCATTCAAAATGAAATTTTTTCTGAAACAATAAGAACTTCTGGAACAATAAGAATCCTCTTATCACCAACTCATAGTGTTATGAAGGTTTTCATATTATCAAAATAGATTTCACTGAAAAAAAATACTCAAATGATCCCCTCAATCAATATCCATTGTATTAAAAAAATTTTTAGTTGCATAGGAAAAATTCAAATTCTTTTCAAACTCAACAGCTGAAATAATCAGTACAGATCGCTGATGGAGTGAAAGTTCAAATTTCAAATTGAAAAATCCTGCAATACAACTTCTTCGAACTAATGATTACAGTATTTCGATGCTCATCTCGTGTTATTCAGGTTTTGATTGATGATAATTTATATTTATTTGCTTTGAATATACAGGAATATACTGAACTATCATTATGTTCAATTATTATGATGCTGGATTAACTAAGCAAAACGCGTATATCATCTGTATTTATGAGATTATTCGTTGTATATACGGTGAGTATTATTTTTGCAACTAGTTGAACATATCCTAATCAATAAAGCAAAGGCAACAATTATGTTATTATTGGATTATGAATATTGTGGTTTAATCAGACCTGACAGCGTCGAATGAATTATTGAAATTCATATCCGAATTGTAATATTTGGTATTCAAAATCAATATGAATTCCAACAGCTAATACTTTTAATGATGGATTGTTTCAGCCGTTAGTACTTGGTAGTTTATAATAATTAAGACTATTTTGGCTGTATGTTTTTTCTAAAAACATTTTTTATAATTAGATTGTGACTGCAGTTTTAAAATCACGTTTATCTTCAGACAGTACATCGAACTAAAGATGTAAGTACAAGATGCGCTCTATATATAGATAAAAATTGCTAATTTTGCTAGAACTGGTATAACCTAACATATCGCCGTTTGATGTTGAGTTATGGGACACCCTGTTTACAGCTTGGAAAATCTTAAATGGTTCTAAACAATTCAGTTTTTATCTTCTGAACGTATGAAGTATTTTCATATCTTCAATTTGTGAAAAACTATGTTTGTTGTGAATCCAATGGGCTGAAAAAGTAGATTGTTTCTCATTTTCAGTAAAATCTGTTTTGTGTTCTTCAAATCTAAGAAAACGTTCAGTCTGGTCTATGTGGATACTATTACAATCCGAACACATCTACTTATAAACTGCAGACACAATCTCAAAAAAAATTTTGGTAAAAACATTTAGAAAGAAAACAAACATGAATAGTTTAAATAATAATCTGACACCTAAACCCTATACTCAGTTGAAATAATATTTTAGGGAAGGATTCACAATTCCGATCAAACTCAGCCAAAGTTTGTTTTGATTGAAGGAAACACTGTTTTTCAAACATTTCTCAAAATGTGAATAAACTTTATTATTATTATTTAAAACATACCAGAACCTTAACCGATGTGAGTTGACTACAGAAATATTTTGCTAAAGGGTCTTTCAAATCTTTTGTTTAAAAAACAGAGAATACTCATTGATTTGAATCGAATTTCTATTGGGAGTTAAGGATTATACAAGGTGTCCAGAAAGGGTATCGAATATTTGTTTTCTCGCCATATTCGGAACGCGGCGGGGCGTCTAAAAGGAGCATGGAGGGATTCGGGGCGTCTATAATTTGTGGAGTTTCAGTCACGATGGAAGTATACTCGAGGACGCATTGCGCATTTTGCTTACGGAGTGTAATCGTAATGGTGATTCAATAGTGACTGCTCAATGTCACTATCGTGCGGAATATCATACACACCACGAATCAAGTGACGATAGCATTAGGAAGTGTATCATGATGTTCGAGAATCCAGGTGCGACAGTTAGAATCTGAAACCCTGGTCATCCTCGTTCAGTTCGTAATGAAGAAATCATTGAAGAAGTTGATGCGTCGGCTCATCAAAATCCGTCATTATCCATCCGAAAGCGAAGCGTTGAACGGCTTCACATTTGATTTTAAAGAAAGACTTACATCTATTAGCCTATAAGGTTCAATTGATTCAAGAATTGAGGGATGCGGGCTATGCTAATCGACTGAATTTTTCGAACGAAATGATGCTGCGATTTAACAACTTTAACAACATACTGTTTAGTGAGGAAGCAAATTTCCACTTGAATGTCCATGTTAATGAGCAGAATTGTTGGTACTGGACAGTGGCGAATCCGAGACGAGAGCATGAACGACCCCTGCATAGCCCAAAAGTCGTAGTTTGGGCCGCTTTGTCTGCTTAAGGCATAATTGGTCCTTATTCCCTTGAAAATCAACGAGGCCGAGCAATTAATGTGAATAGTGACTGTTATTGCGATATGTTGCGAAATTTTTGTGGTCCCAGAGTTGCAAGAGTGTAGGTTTGAACTCAAGAACGTGGTTGCAGCAAGATGAGGCCGCTTGCCATACCTTAAATGATTCAATGTGAAAAGACGCTGGGCGATTTCATCCCATCTTCACAAAGGGCGAACTTCAAGAAGCCAGGCATAAATCACCGTCAAGGGACAATCCGACACTCATCAAGTCTACAGGAGGTCGACTAAGTGACAATCCAGTGTTTACCTGATAAGTACCCTAACAATAACTGTTTTCGTTATTTCTTTTATTTCATTGATTCGTGCTATTCACTAAATCGATTCTATTATTTCATTCACAATGTCTGAAGATAATGTTACAATTCTCGTAAAAACTAGAAGTATAATCAAGGCAAAATTAACCAGAATGGAAAATTGGTTTAAACAGGAAGATCTTAATGATATACATCAGTGTAAAATTCGTTTAGAACAAATAGTGCTTATTTTTAAGGATTATGAAGATGTTCAAACTCAGTTAGAAATAATTGATTCAGAATTGCATGAGAAAAAGAGAGAAAATGTAGAAAATAATTATTATGATTTGATTTCATTTGCAACGAAAATTGTAGGTCAGTTCGAGGACACTCCACAATCAAATTGTCAATCGAAAAGAATTTACAGAATCAATTTCTCATTCCAGTATAAAGTTACCGGAAATTTCTGTGGCAAAGTTCTCTGGCGATAAAAAAAATGGCCAAGTTTTTACGAACTATTCAGCGCACTCATGGCAGAAAATAAAAATTTGTCAGAGGTACAGAAATTGATGTATCTCAAGTCTGCACTATTCGGTGAACCATTACAGCTAATAGATAATTTAGAGGTAATTGGTTTAAACTTTTCTATTGCCATCAATATATTGAAGGATAGATACGAAAATGAATACCTTATCGTCAACGCTTACATTAGAAAACTATTGAATGTTCCGATTTTATCAAAAAATAACGAATCAATATCGCTCCATAAGTGGGGATCCAATTCTCAAGAATTTTTAAATGGTATCTCACAGATTTCTCAAAAGGATAATTACGTCCTTACTCCTGGAAATTCATCGAACAAAATACTAGGAATGCTATGGGATTCACATTCGGATCATTTCTTTATTTCCATGCCTCAGCTCGCTATAAAGGAATCCTATAGTAAACGAGAAGTACTTTCTATAATAGCTTCAATTTATGATCCTGTAGGCCTTATCAATCCTATTGTCGTTAGCCTAAAAATACTTCTACAACAAAATTGGATAGCCAAAATTGGCTGGGACGAAAAAATAAGATCCGAAATTCTTTTCGACTGGAAGACTTTGTTAAAAAATTTGTCAATTCTTTCTGAATTAAAGATTCCTAGAAATATTGTACAATTCAAGTCAGAGGCAATTAGTTATGAAATTCATGGATTTGCTGATGCTAGCTCTCAGGCATATGGAGCCTGTATCTATTTGCGAACCATCTACTCCGACAAATCCGACAAATCTTCACATCTAATCACAGCCAAGAGTCGAGTTGCCCCATTGAAGGTCTTAACTATACCAAAATTGGAATTAATGGGTGCGTTGCTCCTATCAAAACTTGCGTCAAAAATTACAAATTTGTTACCATTCCATTTAAAAAATATTGATTCCATTAATCTATGGACCGATTCAGAAATAGTACTAGCATGGATACGATCTCATCCATCACGCTGGTCTGTATTTATTTCAAATAGAGTAGTCCAAATCCAAGAGTATTCAAAAGGTGCTATCTGGAGACATATTCAGTCGAAACAAAACCCCGCAGATATCCTTTCCAGAGGTTCAGTCCCATCGCAGTTAATACCCTCAAACTTATGGTGGCATGGACCTAGCTTCTTATTAGAATCTGATCTTGATATGACTAGATTCAAGATCAAGGAATTCATTGGTAATCTACCTGAACAGAAAAAGACTGTTCACCTTGTTCAGAACACTCCTGATATTTTTGAAGTTTTCACTCGGTATTCAGATTTCCATCACCTGAAAAGGATAATAGCCTATTGCTTTCGATTCTCAAATAATTCAACTAAGTCCTTAAAAAGGTTAAGTGGTTCACTCTCTATCGCTGAATTAGACTCGGCGGAGACAAAAATTATTCTTGTCACTCAAAAACAATATTTTGACAATGAAATGAAAGAGTTGAAGATTGGAACGGATCTCAAAAATAAGAATCTACAGAAACTACATCCTTTCATTGACACCACGGGTTTGCTGAGAGTTGGTGGTAGACTCTCAAACGCTAATATTCCATTCAACCAGAAATTTCCCATGTTACTTCCGTCAAAAAATCATATCTCAACTATCATAATGAAATCAGAGCATTTAAGACTTTTACATGCAGGCCCTCAGAATACACTTTCCAGCATTCGCTTAAGATATTGGCCTCTTGATGGTCTCAGAGAAATAAAGCGTATCATAAACAATTGTCATACGTGTTTCAGGCTCAAACCAAGATTCAATTCACAATTAATGGGAGATCTACCCAAGGAAAGACTTCAAGTTTCACGTCCTTTTACTAATACTGCCGTAGATTATGGTGGCCCTTATTCAATAAAATGTTCCCCCTTAAGAAAGTCTCCACTCTTAAAATGCTACATATGTATATTTGTATGTATGACAACACGAGCTGTTCATATCGAACTGGTTTCGGGGTTGAGTACCGAATCATTTCTATTAACTTTGAAGAGATTTATTGCTAGACGTGGAATTCCTTCTGTTATATTCTCTGATAACGCAACCAATTTCCTAGGTGCAAAAATCAATTGTCTGAGTTGAAAAAAATTCTTCAAGAAACCTGAAAATTCCGATTCGATCAAAAGGTATGCGCTTGAAAATGGCATTCAGTGAAATTCATCCCACCCCGTTCACCACATCATGGAGGGTTGTGGGAAGCAGCTATCAAAAGCACTAAATATCACCTCATACGAATAATGAGAAATTACGTTTTTACCTTTGAAGAATTCACCACTGTCTTATGTCAAATTGAGGCAGTACTAAATTCACGTCAATTTGCGGGATCTCAAATGACCCCTCGGACTTAAATGTTTTGACACCAGGTCATTTTTGATAGGTTCTAGTTTGACAACCTATCCGGAAAAGGATTTAATTTCCTCTCCGTTAAACAGACTATCACTATGGCAGAAATGTAGCCAAATCCAACAGCAATTTTGGAAATGTTGGAAAACAGATTATTTGAACAGACTTCAAAATCGACCAAAATGGTTCACTGCTCGTGATAATATTCAAGTGAACGACATTGTCTTACTAAAAGACGAATCAACGCCTCCACTCAAATGGCCTCTTGCCCGAGTGATTGAAGTAATACCAGGTAAAGATGCTCGCGTTCGGGTTGTTCGCGTAAAAACACAAGAAGGAACATTCAATAGATCCATCAATAAAATATGTGTACTTCCATGTAGCGAATAAGGTACTCATTAGGTATCGCCCTTATATTTTTCTTAATTTTTGTTATTTTTTTTTGCCAAATGCGAAACTTGCCTCAAATCTTTTTGAATTTTTGTTTGCTTCGTTTCTTTTTTGTTTCGTTTCTTTTCTTAACCTGATCGGTTCAGCCCGGGAGTGTGTTCTTTATAATCGAATGAAATATTCCCTAATAAAGTTATTTCGCGAAAGGGAACATCAACTGGCCTCCCAGAAGCCCCGACCTTAGCCCGCTTGACTATTTTGGATCAGGATACCTTAATAGTAAGGTTTATCAAAATAATCCGACGAATCTAACCCACTTGTAGCAAAACATCAGGTCAGAAATGGCAGGAATATCAATGGTTATGTGTCAACGTGTTATCGGCAATCTTCGTTCCCGTTTAGAAGAGTGCCAGCAATGGAACGGTCATCATGTGGATAAGATCTTCTTTTCAGGTGATTCTCCAATTCAAATGTTAATAATAAACCATGAACTTTTATATTGCTTACAAGTATTTGTTGTTCTATTGAACTTACAAATACCCGATACCCTTTCTGGACACATTGTAGTATGGCAAGGTTACACGAATAACAATACCAGGCAAATGACTACCTCTTAATGCTATACAGTGGTCCATTCTTTCGCCGAAAGAATCTAATGATACCTTGGTAAAGTTGAGGCTCTATCTCTAGAATAATTTCATTCTTTAATACAACAATAGATTGAGGATTGTTGACTTTTCACGGAACCCCAAAGAAAGTGGTCAATGGTGTTAAATCACACGTTCTTGATGGCCAATTAACATCACCATTTCGTGTTATTCTTCCATGAAACGTCCCACGCATTCAATCGATTATTTCACTAATCCACTAATCCATTCACTAATCATTTGTGTGAACGTCAAGAATCTGACATGTTAGAGTCTTTACTAAAACTCTCACTCAACATTACCATGTTTTTTTTGAAGAACCAGAAGAAGCACGTGTATTTGGTTCTACAGTTTCCACAGAACCAGTTGTTTCTGATTCTAAACATAACCTCGCAAAACTTCTGGTCTTTATGAAATCAGTTTCAAACATTATCACGCTGCATATGTTGACCTTCTACTTGTCAAATGTGAAAACAAAAAGTAAATCGTTCGATATTTTAGTTGTCAAAAAATTTAATCCCAATTGAAAGACCCTTTATATTCAATGAAGAAGTCGACGACTGATCACATATTGAAACAGAAAGAAATGTTATAACAGAAGTATAAAAATTTCAGCACTGGGACAACGAGCTGGCAGCTAAGGCTCAGAAATGGGCCGTGACTTGCTCTTCATCTCGGCACGATGCATATAGACATACAGGTAACTATGATACAGTTCATTCTAAAAATTGCACAGGTTTTTATATCAATTATTCAAGTAAAGATTTTCGGTTCTTTCTTAATTCGAATCTTTCCTTTGTTTAAAAAATTTATGACTAATGTTATTAAAACAACTTCTTCAAACGATCGAACATCAAAGTAAATAATGACTGCTCTCTGGTTTCCATCTACCTCGTTTTTCTAGAATTTTGAATTATAAAGAAGAAAGTGAATCCAAGAGGAGGATGGTGACGTGGAATCTGAGTGTTATAGAGTTATTAGATTTCTGGTGCATTTTTTTCTCAAATGCTGATATTATTCAGCTTTGCATGGTGATAATCTCGATGCATCTGAATTTTTCAACTTTCAGCTGATTAACTTTACGTTGATTGAGTTGCTATAAAACTTCACAAATGCGGATTAGTGGAGCAATAAAAAATTTCACATTTCTAAAGATCATACGCCACAAAAAAAGCGTTACAATTTGATCTTATCCGTGTATCTAACAGAACAACGCAATAAGAAAATCACCATTGCGGTGTAACAAATGAGTATAAAAGTGTTTATTCGAGAGAAAATTTGCCAAAGCCTTTAATATAGAGGTATAATGGCTGCCATTAATTCTGAACCCCAACCGCTTTATAAACTTCAGGATGCACTCTGCTCCGTTTGGATGTTTCTATTGTTTCAAATTGTAGGGTGAGTTGTAAAGGTTTACATAAACCTATAAACGATTTCAATCTTATTCAGTAATAGGATATTTAGAGTTCAGCATTCCATTTGAATGATATATGGGATGGGTAGTCAATTATCATGCTTGAAAGAAGGACTCCTTCCTTTTCCCATTCGAGAGAAGTAGAGAAGTCTATTGTGAAAATCCTTCAATGAGGTGTTTTTTGGATTGTCAAAAACCACGTCGTATCAACAAAATTTAAGATATTTCAATATTCATTAAGAGAGGATAACCGCATTTAAAAATGGGACCTTATTTTGACATTAAACCTTCATTCCTGTGATGCCGATGAAATTATTTTCATCACTGTAATATTTTTTTAAGAAAATACAAACATTCCTACTTCAACAGTCAACAAATATTAGCAGTGGTTGATGATGGGCTGCCATACTTTTTCGGTATATGATATGAAAGCCTAGGGAAAAAAAATCAGTAAAAAAAGATACGTATTCGCTCACAAAATTCAATTAGTTCAAGAACTGAACCCGACAGACCTACTGGATCGTTTTAGTCGTTGGGTTCTTGACAAGCTTGCACAGGATCCACTCTTTTCGACAAAAGTTTTGTTCACTGATGAAGCCCATTTTTGGCTTAATGGGTTCGTGAACGAACAAAAGAGTCTCCAGAATTGCCGTTGAATAAAAACAACAAATGTTTGACGTGGTTTATGGGCCGGTGGAATAAATCGGTCCATATTTCTTCAAAACAGAGGACGGACGGAATACTACTGTGAATAGTGACACCGTTATCGAACCACAGTATAGGGACCAAGCAGTAGCCGCACTCCGTGGATTTCGAACTGAAATCGCTTACACCAAAGGGAACTCGCGCATTCCTCCCTGCACATCTAATCGTATCGACCGTGAATTTAAAAATTGATTAGAAAAGGTTATTTGCGTTATCTGGAAACTTAAATATTGTGATTTAAGCTGGTAATAAGTTTTCACAGTGATATTTAGAGTGTATGGACCATTGTTTAGTCTATATTCATATAGAAATTATGACTCCGCTCATAATGTAACCGTAAATGTAATCACATTTCCTCATTAACAGAACGCATTCAATAAAAGATATATTGTTTTATTGTGGTTTTAATATCACTTTGAAAGAAACAGTAATTAGTGATGAAATTTACTCAATAGTTTACTTAGGAACAGCCTCTGAAACTTTTTGAAATGTGTTAAAAATCATAGGTACGTAGGTTTGTAAGTGAAATGACTCCTTAAAATTTTTCTAAACGAAGATTGAGTTGAAGAGTAGGTATTATATGGAAAAATAAGTAGTTAGTGGTTGAAAGCATCGAATGTGTGTAATATAAAATCCTCAATACTTAAATTTCACTGAAACATTAATCTTCGAGTCCATGAAAAATAACTTTATAACTTTCTTTTTATATTGAATTGTTTCGAACAATTTTTTCCAATGAATTCTCTGATGATTTATTTTGTACTGATACTATTTTTTACTATATTCAATTTATGAAACGAGGAATTTGATTATGGAATTCTAGAATCAGTGGCAAGTTTTAGCGAGGGACCTGAACTGATCTTGAGTGAAAAGCGGTGAAAGGGGGGCGGGTTTAGATCGTTTCCATTCGAAGATTTAGCGTGAAAGATTCTTTCCTGGGGGGAGGTTAATTACCCTCAGTACACCCCCCACCGTAAATACTCCCCTGCGCTAAATATGCTGAGTGTTCTCTAGAAAGACAATTTGTGAGATATTTTGCAATAATTTTTATTTATTTGATTAATGTATGCAATTTTTAAATTGTAATGTCCATTTTAATTGATATTTTACACTGAAGAAGGCGGATTGTCGAAACGTTTGTAAACATTAAACATCAAAATTAAACTTCAACCTAGATACCCAATGAATAAGTCCTTTACATATATTATATTATTGCTATTTCTATTTATAAAATTGAAAATCATATAGATACACACTCAAATATTTATCTAAAAAAAATTCACTCTTCTGCATACGCATGCAGTAGGCGTAAACCCCCTGAAATTTCATTGGTTCCTGATATCTCAACTAATCGTGAAGACACGACGACTATACTAAGCCTGCTGTAGGCGTAAATCGGCTAAAATTCCATTGGTTCCTGGTATCTCAACTTATCGTAAAGAAATGACGACAGTAGGCGTATACCTCCTGAAATTCTATTGGTTCCTGATATATCAACTAATCGGAAAGAAATGACGACAGTAGGCGTAAACCTCCTGAAATTTCATTGGTTCCTGATATATCAACTAATTTCAACTAATTGAATGAAGCACTACTCAAATAACGGAGCTTTTAATAAACAACATTTTCTACAATACTATATCACTGTATCACTCACCTGTCGGTGTCTAATGGTATTGAGAAAAAAGAAAATTTGGGATTATTGAAACTATTGTTTTTGCAGTTGTATACGCTACAATTGTTAATTATTTTGGAATTAATTTGAAAATAACACAGAATTGAAACAGAATACTTACTGGAATGAAAATAAATGATTAAATAAATGAGCTTTGCTGGTTCATAGTAGATTTTGAAATTCCACTGAATTATAGGTTAGGTTGTATTTTTTTGTCAACTTATTCTCTGAATTTTAAATAAATATCAAAAAAATTATATTCTTCTAAATATTAAACGAATTCATAATACAAAGGAATTATTTGAGATGTCTAAAATAATAATAATGACATTATTCCAGACATCTTAAAATTATTGATGAAAATAATGATCAAGGAGCAAAATATAAGGTTAGAATCCCTGCGAAATGCGCGAGTCAGATTTGGTGTAAGAAAATCCACGGAGTGCGACTACTAGTTGGTATCTATACTGTGATCGAACCATGACAACTGACTATTTGTTGCCCGAAATTGAAGCCCGTTGTCTTGACGAAATGTGGTTTCAACAAGATGAAGCCACTTGCCATACAGCCCGTGAAACCATGGCTTTGCTGCGAGAGCATTTCGGCGAGCAAATCATTTCACTCTTCGGTTCAGTGAATTGACCGGCTAGATCATGTAACATCACACCTCTTGAGTTTTTTTTTTGGGCTATGTGAAATCCAAAGTCCACATAGACAAACCGGCTACGATTGAGGTACTGGAGGCCAATATCACTCGATACATTGGAGAAATATCACCCGAAATACTCACACGCGTCTTCGAAAATTGTAAATTTTGAATGGATCTTGTTAACCGACGTCGAGGTCAGCATTTGAAAAAAATTATCTTTAAAAGAAAATTATTACAAAATGACATTTTTTCTAAAATTTAAAAAAAAAGGAATTTTTAATGAATCACCCTTTATTATACCTTGTCAAAATGTAGAAAAGCACTGACTTGAGTTTTTAGGAGAAGGGAATACGAGCTTAGAACAAAACTATTAGAAGTTATTTTTGATTCGAGATATAGCTATACGTTTGTATTTGTATCACATTATTTCAGAGTACTGACCTGACATCTGACTTCAAGTCAGTGGTTTCTAAATCTTTTCAATTTTATTTCGATATAGGTTTGATAAAAAAGAAACAAGATTCTCATTTATAAAAAGAAATCACATTGAGGAACCCTTTCTTTCATAATTTCAATTCGATATTTGAAAGCACTTTCTTGCTAATATCAATCCAGAACTTGTTTTTTTTTTGCGCGCTTGATTCAGTAGAACAGAGTGCTATCGTTTTGTTCAAAAGTCTGCAATTTTCGAAAATCGTCGTAAACTCGCTATCTTTCGGAGGCAATGATCTAGTGTTTTTATATTTTCAGAATAAGTTAACTGTCCAAATATCTCGGTCGAATTCAATACTGGGTTCAATTTGTCTGATGGTTCAGGAGTTATGACTATCTAAACTCTATATCTATCTATAGTGTTTCCCAATAAGGTTGTAGAACTTTGTAAGGTTTTGACGGCCATATTTGTTTATCAATTTTGACGTTCAAAGTGTCATTTTATTCAGAAAGGTTCAAAGTTTTACCATGAAAAGTTTCACGCTCACACAACGTTTGGAAATCGTCCAAATTTATTACGCAAATTCGCGTTCGCCGGTGGCCACGCGAAGAGAGTTTCAACGGAAAATGGTGATGGTTTCGTTCCATCTGAACAGCAAATCAGACGTGTAATCAAAAAGTTGGAAAGTGAGTTTTCTCTCCATGATAGAAAGGTGCCTGTACGACGCAGAAATGCTCGCAGCGCTGAAAATATCGCCGCCGTTTCGGCCAGTGTCCGCGACAATTCAAATGTGTCCGTAAATCGCCGCTCGCAAGAAATGGGGCTCTCTCGGATGACAATGTGGCGAATTTTGCGCATTGACTTGGGCCTACATCCTTACAAGATAGTGCTGGCACAAGAGCTGAAGCCTCATGACCATAGTTTGCGTCGGGCGTTCTCAGATTGGGCTCTAGAGATGTTAGAAGCTGATCCAGATTTCCACAAGAAAATCATCTTTTCTGATGAGGCTCATTTCTGGCTGAACGGCTTCGTTAACAAGCAGAATTGCCGATATTGGAGCGATTCCAATCCACAAGTGGTGCAAGAAAGACCTTTGCATCCAGAAAAGATCACAGTTTGGTGTGGATTGTGGAGTGGTGGCATCATCGGGCCGTACTTTTTCCGAAATTACGCCGGACAAGCCGTTACTGTGAACGGCCAGCGCTATAGCGACTTGCTGCGTGAATTTCTTTTCCCGAAATTTGTTGAAATTGGTGACGACGATCTTTATTTCCAACAGGACGGCGCCCCCACACATTTCGAACGACAACATGACTTTATTGCGCGATAAGTTCGGCGACTCATTAATTTCAAGAAACGGCCCCATCGCCTGGCCGCCAAGATCGTGTGATTTAACGCCCTTGGACTTTTTTTATGGGGATATGTGAAATCACAAGTGTACAGCAACTCTCCAGCGACAATTCAAGACCTTGAGGAGAACATTACGAGGTGTATCGAGGCCATACCACAGGAAATGCTAGGCCGAGTCATGGAAAACTGGGTCAAACGAATTAAGGTCTGCAAACGAGCTCGTGGAGGCCATTTGAACGATATCTTGTTTAAATCATAAACTTATACACCATATCTTTCAAATAAATATTTGAGAACCAAAATCGGTTAATTTGTTGTTGTTTTATTCAATTTCAAAGTTCTATCAAGCTTATTGGGAGACCCGATATAACTCCTAGAATATCCGTCGGATCAGGTTGTTACTTGGAAGATCAGATTTATCAGTTTCAGAGTTGATTATTCATTAAATCCTATATTTGTGTTCATAATTTAGGATAATTATGCATTGTACCTTCTTCATTTTGAGATTCTAATCCCTAACTTCGAATTTTCAAATAAAATCACAGTATAGATTTTTTGATTGGTTAATCATTTGAGCAACATGTAAAAGACGGAATAAATGCCTTATATTAAATTTTTATTCATGGGAATATCCATTAGTTTATTGAATAACTTTCGACTTCCTTAGATAGGTTCCTGGTAGGCCAAAATACTGCAACAACATGGACAACAAAATCGCCAACGGAATACTACGAGTTAGAGTCTGATTTTCCAGGAGCAATACAAAAATGGTTCGACGAGGTGAGAAAATTCAGATTTGGAAAACAATCACACCCTGGAGCTGGACATTATGCTCAGGTAGGATCACATAAAAACATATACCACAAATACGAAATTTTAAACCGAATCATTATATAAAGGGTGTTCAGAATATTACGAGTATATACAGAATATTTTCGAATGGTTTTAGGCAAAATAACATCACGTCCTCCAAAAATCTTCTGTTGTGTTTTCTCGAACCGCCATGTTTGGAAGTTGTTTGGCAAGAACGAAACATTTCAGGATGAAGTAATATAAGTTAATTCTTTGCAAGGTGGTTTCAAAAATTTTCTGTATCAGTTTGACGATCACATACAACACACATACGTCTAAAAAACATGTAATAGATGAAACGCTATAGATTTTTAGATGATCTATAAAACATCAGTAATTCAAAATTTGTAACCTAGATTAGACGGAAAAATGTCCGCGAGATTTACGTTGAAAAGTATGACTTTTCAAGACATCTATTCTACGTGAAATGAGGTATCTCTATAACAGGTCAAATTTTTTATTTTTTTTAGTGTATCATAATTTAGTATACTTTAAGACATGCAATAGAAGTTTGCAGATGTACTTTATTGTGATCATCTACTCTACGTAAAATGAAGCCTCTCTATAATACGTACAATTTCAAATTTTTTTTAGTTTATCTTAAGTTAATATACAGTTTGACATGTAATAGACGTTTGCAGATGTATTTTGTTATGATCATCTATTCTACGTAAAACGAATTCTCTCTATAATACGTACAATTTCAGATTTTTTTTTGGCTTGAGTAAGTATACTGTTTGATATGTAATAGACGTTTGCAAATGTACTTCCTGGTGATAATCTATTGTTCGTAAAACGTAGCCTCTCTATAATAGGTGAAATTTCTGATCTCAAAAACGATCATGGTATGTTTCGAAGAAAGGTTCATCGTTTGCAAATTCAAAAAATTGACATTTTATGTATTCAAGGTCATCATAAATATATTTGCTGAAATATTGAAAGTATGCATGAATATATTTTGAATTCCCAATAATTTCAAACTTTCTGAGTATGTAAGATATTTTTAAATATCTTACGATCTATCAATGTCAAATTTAGAGCAAGAATACTTACGGAGAAAGATTAAGAAGTAGCTATAATGAAATACTTAAGAAATCACTTATCTTCAAGTCAAACACTGTAAAGATCAAGTCTAAATAATGGAATCGATGATATCGTTTGATTCATAGACTGGGGATTTAGAAGTTCATTTTTGTATGCAATTGTTAGATCAGGTTGGTATCCAAAATAGGAGAAAGGAAACAAAAACAATGTCCTGATGAAAAAATAACTAAGTATATATTTCTAATCAAAAATAAATAATATTAACATTTCAAGAATCAATTTCTGTCCTAACATCTGTTTTCCTCTTCTCGTACTCATATCTCTGGTTGGCAAGACGTAGCCAGTCTTGAACCGCCCTCTTGATAACGCCATCATTGAGGTCTGCCGGAGTTTCGTTGCCGAAAAGTACATAAACAGCCTCTGACAGCAACACGATATTCAAAATAACTTACTGATAAATTGATAAGAGAACTTACTTGAAGATACTGTGCACGAGAGCGTCTTGAGAGAGTATTTACTTCTAGAAGTGACCACCTTCAGAAGTGTAGACAGAATGAATTTTGAATAACTGAAAGAGTTCGGACGTGTACAAAAGTTCAGGTAGCTAAATTTAGGGATTTTCAAAATTCCGTCCGACAGAAAGCATTCTTGGAAGTGACGGCCGCTACCCCAAATTCCGAGAACTGTCCTTTGTTGCGAGAATATCGCAACAGTATTCCGTTCAAAATCTGACATTTCAACTGTTGATTTCTATATTTCGTAACTCGCAGGAAAGTTTACTTATGGGGGATAAGTAAACTGGGGGATTCAAGATATATATTAATGGTGCTGGGTAATTTTGAATCGCCCTCTTTTAGGTCTGAGAAAAGACTTTAGAACAAGCGCGCAAAAGGTGTCATAAATGTTTTAATTGTATTTCAACAAAAAATACAAAAAAACTTGTCCGGTTGAAAAATAACAATTCTTTGTAATTGTTTAAACAATTTCGATCGAATTCTGAATCGATGCCTTAAAGAGGTCTATTAATTCACTTGAATAATAATATCCTTCTGAAAATTAATAAGTCATTTTACTTCAGAACAATTATACTGCTGTGATAAAGACGGTTATAGATCCAACCCTACGAAATATTAATCCCGAAAATTTGAAATTTCAGATGATTCACTACTATTTTGATCAATTCAAACAGATTTCAAATTCTCTAATTGAACATAAACCGATTATTATGTAAATATGTTCTCAAGAAATAATTAAAGCTCTTAAAGAAATAACCCAATAGATTTTTTTAGATAATCACTCTATTCGTATTATTCTAATATAATCAAACAATAACTTACTAATTTCATCCTTGTGTCAATATTTTTTCCACAAGAACACATATAATCGGTATGTATAAATTATCAGTATAGTATCCAACCAAATATACAATTGTGAACGGTTATCTAAAATTTATCATTAAATAGACTTTTCTAGATTAATGTACCGCGAAAGATAACAAAGATTCAATTATAAGTATCTAATAATTATAGAAATATTAATTATAGAAAGCTAAATGAAGTCGCATTTTCCTGTCTAAAACCTTTATGACAATATGATATATAAAATACGTCTTGAAATTGACTTTTTCACAATGAGTGCAATTAGATATTATATAAACGTTTTTAGAAGTCTAAGTGGAGTCGAATATTCATGTCTCAAACTTATATAACCATATGATATAGAAAATACGTCTTGAAATTGACTTTTTCACGATGAGTGCAATTAGATATTATATAAATGTTTTTCAGAAGTCTAAGTGAAGTCGAATATTCATGTCTCAAACCTATATGACCATATGATATATAAAATACGTCTTGAAATTGACTTCTTCACGATGAGTGCAATAAGATATTATATAAACGTTTGCCAGAAGTACTGTTGAAAATAAATCTATAGTTAGATATCGCCATGATATAGAATTTCTTCAATAATTAGATCATACGTTTAAAAGACATTTAAAAAACATCATTCATAAAAAACATATATTTTGGATAATCTATTTTTAATTATATTAAAGATTAAGATGTTTTGAGATCTCTTTTGACATAAATGGGATGTCATTTAGATCAGTGTGTGTTGTTTGGGTGTGTACACTTAGATTAATCCTTGCGCCTTCGCCATTTTGCATCATCGTCCTCAATCTCCAAAACAATCAAAAACAATTTTGTTTTTGAAGAGGAATTTTCGAATTTGGAATTTATGTTATTTTTGCAGTGAACACAATATCTTATTTTTCTTGCAACCACCGTTGGACAAACATCTTCTGTCGTTTTCAATGCAAAAAAATTCGCTTTCAAAAAATTTTTCAAATTTCATTCGAACGCTTACTTATTAATTGCTTGTTTTAATTCATTATTCCACAATGTAAGAGTCATTGACAGGAAAGCAATTTTCGATCACCTTCGTTTTCATATATTTCATCGTGTTCAAAACCGTCAAATTTTGTACCAGAGAGTGATGATTTGCGGAAAGCATTATTTTTTTTATCATTTGAAGAAAAGTGCTGCAGAATCACATTGAATACTTTTAGAGTTATCATGCTCTATCAGAAGCAATATGCAAAAGATGGTTTCAACGGTTCAGAAATAATGATTTTGATGTGAGAAATGAAGAACGTGGAATATCACCAAAAAAGTGCACTGCAAAACCAGATCGATTCGGTAAGAAGACAATACTGTATGTTTGGTGGGATCAGATGGGTGTAGTGTATCACGAGCTCCTGAAACCTGGTGAAACCGTTTATACTGATCGCTACCGACAACAAATGATCAATTTGAACCATACATTGATCGAGAAATGATCAGAATGGGCAGACACGGCTAGATAATTTTGCTCCATGACAATGCACCTGGACCCAAAGCAGAATCGTTTCAGGATACAATCAAAACACTTGGCTGAAAGCTGCACCCTACCCGCCATATTTACTAGACTTGGCTCCTTCCGCGTACCATATGTTGTCATCGATGGGATACGCATTGGCTGAACAACTCTTTGATTCCTACGAGGAGGTCGAAAATTAGGTGCTTCAAAAGATGAACGATTTTATTGGCGTGGTATCCACAAATTGCCAGAAAGATGGCCACAACTTCAAATGAAATATTTTCCACTTTCCCATTACTAATTAGTGTTTTATTTTCACAAAAAAACGCTCATTTCATACCGGTATACCTGATATAACAAACCCCCCTCGAAATATACGAGAGAGTAAAAATAAATTGATTCGTCCGTATCGTCGAACCTGATTCCTTACTCTCTAATATCAAAGGAGTGTACGGAACTTTCGAGAAAATTAACTTAATCTGAATGCATAACAGACGGAAGAAAATTAAATACGACGGCGTGCAATCAGGGACTCCGCTCAGAACTTTTTGAATTATGAAATTCCACGGTCGGTAACTTTTCAAAATAAACTCGGCCATTTTATTTGATTGATGTTTAATAATTGGAATGAAATCCGTATTTGCATGGCACTCGAGGTATCTTTGGAACAGTTGGACTGTCCGAATATTCTTCCAGTTAAAGTTTGTGCTTTGGTAAACAAATAATTATTGAAATTGACTCCGAATCAGATATTTTTCTTGCGAAGAGAGAAAATGAAAATATCATTCTGCTAAGATATTGCTCAGAAACGGGTGACAATTATATTATAATTAGGCCGAGTGAGGCTGTATTTTAGCGGAGCAATCTTTGAAAGATTCCGATTTTTATTAGCTTAATTCATAAACAGTTATATTTTTCCTTTCCTTCGCTTTGATAGTTTAATTTAAGAAAAGTTATGATTTGTTTCATAAACTTATATTTAATCTTGCAGATGATATGGGCCAACACCTACCTTATTGGCTGTGGCTACAGCTTCTACCACACTCCCGAAAGAGGCTTCACGAAGTACTACGTATGTAATTATGGTCCAAGGTGATAATTCAATTTCCTTCGATAATATCAATACAATCTTTATGATCATTAACCTCAATTCAAATGAAGAGAATGGCAATTCAAGAATACAGTAATAGCAATTGAAATAATTTTCATGAAAGAGAGAGATAGAGAAAATATAATAATCATTATGATCAATGGATATGTGATGGTGCTCGTACAGTTCATACAAAAATATCGACGTATGGCTATAATCATTATAATTATTAATTACTGATTATTAATTATTCATAATTGATTTTTAATTCTTAATTACTTGAAATTTATTATTAAACACAAATATTCAGTTAAAATTTCGATTAAATTAAATTAAATGAATTTCAATTACAAATAATTATCAATTCATTTTTTCAATTATGAATAATGGATATTAATGATCAATTATTACTCATTGATTACTTCTTAATTATTTTAAATTATATATGATCAATTATTGATTGCCATTAAATAATCTATTAGAAATATTACATTTTATCTATGTTTCTCTTAGAGTTCTCGAGGAAGTAACAATAAAAATCTGAAACGTAGCTTGAAATAGAGATCCTTCTTCCAACTTTTTTTGGTTGCCATGAAGAAACATACAGGGTGAGTCTTTGACCTCAATGTTAATTTTAACCATGGGTTCTTGAGATCAAAAGAAACACCTTTTTCTCATACCGTTTTTCCATATTCAGCTGCGTTAAAACGATATATGCATCTTAAGTTTTCACATTGGACAAATACTCCTCTGTAGTCCAGTTTAGTTTCAATGAAAATTACCTTCCACAGCATCCACTCTTGAATCTGAATCGTTCGAAAACATTAATTTCCCTCTAAGAAATGATTCACTCACTCATGTTTCATCAGATTATTATATCGATTTAATTCCTTTCAACTTCAAATATCTCAAAAAATGGTGCAATTCAGGGAAAAAGATTAAGAATGATTTTATTTCCAAAAAGACTTCTAAGAAGAGGATTCTAGGAAATACAAGATACGGACCTTTCGTTCAAGTGATATTTGTTTTTCGAGCAATTCAACCAATCTGTACAGTAGTAGTGAGAAACCCACAAGAAATGGAATATACCTATTGATGCCAAAATATGCATGACTTATCAAGAACCTTCTACCAGAGATCATTTCAATTGATACTATCGTTTGAATATTACAGGTGATAGGTACTACAATTCTCTTATGAAATTTCAACACCCTAATCTTTCGAACGGGCTCAAATTTGTAAAAATGTTTCTTTTGACGTCAAGAATCAATGGTTGAAATAAACGAAGTGGTCAAAGACTCACCCTGTATATACATTCTTAAATATTCATTTCGTTTTCTGAGGAACTATTCACGGAAAGTTTTTTCATCCGAATCCTTTTGTTTTCAGCGGAAACGTAGATGGTGAAAGTCCATACAGGAAGGGCTATCCCAGTTGCTTTGAATTCGGGCTTGATGCTTCTAGCAAATATGGAGGATTATGTGGTAAGGCAATGTTCAGTTACTGCTTTCCACGATTATAGATGCATTCTGCCGTGAATCTGATGGCAAATCCGAATAAGTGTACCGGAAATCAAGGCTTTAAATGGGTTTAGATGTTCGATGCGTTTCCGGAAAATAGATGTCAATGATCTGGGATCAGAGAACTACTATTTATGCAGTCTCTAGTTTAAATTCAAAATTGTGTAATTCTTTGTAGGTTAAACAGGATGCTGAAACTGAACAGGTGAAGCTGGTTAGAGAGTGCAATGAACAGTATCCATCACAAATATTGTGCAAAATATTACGAGGGTTACCTTTTATATTTCGGGATTGGACAACTCTAGTGTAGCCATCTGCCAACTGATAGTTCTCTCGTAAAGCTTGACATTTTTGAGGTTATACGTAGTTAGAACGTTTAGACATACGAGCGCTATTTGTATTGTTTACAGTAACTAAAAGATTCATCTCGCTCAAAAAATGGAATTAAATCGTAAACAGTTCAGTTCGATTATTGCTTTCAACTTTTGCCGAGGATTAACTCAACAAAAGTGCAACGATGAACTTAATTCAATTTCTGGCGATGAAACTAATCGCTCGAAAAATGCGGTTGCGGTGCTCGAAAGCACGTCTATGACATTGTGACAGGTGATGAATCGTGTCTTATAAGAAGTCAGGAAAACCAACCGCCAACCGCACATCGGCCCAAACCACTGCGTTTTAGCCATTAAAAACATCGTTTATTGAGTCATCTCGCTGTATATTTCTGACTTGGCACCAAATGACTTCTTTTTATTACCGTACGTAAAAAATAAAATGAAAGGTTAACGTTTTTCGAGACGTGAAGAAGCGGTTGATACGTTCAGAATGCATGATTTGGAGATTCCTCAATCAGAGTGGCGGAAGTGCTCCGACAATTGGTTCAAACGCATGCCAAAGTGTATAGATCCTACTGGGGAATATTTCGAAAAACAATAAAGCGATTTTCGATTAATAATATTTGTTTTGTTCTTAAATAAACGCCTCTTTCCGAAGTGTCTCGCAGAGAATTTGTAGTTGTCGCGAGGAGCTCACCAAACTCGAAAAACTTCATTAGCTTGAGAGTACAATCAATGCTATAACATTCAACTGGTTTGACTCAACATGATCTAAAAATTCAATTTCAATACGCAAAATTCAATTGATATTTTGCTGTTTTTATTAAGTGCACAAGTATTCATGTTCATGATATTGATGATGAAAATCGCAAAATCAGTCTGTGTACAGTCATTGTACACCCTTGAAAAGAAATCTCCCTTTGTAGTTAAGCATAAAATGTGCTAAAACCTGCAGAAGAACTGACGACACAGATAAGACTCCCAGAAAAATGATAGCCTTAGGTGACACATGAGCGTATTCCGTCATGCTCCACATGTTTATATCAGGAACGGGCATCTTAAGATCGTTGTTTTGCTTTACAAGTACATATATTTTGTATAACTTTGTACGGTTTCACATGATATTTTCGTGAATTGCTTCATTGACAATTGTCAATTACGTATTGTCAAATTAATAGTTTCATTGAACTTTGTGGAATATTTCCTTTGAATATCTTGATTATCACATTATTTCATCTGTGTCTCTGTTCAAAGAACAGAGGTCGATAGAAGCATATAGAATTATCTATGGTTGAATAATGAGTAATCAGCTTTCGAGCGAGATTTTAGGGAATACTAATTCAAATTTTGAAAGTTCATATCTCTGCAAGTAACAGTTTGGTCGAAAACAAACATACTATCAACGTATTCGTACCACATCATAAAAAAGGTAAGATTGTATTGAGGACTCACCTATTCCATAATGATCATAAATATTGAAAGAAACAAGTATTTTGTCCAATTCTCATTTAATTTATTTTACGACATGACCGGTTTTGGTTATCAAACCATCGTTAGGGCTGAATACAGATAGAAATATATTTCTCTTTTGAAACCTATGGAATATTCAATAGTGGTGATGGCATTTCTCAATTTGGTTAATAAGTGGTGAGATATTTGGATTCTTAGATAGATTCGATTCCAGCAAATTTAGTTTCCCTTTCTCACATCTGTGGGGGATTTGGAAATTCACAGTATTCATATTATACAGGGTCTTTCACGAGGAACCTCACCCATATTTATACGGGAAACTACTGAACGTATTTAAATGAAATTCAGCACTTATAAGAATTTCACGATGCTGATGAAATCTAAAATATTTTCAAGGCATGAGCACCTCCGGTTTTTCCGGAAATGACGTCAACTTCCGTTTTTCAAATTAGAACACCATTTTTTTATTGCAGAAATAGATTCCTTAGAAAATTTCAAGTTATTTTGATGTAACATGTTTCAGTTTTGGTTGGAAAATTCTCTCTGAGCGAAAAAATTCGAATATAAAATCGAAAATAGAGCTCGCTGAAACAAGAATAACTTCGAGGTTTTAGGATGGAAAATTTTCATTTCTGGGATTTTTCAAGATATAAGATTGATGTATCCACTTTAGAAATCGGAATCACGATTCATGATACAGGGGGTGAAAAAATCGCTTTCAAAGTTAGGGATGACAAAATCGTGAAAAATCAATTTTTTCAAATTAGAACCCAATTTTTTTATGGCAGATATTGAATCTACGTTAAAAAATAATGTGAGTGTATGCCTCACACCCTTGCCCTAAAGTGGATATTTTCTGTGTTATTCACAAAAAACTGTTTTTCGTCGTGAATTTTCAGCTATTTCTTTTCCCTTCACGCCAAAAAGATGAAATTTTCAGAATTTTCATTATTTTTTAACGTAGATTCAATATCTTCCATAAAAAATGTGGTTCTAATTTGAAAAAATTGATTTTTCACGATTTTGTCATCCCTAACTTTGAATCCGATTTTTTCACCCCCTGCATCATGAATCGCGATTTCGACTTTTAAAGTGGATACATCAATCTTACATCTTGAAAAATCCCAAAAATGAAAATTTTCCATCCAAAAACCTCGAAGTTAATCTTGTTTCAGCGGAGCTCTATTCTCGATTTTTTTTTGAATTTTCCCGCTCAGAGAGAATTTTCCAACCAAAACTGAAAAATGTTTCATCAAAATAACTTGAAATTTTCTAAGGAATCTATTTCTGCAATAAAAAAATGGTGTTCTAATTTGAAAAATGGAAGTTGACGTCATTTCCGGAAAACCCGGATGTGCTCATGCCTTGAAAATATTTTAGATTTCATCAGCATCGTGAAATACTTATAAGTGCTGAATTTCATGAAAATACGTTCAGTAGTTTCCCGTATGAATATGGATGAGGTTCCTTGTGAAAGACCCTGTATAATGTGGACTTTTTGTCTGATTCAAAATTTCAATCTAATAAATTCAAAAATCTTTTCAATTTTTCACCAGAATATAAAGGGTCTTTCAAAAAAAGATGATTCAAATTTTTATTGTAGTACAAAAATAAAAATTCGGAAATAATTAATGCAATATGATATCTGGCAAATGTCCACCACTACCAAGCTGACAGATGTAAAGTCTTTCTTCGAAATTTTGAATTACTTTTTGGCAAAATGTCTAGTCTGTTTGGGCTATCACATCACAGATTGATGTTTTAAAGCTGCAGTTGATTCGATTGACTCCGTATAAATTATGCAATTCCTGCTATTATTGAATCTTGTTAGGCTTCCAAGCCAAATCCTCATGCAAAATTAGCCATGTGGTGGTTTGAGATAACCCCAGATGTGGAGAACGTCGAGAAATTGACAAATTTGGATCTTCTTCAACTCTGTGGCTCACAGCTGCAATGTTTTCAGTTGAACGGCCCGGTCAAACACTTCTTGGTGTTGGCACATTATGTACCGACCCCGTCGACTCAAACTTAGCAACCAAATTCTTACTAGCGGTCTCAGAATGCCAATTATGTTGTCCGAACATATCACGAATTTTGCGGAATGTAATTTAGAGAGAACCACCATTTCATAGATTTTGATTATTTTAATGCGATTTTCGAGCGAAATTGATTCATTTTAACAATTGCCAAAGCATCTACTACGAATATGTCAAAAAACTAACTGTCAATGCTGTCATGTGGAAGGTGTGGCCATAATTAAAAAACACTGTTCTTGGTGAACGACCCTTTACTTCAAAAAGTTCCATAGACTTGATTGATAAATTACCCAGAGTTCACAACATCGAAAAAATAAAATTACTATCTTTTGATGTATAAAATATGTAATCGGTATAAATAAGGTTAACCATCTATAAGTATCAGAAATTCAAGAATTATTTCAAACTTGTCTGTCCCAGAATTACTTCAAATTCGAGCCTGAATTAAATGTTTAAAACTCATGATTATCTATGGGATCACAAAAAATATTTATTGACTTCCTGAATTCAATTCAACCCAACATCAAGTATACAACGGAAGTTGAATCCAACAACGCGATTAACTTTTTATATTTGGCTGTACGTAAAGATGAAAATATATTCGATTAAAACATATTCAGTTAAAACACAAATTCAGACACCATAATACCATATGATTCAATTCATATACAATCTAATCATTAAGGAATTGATATATTAGGTTTTCACATCCAGAATGATAATTTGAACTTAATGAAATTAAATCTGGACTGATGATAAGGTATTTTCATTATTTATGAAAAAAGTGTTGTCAAAATAAATGACAGATCACTGAAATTTTTTCTTATTGAATGGATTCTGATTATTTATTGTTATTTTTCTTACAGATAAACCTGGAAGTAGTCAACAGAGGCCATTCTTCACTTTTCACAACTTCATCGGATAAAATATTGAGATATGAATATAGAATTCTGAAAGGAAACCTTCGTCTGCATTTTCATGAGCATCATGCACCGGGCATTATTTTTTGGAGATCAAAATTAGTGGAACTAGTCGATATTTCTTGATATAATTATTAACCTGAAGTCTATTCACACCGAAGAAAAATATCGACCAGTTCAAATATATTTTAAATATTGTATACCTCGGAATCTGCCAAATGGCAGTTGATCGAGTATTATCTTTTGTGATATTAATTCTTTAGGATGTTGCATATAATTCAAGCAATTTAATCTTATGCGTTGTTTCACACAGAAAACGAATAATAGAGAAGTATATAACAATCTTCACAAATATCGAAAACTAGGGAATATTTCCTTGTAAAAAAACGTGATCTCTGTCATAAACGTATCAACTTAAAATTTTCCTGCAGGAAACTCTATGTAGAAAGTTTATTGATTTTTCAAGTTCGCAGGAAATAGAGGATTCTTTTCAATCTCATGATTTTAGGTGTAGATGTCGCAACTTGTTCAGTATTGAAATGAAAGCTAACATATATCTGAAATACGCGTAATTTTGTAGGTATATGCAAAGCTAAGGAAAATAGCAGCATTTTATAGTTGAATAAAAGATTACTTTTCAATGTGATTTTTAGGCTTATTCTACCATTTTTTGCGGTAAAATCCAGGAATTATTGAAACTCGTTGAGCTCTTAACACTCGATTTCACTCTAATTAAGTTTTGTGTAGTTTATTTGTGATATGACATAGTTTCTCAAACAGCATAAATAATATGAATAAGATACTGTGTGATCATATCTTTATTATCTGAATTTCATTTCCAGTTTTACAGTAATGGCATGAATCTTACATCAACATATCATCTATTTGTTAACAAATATATAATATTTGAAACTAAGGTCATTATGTAATTCATAATGAAAATTTTATTTATCTTCCTTTCTACTCGTCCCAATTCATGAGCTGTAATAAAATATCAAAATTATTATTTATACATGATAAAGATACAACGAAAAATCAATGCAATGACTTTTACTTCCTCGATATTAATTTATTGGCTTGAGTGTACAATTGGCCTAAAATAATATCACAGCAACAATGTTTTCCGGATGTTTTCAACGGATTTTCAAGAATACAAAAAAATTCATAACTTTCGATACTTCTGTATGATTTTATTACTAAAATATCTGCACAGTTCTAAAATAATGAGTTCAACTCAAAAAACCACTGAATCCTACAAATAAACTTTTAGTCAAAATTAGGGTGATATAGCAGAGACTTGTTGGAAAGGAGATGGTGCATTTGCTAAATTTAAGACAACACATATCTGTCGAAATAAAATACAGATGATTTGAAAATACAATGAAATTAGGCCCTACAAAATGTGAATCGTAAATCGCAGAGATTCGTAGAGAATGATGCCAATAGGTCTCTTATGAATGAGATCAGAATAAGAGCGTCTCTGAGGAGTTTATGAGGACAGACCAATTGAAGATCAATGGTATCGGGTGGAAGTAAAGGGTTTTTGAATGGACTCAGTCAACACTAACGGTCATATCGAAATAAGTTATTTGTAGAGAAGGAAACAGGCAATACCGATTCGGATTCAGTTATTTGACTCTCAATAAGTAGAGAAAATTTCTGGGATTTAACATATATGAATTTAATTGCAATCCTCTGTATACAGGTTGACCCAAGGTCAAGTACCTATTAGACGTTTTTGGAAAACTAGACATATTTGGAATTAGGATTATGATATTACCTGAAATTCTCTACCAAGCAAAAATATTTCTGGAGCCTAAGCTTTTCCGTTCAAACAAGGAGAGGAAAAATAATTGTAGAACATTTTATTTCTTATGTCTCTGATATGATTGGGTTTTCATTGTTGTTCTCAAAATGTTGACGTAAGAGAAAATAAAAAGGTCATGCAGTTTTTGAATTTCGTAAATATCAGCACATAAGGTACTATAAATTTTCTATAGGAAACCAACATCACAAATTGGCTAAAACTTCAGTTTTTCAAATTAGAACTCATTTTTTATGATTGCGTTGGATTCTGCAAAGAAAAATAAGGAAAGTACTCAAAGATGATCTTTCTCCTAAATATAGTAAGTTCCGAGTTATTCGAGATTTTCCGGAATATTGTGGAATATAGAAACAAATTCATCGGATCTAAGCAGATTCGATAAATATTTTTATGAAACTATAGTAACCAATGAATAAAATAATTTATTTGTTTCAATGGAATTGGTAATTTTTCATTGATAAGTCCACTATATTTCTAATTCTCTAGTAGGCTGCGAAACATCCAAAACTTCGAAAATTTTGAAGGATTCTTGGATACGGAACAATGTATTCACGGTGAATAAAATGTATAGGTACTATTGGTAGATGTATTCGAGAATGTAAAGTGAATGACTGAAAGCTCACAATTAAAAATCATAACCATAGTCAATTATTTAATAGGGACGGTCAATTCCGTCAAATCAAAACGTAACGATAAGGAATTAAACAAGGTGTGCAGTAAGGGTTCAATAAAACAGAAAATAATAATAATAATAATAAATATTTGTGAGCAATAAAAAAGTTCATTGTTTATTATTAACACTGAAACTTGCATCACCCTATGTAATGTAAGAGTACCTCTTGTTGCTTTTGTTGAACTTAGAAAACGTAAATGAAGATCAAGGCAGCCATTTCCACGAAGACATGAAGTAGAATGAAAGATGATAATATGATATCAAAATGACGTGAAAATTACAAAACGGAAATTCATGTATATGTGGAATGTTCAGATAATGGATTCATTTCAAAAGCCTTCCTTTCAGGTCATTTCAGAACACTAAAAATTATGAAATGATGTCAGTCAAATCTTTGTTTTTTCAATATAATTAAAACATAATGGTTTTGTGTAACCCATGCAGATCTCAATTTATTTCATTGACCAAAATCATCTATTACGACAGCTGATTGGAAAATAAAAATTACATGAATAACATAGGATTACTCTTCACCTATTTCTTAATGTCCTCCAATGGACACATAACACTCATAAAACTGTTCATATCCTCTTCACTCTCTAACCGTCTCATGGCAACAGTCACTGAATTGTCAAATGCTCCACTGGATACCAATCTTATCGTTGTAGTACCACAAGCTATCAATTCTTCATATTTACCTATGAGAAAATACAAAAATATATCAATAAAAAAATCTTAGCAGCTTCATTGAATATTTCAATATCTTTACGATGAATATCTAAACAGTATAATATCTGCAAACGATGATGAAGATTTTCAAGAGCTTTATAAAATATTTCAGTATCTTTACGATGAATATTCAAATAGTTTAATATTCTCAAACGATGATGATATGTACCATTCATGATCAACAATCCTATAGAATTTTTATATCTATACGTGTAAGTACAGATGTCTATATGTTCAATTAAGTAACGACATTGAATTCAGTCAGGGAGATATCTTGGAAAAATGTTTTTTGAAGTCAAAGAAGGACGGCAAGTATGAAAACAAAATAGGCTTCTCTGAGCTCAAGAAATAAAATTTCCTTCGGTATTTTCCGATTATCGCTAAAATTTTCCAAGTCCTTCATTGATGTGTTTTGGGAAATCATCATATTTTTGACCCAAAATGACTATTACTCCTTTTCCAAAACATTCAGCCGTCTATCTCTTCTGGATATCAGGCCAACTGGCCAGTTACTCATCCTTCAGGATTTTCCGAACAGTCTGGAAATATTCCCATCTTCCTTTGATTAAAATTTCGGTAGGTCTCTTTTTTCACCAGCTAAATTTTTTATTTAAGTTTTAACTTACGCGTCGTATTTTGTTCTGCATTTGAAAAAATTGCACAGGACAGTTTCTGTGGTGAGGACTCAGTTCTTGAAATGTAAAATAAAAAATTCCTCCACAAAAATAAAACATTTTGAAGCTACATAAATAAAGATTGGAGTATCCAAGATTCAGCCTATCAAACTGGAGGTATCAAATAAATATTTCGATAATCAACAATACATCACCTGGCCTTGAACTCAGTCCGCAGAGTGTATCAGCCATTATCATGTGAGAACTGTCCAGACCAGATGAACCTCCAATTTGTACGTAGTCGTCCAAACCTCTCTTCTGACACTGGAAAAATAATAACGGAATAATTGAATAAAGAATTACATAAAAATTACCCTGTGTATTGTTCCAGTTTCAATCTCCATACTTCTTGAGTCCGTCCTGACGACTCCAACATTGATAGCTTCCACCCTGACTGCTGACGGAAACAACGTGCTCACGCTGCAATTTGATCTCTTCTCATAGTTTCTAAGGGTGTAGACATCATCGAAACCTTGAAGTAGTATATTGCAGGCTGGATCAAATAAAAAATATGAGAAAAATTGAAAAAAAAATCAGAGAGTTAAGATGCTTTGCACCACTAAGATATGAAGAAGTTTTTATTAGTCACGTGCCGAATAATGTTATTCCGTTCTGTGGCCAGAGATAGGACTTTTGTAGTATTCAGCAGTGGCGGCTCGTGACAATATAGTATGGTGAGGCACATATGAAAAACAATTTAATAATGTAATATATATATATATATATATATAGGGTTTACGTGGCGAACAAAGTTTAAATAGTGAACTCTACTTCGTCAGTTGCATAATAAATATATTAAAAAATTTTCTTCACTAATGCTTGGAATTTTTGATGAATCCTCAAATTATTTATATACATATTACTTTACTTTATTCAGCAAAAAAAGCCATTAATTTAATTGTCCCAACATATTATGAGCTTATTTTTCGATATACTAAATTGCTCAAAAATATGAAAACCATTATTATGCAGCTGTACAGCAAGAACCAACGTGGAGGTGTAGAGCATTCATCCCACGTGTGGGATGGGAATGAAGGAAATCGGATCAGATCAAGTTGGAAATTTTCAAAATAACGAAATAAACTCTAAATAAATAAAATAAACTCTGAAAAAAATTAACACTGAATAAAAAAATTAAAAAGGCAGTGTAAAATAGGACTTATTCTGAAAGTTATAAATGAAAATTATTCTAAATTGAGTTCTCAATATCAAAATTTTTTGAAATCAATGGAATTCTACGATTTTTCTGATCAGCGAAATGATCTATAACCTTGTCAATAAAAATATTTTCGTCCTGTGATTTTATGAATCCTTTTTCGATCAAAATTTTAGCCATATTACTCAGCCGCGCCTGTCCAGTTGTATTCCTAATATAATTTTTAATCCTTTTCAACGTAGAGAAACTTCCTTCTGTGGAAGCAGTTGTCACATTTTCCGAATTTTGAAGATAAAAATTGAAATAGATCATCAGCAGAACGCCCAGAACTAACATCATAAAATCCCATGAAGTGCTCAACAAGTTGGTCATCTATTACTTAACGAAAAAATGACTGATAACTGGAAATGACAGCTTATGTCAGTTGTTTCATCAACTTGCCAAGAAAAAAACAATGATTTTGAAATTTCGTCCTTGATTTGTTTATTCACAACAAAAGCAACCGAATCAATGAATTCATTTTGAATGGTTTTAGATGTACCAGAAAATACCGATTTACTGTTGGTGTCATTTTCTAAAAAGGTTTTTAAATTCGTGTCAAATTTACTAACAAGAACTATAATATCTGCAAACGATGATGAAGATTTTCAAGAGCTTTATAAAATATTTCAGTATCTTTACGATGAATATTCAAATAGTTTAACATTCTCAAACGATGATGATATGTACCATTCATGATCAACAATCCTATGGATTTTTTATATCTATATGTGTAAGTACTGATGTCTATATGTTCAAGTAAGTAACGACATTGAATTCGGTCAGGGAGATATCTTGGAAAAATGCTTTTTGAAGTCAAAGAAGGACGGCAAGTATGAAAACAAAATAGGCTTCTCTGAGCTTAAGAATAGTACATTGTTTACCGGGTAGGAAAAGCTTAACATTCCTGGACGACTGCGAAGATTGCTAAGTCGAGGCGCAAGCCGAGACTTAGCAACACAGAGTCCAGGAATGTGGCTTTTCCTACGAGGTGAACATACTATTTTTCCGCAAATTCGACAGATATTGATTGATTTAAAAAAAACGCGATAATTTCATTCCCAAATAAATGGTGCTTTGAAATTCCTAATAAAATTACTTGGGTTACTATGGAAACGTATTGAGGCTGAATTGTCAAACTTGACGCTTATTAATTTAATTGCTGGTGTTCTCGAAAGTAAAATGATAAGTGATGATGAAATTTCCATTCCTGGGACTCCTCCAGAGCTGGTTGAGGCAGTGTATACTGCTTCATTAGAATTATTGCCAAAGAAATCAAGAGAAAAGTACGAAAATGCATACAGACGTTTTATGGATTATCGCATGAGTAAAAATACGAGTTCTTTCTCAGAAAATGGTGTAATGGCATACTTCCTAGACCTTTGTTTAAAGATGAAATCTTCAACATTATGGGCCAATTATTCAATGCTAAAGTCAACCCGTGCACTTAAACACAATGTAGATATATCTTATTTAGAAGTAGTCTTTTTGGGATTAGAGCACGGGATCGAAAATTAGGACTTCATCTATTTTTTTTCTATATTAATTAACTACATATGTTTCGGCGTATACTAAGCCTTTTTCAAGTTTACGTGCTACAAACATAGTGACAATCACATCTGTCCAACAATTCATCTGTCAACTGTTGTCAAGAGTTGACAGCGTTCTAACACAATGAACATGATTTTAATGTTCTGATTTTTAAGATGAATTGTTGGACAGATGTGATTGTCACTATGTTTGTAGCACGTAAACTTGAAAAAGGCTTAGTATACGCCGAAACATATGTAGTTAATTAATATAGAAAAAAAATAGATGAAGTCCTAATTTTCGATCCCGTGCTCTAATCCCAAAAAGACTACTTCTAAATAATATATAATATAGCACAAGAAAAATACATATTTGTAGATATATCTACATACTCAAAACTTCGTTCTTTATTGAAACGGCAAGCTCAAGGTTATAGGCAAAGAAATCTAAGATTTTAACGAAGGAAGAAATTGAAAAATTTATCCAGGAAGCTCCAGATAA
Source organism: Micraspis discolor (assembly GCA_030674115.1). Classification (NCBI taxonomy): domain Eukaryota; kingdom Metazoa; phylum Arthropoda; class Insecta; order Coleoptera; family Coccinellidae; genus Micraspis; species Micraspis discolor. Next base: position 492,949 of record JARTUT010001328.1, read on the forward strand.
AGAAAATTTAATGATTAAGGTAATTTACAAGTTTTTAATTTCTATTTAGATTATAGCTTTATTTATTTTTTAGGTGGCTGTAATATTTGGTATTTCTGGGGCCTGTATAATGGATGAGTTAGTCCGAATGACTGTACACGATATAGAAGACTTAGAATCTAAGCTCTTAATCAGCATACCTGATTCGAAAACCAACAAACCAAGATCATTTGTAATTAATCAGATCTACTTGAATGTTTATCGAAAGTATGTTTCCTTAAGACCAGAAAATATGAACAGTGACCGATTTTTCTTTGAATATCAAAGCGGAAAGGGTTGTAGACAAGTAGTAGGGATTCATCAATTTAGAAAAATGCCCAAAATAGTTGCTACTTATTTGAACTTGGCAAATCCGACAGAATATACTGGTCACTGCTTTGTTCGGTCTTCTGCAACAATATTGGTTGACTCTGGTGCCGACATAACTAGTTTAAAGAGGCATGGCGGATGGAAGTCATCAAACGTTGCTGAAGGATATATCGAAGAATCGCTTAACAATAAGGTTGAGGTGGCAAATAAAATTTTCACAGTACAAAATATTCAACAAAATGACCCTTCCACCCTGCATGTTGTCCAAAATGTTTCTCATAGATCTAAGAGTGTTCCTCCAATGTTCAATAATTGTACTAACTGTCAAATTACTGTAAATATAACAAATTGATCTTAAAAATGTATTCAGCAATGACTTGATGTTTTCAAAATATAAATTAATTCCTTATAAGCAATGTGTTTTCTATCATTAATGTAGAACACTAACAACTGTACGGAAATATCATTTCCTTACAGTAAGGAAGTCCTGACTTTTTCTTCAAGGAATTTTGACAGGAATGTCAAAATTTCCTGGCGATTTGCGGAAAATAAAATTTCCTTCGGTATTTTTCGATTATCGCTAAAATTTTCCAAGTCCATCAATTGATGTTTTTTGGGAAATCATCATATTTTTTGACCCAAAATGACTATTACTCCTTTTCCAAAACATTCAGCTGTGTATCTCTTCTGGACATCAGGCCAACTGGCTAGTTACTCATCCTTCAGGATTTTCCGAACAGTGTGGAAATATTCACATCTTCCTTTGATTAAAATTTCGGTAGGTCTCTTTTTTCACCAACTAAATTTTTTATTTAAGTTTTAACTTACGCGTCGTATTTTATTCTGCATTTGAAAAAATTGCACAGGACAGTTTATGTGGTGAGGACTCAGTTCTTGAAATTTGAAATAAAAAATTCCTCCACAAAAATAAAACATTATGAAGCTACATAAATAAAGATTGGAGTATCCAAGATTCAGCCTATCAAACTGGAGGTATCAAATAAATATTTCGATAATCAACAATACATCACCTGGCCTTGAACTCAGTCCGCAGAGTGTATCAGCCATTATCATGTGAGAACTGTCCAGACCAGATGAACCTCCAATTTGTACGTAGTCGTCCAAACCTCTCTTCTGACACTGGAAAAATAATAACGGAATAATTGAATAAAGAATTACATAAAAATTACCTTGTGTATTGTTCCAGTTTCAATCTCCATACTTCTTGAGTCCGTCCTGACGACTCCAACATTGATAGCTTCCACCCTGACTGCTGACGGAAACAACGTGCTCACGCTGCAATTTGATCTCTTCTCATAGTTTCTAAGAGTGTAGACATCATCGAAACCTTGAAGTAGTATATTGCAGGCTGGATCGAATAAAAAATATAAGAAAAATTTTGAAAAAAATCTGAGAGAGTTGAGATGCATAGCACCACTGAGATATGAAGCAGTTTTTATTAGTCACGTGCTGAATAATGTTCTGATGTGGCCAGAGGTAGGACTTTTGTAGTATTCAGGCCCTGTTCAAGAGTTGTCGGAGTCAGAGGTGAATATCCGTCTTCTTTTGGTGGGACTAACACGAAATATCAGACAAGATTGAGATTGATGGATCTTAAATTCTTCTTGGAACGTGAAAGAAAAGGTGCTCTGATTGTTACTCAGAAAACTCTTTATATTTTCTTTGGCACACAAATGTCTCACCCCTTTTTGAAATTTGAAATCTTTATATAACATTCCATAAGAGTTCCACTCAATCTTCCATAATTCTTTATCGCTAATGTTCATATCAAAGAACGTATTATACCAGAATGGTTTACGTGACTTGAATCAGGGAATTCTGTTTTGTGGAGTGTATGAAATAATTACAAATAAACTAGGAAAAGAATGATATTTATTCGAAGACTTCAGAGCTGCAGTCTACGAATATAGGGAGGCACAATGTTCAATTTAAATGAGCCTTGAAATTAACAGATGAATCTAATTTAACTCCAAATTATTTAGGACAGAAATTATGTTTGATAGGAGAATCATTGAAATTTATAGCTAATTTCTCATGATTATTGAGATGGAAACAAGATACCCCTCTTTTGTTGGGATTGGGACATAATCGCCACTCAATGAAATAATTCATTAAAATCTCCAAATCAGATGATAGAATGTTCTCCAGAGTATGAAAATCCGAATACTGGTAAGCAATAGCAATGTCATCAGCATAAACAAATACCTGAGCTGATGTTGTGGGTAAATCACTGAGATATAAATTGAAAATTGAAGGAGCTAAAACTGATCCTTGTGGGAGACCGTTTTTCAATGTTTAGAGATTACTACTCTTATTGTAAATAAAAACATGAGATCTTCTATCAGATAACATATTTTCTCATAATCTTACCATTTTTCCTCACTTCAGATGGGTTTGAAAATTAATCCATCTTTCCACACAGTGTCATATGCCGAAGGTACACTGATCAACAATTGCTAGGGATCACTTATGAACTTCTCTTCATTTGTATTTTTTTCAAATTACCTCGTGAATATCTGTACATTATATGTTCTCTAAGAAAAATTAAGATGTTTTGAGTTGATTATATCAAATTTTTCATCACTTCGTCGGCTCTTGTTCACAAAATCGATTATTATCTGTAGGCTGTTACAGGTGGAGTGAAAAGCAATGTGGTATTTGTTATTAAATCTATTTTTTCTCTCGTTCAAACACATAAGGTGACAATAATTGAAGAAATGAGAACAATGTCAGCTTATCAGTCATGCCGAGAAGACGTTTGGCCCCTGTGCAACTGGACCAAATCATACGGTGGATACAGGAAGGTTTGTCCCAGCGAGAAGTGTCCCGGCGGTTGAATGTTTCGCAAAGTCGGGCTTGGAATAGGTTCATCCAAAACGACTCAGTAGCTTAAGTTCATGGGGGAGGTCGGCAGCGCAGTACAACAGCTGCCCAAGATAGTCTTTTGATCCTCAATGCTAGGAGAAATCCCACTTACCCGGCGTCACGGCTCAATAGATCACTGAGAGTTGCAACAGGAGTTCTAATTTCGAACCAGACTGTAAGACGACGACTACATGTTAGTGGTTTGACAGCACGTAGGAGGGTACAACATCCCCGTTTGAATAGGGAACACCGGGTTCTTCGACGGCAATGGGCTGAGGAGCACCGCAATTGGACAGTTGAAGATTGGAGCCGATGTTTATTTACGGATGAGTCTAGATTTCGTTTGGTCAAGTCCGATGGACGTATTCTTGCTTGGAGGGAAAGAGGTCGAAGGTATGCAGAACAGTTTATGGTACCCACAACAGCTTTTGGCGGAGGTTCTATATGTGTATGGGCAGGCATTTGTTTGAACCAACGCACAGAGTTGGTTGTTCTGCAGACCACCACAATGACCAGCTAGAGATATCACGATATGATTATTGAACCCATAATTGTTCCGTTTGCGGTCACCTTGGGCGAGAATTTCATTTTAATTGACGATAATGTCCGTCCACACCGTAGTCGTCTGGTTAATGAAGCGCTAGAAACTAATGCTATTGATAGGATAGACTGGCCAGCTAGCTCTCCAGATATGAATTGCATCGAACATGTCTGGTCTGAGATGTCTAGACAATTGTCAACCTTTGAATAACCGATCAATAACCTGGAGGACCTTTCTAACGCTTTACGGGATATTTGGACGAATTTGCCCCAAAATTTTATGAATCGTTTGATTGAAAGAATGCCTTGTAGGGTAGAATGCTTGAGACGAGCTTCTGGGGGACCAACTAGGTACTAGCTTAACCGAAACTTCAGCCTTCTTGTGGTTTCATCATAAAATTTTTATGTTATTCAAACACAGAATTTTGAGTGTTCCTAATAAAGTCTTTTTTTCTCTCCAACTTTCCATTTTTTCATTCTTTTCTCAAGTGAACCATATTATCAATTGAAAATACTCTGATATCTGACTAAATTCATAATCTTGGAGCGAATATTTCAGAAATAAATTTAGAAAAAGTAAGTGATCCCTATCAATTGTTGAGCAGTGTATATCAATGAAAATAGCTTCTATTTTCAACCTATTATTGGAGCATGATTCTATGAAAGTTGTAAGGCTGAGAACCTGATCTGAACAATTTCTACTTTTCCCAAAGTCTACCAGGAAATGTTGTAGAGCATTTTCTATTGAAGATTCAATTCTAAAATGAATTAACCTTCATAATATCTTGAAAAGAATACCCAATAAAGTAATTGGTCGATAACTACAAGGATCACAAGGATTTTTTCCTCGATTCAAAATACCTATAAAATTAGCCTTACGGAATTCGGAAGGAAAGTTTCCTGAATTCAGAATATTGTTATAGAAAGACAATAACCAAACAAGGCTTTTTTTCTAAATGTTTTATGAATTCAAGCTAAATTCGGTCAAAACCTGCTGCTTTCCGAGATTTGGTATACTTAATTGCAGCCCTCAATTATTCTATATTGAATCGATATGACACATGTTCTAAAGTAGGAGCTGATCTCCTGAATATGTCTAATTTTTTTTTATATTCTTCATTTTAGATTGGGATATATTAACTGTATCATATACATCAACTAAGAGGCGAGCGATGAATCTTGGATCAACTTTTTATGATGATGAGACTAGGGGAGGAATTTCACCCAATTTTCTCAATATATCCCATGAACTCCCACTCGAATGTGTGAAATTCATTTTTGATACAAAACTATTTCAGTCCTTTTTTCAGCTTGTATTGATAGAATTCATAAGCCTTTCACATTTATCAAAGGATGGTGATTTTGATAGTCCCTATACAGATAATCGGTTCTACCTGGAATATAATTGTTTCGGAAAGCTCTTGGAACGAACTTTTTTGCCGCAGCTTTCACAACACCTATAAATTTGTGGTAGAGTCGGTTTAATCCACCTAATATCACAGTCTACTTTCTTGGCAAATTCAATCCAAAATGTTTTTTTTGAAATTCCAACGAGGTCTTTTCAAACATTCAGCATATTGAATGAAATTTCGTAAGGTCAGCAGAGTAGACCTATACTGGCTTTGAGGAAAAACTCCTTGAATTTTAGGTTTTATAGGAAGCGGATTGCAAGTATTGTCACAAGACACTAGGCAGAGATCAAGGTATAGCCTCTATTCCATCTGCAGGAATAAAAATATGGAAGGTACATCTTTTCCATCAAAAGTCAAATAGAAATTATTGTCATCTATCCAGTCAGTTGAAGCTATTCAATATATATTATTACTATAACCCAATATTACGTGGTGAGAATTAAAATCACCGCAATACATTGAAGGAAGAGGAAGATTTATATCAAAATTAATTGGCCAAATAGTATTCGGAGAAATATAAATATTAACGAAAGAAATATTACAAAATTTAAAGAAGATGAAGAAACCATCCTCGAACACGCCTTTTCATATTAACTCGATATTGGGAAGTAATGATTTTTCAACATAACAAGCTAAACCGTAAATTTCACTATGGAGATAATCAATAAATACATAACCTTTTTCAGTTCCTCTTTCACGAAGATTTTTTTCAGTATCCATATGTGTCTCTTGAAGGAGAATAATCTCTGCGCCATAGTCCTCTGCTAATTTAGAAATATAATCACTCTTACTTAGAAATCCCCTCTATATTCAAATTCAATACACAAAATATGTGGCCAATCTGCAAGGAGGATTCTGCGAATCAGGTCTTGCGATCCGAGTGACAGATCTTCTGATCTTTGAAGTCTGCTATGGAACCCATTCAAAGGGAAATCGTCATCCATAGTTAGAGAAGGTTGACATATTATACCTCTCTTTCTGGTCAACTGATTTTTTGTCAGCCGAATACGTAAACTTGTTCAAGAATTTTCAGTATTGTAACAACACATTTGAATGGTATTAGTTTATTAAGTTTAACGCTTCTCTCAGTTTCATTTTAGTTTTATTCTGAAAATTTTATTTTGGATACTCGATCTAATCGATTAAATTAAGATTCTATACTGAGAATAAAAGATTATCGTTATACGCAGAGATATCTCAATGCCGTTTAGAGCCCTAGCAAATTGGATTCCATTGAATAGGATGAGGGTTTCATTCAACCCTGAGATGCGTGAAAAGAATTTGATTGCTAAAGGAATTCAGAGAGCAGAACGGTTGATGTCAACATTTGAAAGCATCGATTCTTGCGTCATGGAATCCTTCAAGAATGAAAGGTTTATAAACGAGAGTAAGGATATACTGGTAATTGATTGAAATTACCTCAATCAATAATCAATTTAGGAGAGGGGACTTACATTATTCTAAGAACCTGATATTGCTATGTAATTGATATAAAAATATATTAAAAAATGAGATTCAAAATAATTGTTTCAATTCAATGTTAATCAGCACAAATTTCAATATAAAGAAAATAAAAAAGCGAGATTGCTCGTCTGGGATGGAACATCTTATATTCAAAGTCACACAACGATGTTTTTATTTCCTTCAACCCCATCTTCGACATCACTGATCCTTGAATAACTTATGTCAAACAATTTTTGAAGGATGCCAACATCAACAGTCACTAACTTGTTCATAGAACTAATTTGACATTTAAGTACTTACGAATTGGATTTCTGACGAACCGAACTGTAATGGAAAATCCTGCTCCTCTGTGTGGCATCCTATACTGGATGAGTGCAACATTTGAAGAACTTAGGAAAGTGTGTTTGATTTTCCGTTCATCGCAGAATTCTCTGAATCTCCCCTCTGCGGGAAGTAAATAATCATATGGGCTTGGATATAACTCTCCGTTCAACTCCCATCCATCGACGAACTGAAAGGGAATGAATTTTCAACTATCTATCGAAAATTTCCAGTACATGAAGGGAGTATTTCGTTATTTCGACTATCAGAATATGAAATTTTCTATGGTTTCGCAATCCACTTGCGAGAAACTCTTACTCGTACTTATAAAAAAGATTTCGAAGACTTTAATTGAATCTTACATTATTTGCTCGGATATGAAGAAGATTAATGTATTCAATCTAAAGGAATGATGTTAATGATCAAAAAATTGTATTTAAAACCGTTATAAAAATATCGAAAAAAAAAAAGTAACCAGGGACCGAAATCTTAGAGAATAACAAGAGAAGAAATTTTTGAAAAATAAATGAGCTCAGATTATTAATTATTATAAGATTAGACTTCGATTTAAATGCAGGTGAAAATCTCAAACAAATGGAGAAATAAATTAAAAAATTGTGAGTTTCCTGAAGCTTTCTCCTAATGTGTCTTTGCAAAGATTTCAATTACGGTACTATTATAAACTATCTTTGAGATTACTAATATATTACTAATATCAATGAGCAATGGGTTCGTGGGAAAATTTCTTGAGTATTCTACAAAAATAAGGAGAATTTTAAGCATTTCAAAAACATAACATCGTTGACATTGAATCGAATAAATCAAATATACAAGAAGAAAATGAAATCCAAATAACTAACAATATTCTGAACTTTTTGAGTTGAGTTTATTTTATTCAAATCATACCTTTTTCGACTCTGTATAAAATTTATGAAATATTTCTTCTGCTGGTGAATACTCAAAACTATCCTTGATCTAAGATATTACAAAAGGGGTGGTGCAATTTGAAATTTTGGGGCTGTTTTGAATGGGACTTAACAGATGGCTCGTTCCTTAAGGCAATTGAAGTGAAAACGGTTCCATCTACATGTTGAACTTTTGTACCAAACTGCGCTTTTTTAACTTTTTCGATTGATTCTTTTTGTTTGTTTAGATGTTAAGAGAATCTATCAATATCTTTTTCATGTTGCTCATCTTTTCTGTAATTGTTTTGTGGTAGATATATTTCCCAATTTTAGTTTTTTAATTGATGAAAGATTACGAAAAACAAAGCTGAAAAAATATTTATTGCAAATTGAATTTAGGAAGGAGTCATGAAGATGCTACTATCACTATTTGGCAACATGAAAGGGATGAAATCTCAAAAACTCACACAAAAACATAGTTTTCAGAAAAAATAGAATAATTAGAAACACAAATTGACAACTTACATAAAAACTATCACATATAAAAAATGCCAGAACACAGAAGGGCAAAATGGGCCAAAATCCATAGACCAAACACGCTTAGACCGATAAGAAGAGCACCAAAAAGATGGTACGAGAATTGGAGTTTAGTGTCCCAGGAAGATGACAAAAGAGAATCTATTTCACAGGATTGAATAGGATGTGGTCCTATTGAAAGAGGAAAATGATGGTGCAAACCTGAAGTAATGTTCAACTGAAAAGTCCCAAGCTATTCCAACAAAAGTTTAAAAAAGATGAACAAAAAGGCAAAATCAATCAGAACCTCACAATAATATGACTCGGTCGAATAAATAATAATCTATACTTAAATGGTCTATCTAAAAGAATGAGAAGAATTGAAAATAATTATATAATACAATTGTACACCTGATGAAGAATAATACTGGAGCTGAATCTCTGATAAGAAATATCTTATCGTTAGTTCAGTATCAAATCAGTTTTTGGGTGCCTAGAAACGACATATTACAAGTCTGATTACATCATGTTTCTTAAGATTATCTACAGAAAAAGGGACTTACCCGTCAATCAACTATTCCAGTTGTATCAAATGTTAGATAACGAAAATTACGCACCCCAAAAAATTTTAACGCATGTGTATGGTTCCAAGACAAATCTGAATAAGGTATATTAAATATATAACATACGCCAAATATCAGACATAAAAAAACAAAAGGATGAACAAGGATATATCTTAGATCATTCAGTCACATAACCTTCTTTTTTCAATAACTTACCGCAACGAGTCCCCCATTCTCACATGGAACATCGAAATACGTAAATCTAACTTCAACCCTCTGATGAGGCTCTGTGTGAATGTAAATGCCACAAGCATTGCCCTCTGCCACATTCGCCTTATGATAAAATTGCCCCTCTTCTGAAGTCATAAAAAGACATTCTGAAATGACAAAATAATTCGAAAGATTATTTTCAGGAATTACCATGGTATTTCTATTTCAAGAAGTAATTTAAGTATCAGATTTTGGAAAAAATCATTGTGTGCACTTTATCTAGTAAAACAGAGTGAGCCATTCTGCCCAAAGGTCTAGTTAGTTTCAAAATCTGTCGAATTGCTCAGCTGTTATGATCATCTGAAACTTGGTTTCTTCAATAAGTCTTAGAATATTCAACCGATTTAGTTGTTACTCAGAAGAATGAGACAAATAGACTAGCAAACTTAGAAATCGTCACGCTAGAACAATTTTCACAAATTCCCAAAAATTTTATTTCACTATTCAATATTTCAAGTTATTCGTCGAATTTCAATGAAAATTTGTGGATGTATGGAACTTATTGATATCTTACATGTATCAAAATTTCGTCATTATAGATTGAAGCAACAAGTAGTCATATGAGTTTATGATCGCTTGTTTCATTTACTGCAGTGCGAATATATAAAATATTTCAGACTAGAGCTTAATGAAAGAAAGATATCATTTTCTGAATGGCTTTTGATGAAATTGGTATACCTACTTTTGGCAGGTTTTCAAGAGAAGGTAATTTCTGATTGAAGATATATGATTGTTCGTCATTCATTGCGTCAATTATTTTTGTACCACATTCTTTCAGAGTGCTGAAAAGGGTTTAAAAATAACCTACTGCACTTACGCTATCCAGTATTCTCTCTATTTTTTAAATGCAATTTTATCTTGTAAACTGTATAAAATGTCTACCAGAACGTTGAATATGAAAACCTGAGTAATTTATAGTCACAATATCCTGAATGATTATTTTCAGATTCTGACAAATAAAGTTACACTTTTCAGATATCATCGAGGTTTTGAAACGTGTTTTTGTCGCAACTGGTGGTGAGAAGTAAATTTTCACAGCCATTAATAGTCAAAAATATAGAATAATGCAAGATTAAATTACTTGAACTATGCAAAGGGTGATTCGTTTTGAGGTAATTTTTTTTAAATGGAAAAAAATTAATAAAAACAATTATATATTATAATCTTCATCAATAAATAAAAGAATCATTCCTCACAACTATTTATATTCATATTCAAATAATAATAATTTATTGTATATTTATTGTAATTTCTTTCAAATGCCAACCTCGACTACTGTTAACAAGATCCATTCGATAGTTCCAATTTTCGATAACTCTTGTCAATATTTCGGGTGATATTACTCGAATGACTCGAGTAATATTGGCCTCCAGTACCTCAAGCGTAGCCGACTTGTCCATATAGACTTTGGACTTCACATAGCCCCAAAGGAAAAAATCAAGAGGTGTGATGTCACATTATCTAGCCGGCCTTCACTGGTCCGAAGCCTGAAATGATCTGCTCGCCGAAATGCTCCCGCAGTACAGCCATGGTTTCATGGGTTGTCTGGCAAGTGGCACCATTTTGTTAGAATCACATTTCGTCGCTTCAATTTCGGGCAACAAATAATCTGTTATCATGGTGTCATAACGGTCAACATTCACAGAAGCATTCCGGCCGTCCTCTGTTTGGAAGAAATATGGACCGATTATTCCACCAGTCCATAAACCACACCAACCAGTTATTTTTTCTGGAGTTAACGGTAATTTTTGAGACTCTTCGGGTTGTTCATCACCCCATCGGGTATTTTGTTTGTTCACGAACCCATTAAGCCGAAAATGGGCCTCATCAGTGAATAAGACTTTTATCGAAAAAAGTGGATCCTCTGCCAGCTTGTCAAGAGCTCAAAGACTAAAACATAAACGATTCGGTTGGTCGATCGGCTTCAGTTCTTGAACTAATTGAATTTTGTGAGCTTCCAAAGAAAGATCCTTGTGTAAAATCGACGAATCGATACTTTAGGGTCGTCACTTACACTCTTCCCCACCGCCGCTATATTTTCTCCACTACGAGCTAGATGTTGTCTATTTGGTCGAGTATTATCCAATAACGAATATTGAGTCTCAAACTTTATGATGGTAGAGCGAATTGTGCTTTCGGTAGGCCGATTTTGTGGACCGTGAGTGGCTCTAAGTTCTCTATATTGTATATTGTACACTGCTCATTGCATATACATGTTTTCTTCAAAATTTTGCAAGGTCGTCAAGAAATAATTTGAGGGAAATACAAAAAATATAAACAATAAAATAAATCACTTAAACAGTAAATAGTAACCTATATACACTATAACACAACAAAATTACTGCACAGTCACATGACCCAATGGTACTCCATTAATTCTCCGATACTATAAAAAGCTTGACCCTTGAGGAATTCTTTTATTTTTATCTTGAATCCTCGAACACCATAAGCCTTCAAGTAATCCGGCAACCTATTATATAATGTGATACCCATATATAAGCACGACGTCTGTGTTTTCGTGAGTCTATGCCGAGGAGTCATACAACGATTGGCCCATCTAGTTTGGTAACTATGAAGTTGATTATGTTTCTGAAGTTCACTATGCATTTTATGTACCAACATTAGGCATTCCAGGATATAACAGCATGGTAAGGTGAGTATTTCGAATCTCTTGAATAATTCTCTACAACTCTGCGTTCTAGGAACATGAGCCAGTCGTCTTAACGCCATCTTCTGCATCCGGAAAACTCGAGCCGCACACGAGGCAGCTCCCCATATTGGGATACCATAAGTAGCTGAACTATGGAAATGAGCGTAGTAAGTCATAATTGCCTCCTCCAATCCCACCCGAGAAACAATCTGCCTGACAGCGTAGGTGGCTGTTGCCAGCTTCTTGCACAACCCATCCACATGTTTAACCCAAGAAATACGGTCATCGATCCAAAAACCCACCAGCCTAACAGATTGACAGTCTCCCCGAGTTTTTGTGATGAGTAAAAGATTTTGTGTTTTTTCTTTATTCGCCTTCAATTTATTATCCTGGAACCACTTCTCAACCCGCAATACAGCACGATCAGACAACTCCATGAGAGATTATCTGCTCCTGGACCTCTGGAGCAGAGTTGTATCGTCCGCATACATTTCAATGGCGAATTCCTACTCCTCCATAAGTAAGTCATTCACATATAAAGAAAACAGAACTGGTCCCAAAACCGAACCCTGCGGCACATTACACATTAATCGGAGAATTCCCATTTTCGTAATAAAGCTGAAAAATTTGTAGACGCTGTGCCGGGCTTAGTCGTTCCATTATGAAATGTCAGACACTACTGAACAAGAATATCACAGTTTACATGACGCATGCGCGATCTTCAACTAAATCCCCACCACAAGGAGTACCACTAAATGAATCGCCCTTTACTTCGTCACCTACATGTCATTGAAATTAATGTACAACATATTAGGAAGATCACTAGATTAATTATTCAGGTAACTTTCACACGTGAATGGGAAAATTATTTATAATTATTAATTTCACCACTTCAACAAGTAGTGATATTGGCCCTTGAGAACAATGAAGTTTTTTTTGTAGCATTGATTTGGCATTTGTCCATGTTATTTTTTCCAAGAATGTCTGTCGCAATCTTTTGTTTTTTAATCATCGAGTTTTCCACGTAACCTTCAGCAACCGTATTAGACTTCCATCCTCCATGCTGTTTAATTCTCAGCAAATCAGCTACAGAGCAAGCAGAGTAGTCCATGACAACCGAAAACAATCACCTATACAAAGAAGGATATGGCAACTTTATAGCTGGGATATAATTTTTGGAAAATTTTCGAATGTGTTAATACCTACAGGTTGTACTTCACACCTACTTCATTTTCTACCTGAATTAAAGTTAATCCACCTTTTTGTAAGCTCAGCAACTCGAATTATAAGTTCCACAAAGTGGAATTCTTCAATGTTTCCGTTTTTCCTGAAAATACGCTAGCAAAACTTTTTCGATCAAATGGGTTATCCCTTTTTGTTAATACAATAAACAGAATTTCTTATAGGACAAATTCTACTTGCTCTTCGACTTCTTAGGTAGTATAGTTGTAGGTAAGACAGATTGAGCTGCTTTCTCGATGTCGCTTGGTATGTCCTTCTCTGAATCAAAGACTGCAGTATTTATTTTTCTACTTTGCTCAAATTCAAGGAATTTTACCGAAGAAAGCGAATATACTTTCCACTTTCTTGACAATCAAAATTACTAAATATGAGTCTAACGATACTTCCATAGTAACGAAGTGAAAAATAAATATCTTCGTTGACAACTGTAGGGGCGTTTTGATACATTAATTTTTAAATGAATAGTTACTTCCTATTCTGAATTAGGAAATAGTTTATTATTGCATATGGAGGAGAAGTGTCACTTTTCAGGGCGAGCTTAAGTTTATCCGCCTCACTGCGTTCGGCGGGTAATTGAAAGCGAGCCATTAAAAGTCACTTCTACTCCGAATGGAATATGTTATTTTATTTTCAAACGTTTCGAAATTCATAAATAACTGAATATCCACTTTTGGATTGATTTACATTATTTACGATTGTTATAATTGAATGAATTATGGGACGGTTGCCACGCAAAATTTATTCTGATAGATATGAAGTCAAAAAATTGATAGTTATAATTTGCAACTCGTTGAAAGTGAAAATGTCTTCAGAAATTGAGGTTTTGGCCAATGAATCAGTCTCTTCTCTTGGACCATCGAAGTCTATTGTAAAATATTGAATTGAATTGTGACCAATTCATCTTTTGCATAGTAACACTTTTCCTGTCGCCGGACGGAAAAGTAGAATATTTCGATGATCCTGTCAATCGAGAAATGATGTTATTATTGTACGTTTGAAAATAAAATATTGTATGATACGTGTTGGGAAACACTATTTTCTATATACAGGGTGATTCTTTGACCACTGCATTGATTTTAACCATAGGTTCTTGAGATCAAAAGAAACACTTTTTGTCCATACCGTTTTTCCATATTCAGCTGCGTTAAAAAGTTATAAGGATTTCAAGTTTTCACTTTAAGCAAAAACTCCTCTGTGGTTCAGTTTAGTTTGAATGGAAATTATTTTCCACAGCATCCACTTTTGAATCCACATTTGAATTGTTTAAAAACATTATTTTCCCTCTGAGAAATGATTTACTCACTTATGTTCCATGAGATGATTATATCGATTTAATTCCTTCCAACTTCAAATATCTCAAAAATGGTGTGTAATTTAGGAAAAAAGATGAAAAATGATTCAAACTGCAAAAAAGACTAATAATTCTAGGAAGTACAAGATACGGACCTTTAGTTCAAGTGATATTTGTTTTTCATGCAATTTAACCAATCTGTAGAGTAGCAGTGAGAAACCCACAAGAAATGGAAAAAATCTATTGATGCCAACATATGCATGACTGTTATCAAAAATCTACAAGAGATCATTTTAATTGATATTGTCGTTTGAATAAAACTGGTGAAAATGCAATTTTTTTATGAAATTTTAACACCCTATATCTCTTGAACGGGGCCAAATTTGAAAAAATATAATTGGAAGAAAATGTTTCTTTTGACGTCAAGAATCTATGGTTCAAATTAACGCAGTGGTCAAAGACTCACCCTGTATAGCGTTTTTACGCCACATGTGGAGTTCTAAAAAATTATTCTTTTCCAAATGGTTGCCCATATAACTATTTCACTCCAGTTCCACCTTCGAAAACATCTCATCATACTCTCAATAGATGTATACGATTAGTTCTCAAACTTCGTTTCCAGATTTCAACGGGTCACTAACCCTTGTAGAGATGCGAAAAAGAACTCCGTCTCTTCGAAGATCCGATAATCCGTTTCTGCAGTTAACAAATTGCATTTTCTAGGGCTGATGAGAACAAATTGCATCATTCGGAATGTTACCAACGTGGGGGCGTTCAGTCTTTTAAAACACTGTACTCAAATCTGAATCTCATGAAAACTAATGAAGTGAAACATTTCACGACGATTTATTTACATTAGGGTAACTTCCCACGATGAAAGAGGTGGAATCTAAATGTGTTGGTTGCTGCAAGCCTCGATTTTCAATTTTTTTGCGTCTTTCCATCATTCATTCATTCCAATGCGACTGGCCCGGATGGATTGAATGTTGAAATGTTGATTCGTTGTAGCCCCCATATATTAAAGTTTTTGACCAACATTTTTAATAGTTGCATTCTGGATTCGAAGTTTCCTGGGGATTGGAAAATGTCGAGAGTGTTACCGCTTCCAAAGGTGATTAATCCTACCATTCTCAACGATGTTCGTGCCATATCTGTATTATTG
The DNA here is from genome assembly GCA_030674115.1 of Micraspis discolor. Classification (NCBI taxonomy): domain Eukaryota; kingdom Metazoa; phylum Arthropoda; class Insecta; order Coleoptera; family Coccinellidae; genus Micraspis; species Micraspis discolor. The sequence continues at coordinate 508,519 of JARTUT010001328.1, forward strand.
CCTTGTGCAAAGATTTTTGAAAGAGTATTAGCGAGTAGAGCGAGGTCTCATCTGGAAAAGTACAATATCTTGCCGGCGCGACAGTCAGGTTTCAGGAGAGGGTTTGGTTGTTGCACTGCTCTTCTTGATGTTGTCGACTCTATAATATTCAAAGTGGATTCGGGTGAAGTTTGTGTTTTGACATTATTAGATTATTCTAAAGCGTTCGATAGAGTAAACCATCAGATACTTATTGCAGTGTTGAGGCGGATTGGATTCGCTTCATCTGCTATGAGTTAATGCGTGATTACCTTCGAGATCGGTGTCAGTATGTGGAGACTTCCTGGGGAAGGTCTGAAACGGGCACTGTCAAATGTGTGGTCCCACAGGGTTCGGTACTTGCGCCTATTCTTTTTTGTATATATACTATCTCCATTACTAGTGGACTTGAGTTTTGTACTGACTTTCGGTATGCCGATGACACACAGCTGTTGTATTATTTTTTGGCTTCGGATATTGTTAGAGCAAATCGGGAGATAAATTCTGATCTTGATCGCTTGTCAACAGATTCCCTGAAGCATGATCTAATGCTGAATCCTAATAAAACAAAGGTCTTGTCTTTGGCAGTAATGCTACTGAGGTCGCGAGGGTTGAAATTGAGATTCGATGGCAGTTAAATTGCAGCCGTTGAGTCGGCTAGGAATTTCGGAATCATTCTAGACGTTAAATTTCGGTTTACTGAGCATATTTCATTATGTGTTCAAAGGACCTACACTGCATTGAGAGGTCTTTACCCCCATAGGCATTTCCTACCGCAGAAGCTGAAAATATTGCTTACTGACTCCTTCGTTTTAAGTCATTTTAACTTTTGTGACGTGGTGTGTGGTCCCTGCTTGCGCGTTGATGACAAGGTGAGAGTCCAACAGGTCTAGCGTGCGTGTCTTCGCTTTATTTATGGCAATAGAAAGTATGAGCCAGTCATTCATAAGTTGAAATGCTGCAATTGGCTGAATTTGGAGCAGAGACGTGAGCTACACTCTGCAGTTTTATTTCGTTCGATTATATGCTTTGAATCACCACCGCATTTATATAACAAAATACGTTTCAGGTCGGATGTGCATAATGTTAATGTATGGTTCAGGGGTATGATTTCTCCACCTGTTTTTAGAACTGCCTTATTTCGACGTTCTTTTTCCTTCAATGTATATTCATTATATAATCGCTTACCTGCACATCTCAAGTCCTGCGAACCGAAGGTGTTTAAGTCCAATTATCGTAAACTACTCTTGAGGTTACTTACTGTCTGAAATTTTGTTGTATTCGATGTTGTGTCTTTCTCCTCGGAGGATGCTCAATCCATGACGAGTTTTGTTGGTGCGGATGTGGAACGTGGAGAATTCGTTTTTTAGAGGTTTTGTAATTATTTTTTACATATTTGTAAGATTTTTCGGTGTCACAGTAATAACAGTTATACTGATTTGAGACCGTTTGCAATATAACTTTTTATTTAATCCTTTATGGGAGTGGATAGTTTTTGTATGAAATTTATAATATTGCAATAAACGTATTATTGTTATTATTATTATTTTATTTGTTACTATTCAAATGGAATCGCGAATTTGGAGGTTTCGTGAGGTATATGTATCAGGTATACCGGTTTATTTTGGTATGAACGGGCTCGATTTGTAGTTGATTTAAAGGATCTTAGTTGAATTTTTGTAAAAAAATAAAACACTAATTATTAATGGGAAAGTAGAAAACATTCCAACAAGTATTGGCAATTGTTTTCTATACATTTAGACCAACTTTCTGGCAATTTGTGGATAAAATGCCAATAAAATTGTTCAAAGTGCTGCTCAGCCAATGCTTGTTCCATCGATGAAATCAAATTATAGTCGGAAGAAGCCTAGTCTGGTAAATACGTCGAGTGGGGTAGCTGTCCAGCCAAGTGTTTTGATTGTATTCTGAACTGGTTTTGCTTTGTACGCGGGTGAATTGTCATGGTCCATTCTGGTCGTTAATCAATCAATGCATGGTTCAAATTAACCATTGTGTTCGATAGTAATTAGTATTAACGGTTTCATCAGGTTTTAGGAGCTGGTGGTACACCACACCTTTCAGGTCTCACCAAACACACAGCATTGTCTTCTTGCGGAATCGATCTGATTTTGCAGTCAATGTTGATGGTTGTCCCGGATCAACCCATGGATTTTTCCGTTTAGGATTCTTAAAATGAACTAATTTTTTATCGCCAGTAACAATCCGATGCAAAACCGATTTTCTTTCGTGTCTTTGATGCAAATTTTCACATGTGTTTTTTCGGTTTTCCATCTGTCTTTCATTCAATTCATATGGCACCCATTTTCCACACTTTTGGATCTTTCTCATAGCTTTTAAACGGTCAGAAATTGTTTGTTGTGCAACATTTAACAACTCTGCCATTTTTTTTTATTCAAAGTGTCATCTCCATCCAATATCGTTTGCAGTTCGTCGTCTTTAAACTTTTTTGGTGGTCTTCCACGTTCTTCATTTCTCACTTCAAAATCATTGTTTCTGAACCGTTGAAACCATCTTTTGCATGTTGCTTGTGATAGAGCATGATCACCATATGCTGCGACAAGTATTCGATGCGACTTTGCAGCACCTTTCTTCAAATGGAAACAAAAAATTAATGCTTTCCACAAATCATCACTTTCTGGTACAAAATCCGACATTCTTAACACGATGAAAAAATATGATGTTGTCTATTCAATGACTTGATGTATAATAAATATGTTTCACAGATGTCATAGCAAACAAAAACAAAAATAAAGACTCGTTCACAACAATTGTTTCCTATCGAGGCATTTCTATCTTGACTGTCACTTCATACAGGTATACCTGATATTTGATTTTTATTTTCTTGTAGTGTAATGTTGGTACTTATGTTAAGTTAGTTTTTGACAGCTTGGATGTGTTTTAATTCGTCTTCGATTTCTATTTACTCCAAAAAAATTAATCGAAGGTTCTGTATCAAATTTTATGTGAATGACAAAATAAACTTCAGGGGTTGATTCTACGATCTTCCCTTCTTGTAATTACATTCTACAGCTATGGAATATGCAAGTTAACAAATATATCGATAAATCGGATTTAAAAAAAGTTGTAAGAATGATTGTATATTCCATCCTGAAGATTTCCACAAAATATCATCCATACTTTCAACATTATACTAACACTATTCAAGTTACAAATAAATCTTATGCATGCGTTTCATGATATTGATTAAATCAAATATGAGATACTCAAAACTTCGAAATAATTGTACGAGTTTTGCACAATAATGAACTTGACCGAGATATTTGGATACTCAATATATTCTGTAAACATTAAAATCTACGTTATCTTCTTCAAATGATATTGCATATCTGGCCGACGGCAGAGACCGGTCCTTATCTGGTTTAATCAAAGAAATAGACTTTTCTGTAGTGAAGTTGTTTCTATTTTTTTTTTCATTTAAAGAATAGAATCATTTTTCTCTTGAATTTTTGTTCAATTTTATATCATTTCTGAACATTAATTCGACTTCACCCATATTTTTCATAATCGGTTGGAAATGAATTTTTTTAAACATGTTTCGTAAGATACATAGTACTTGCTACTAGATGATTATATGAATATTAAGTTAAACTTGCGCTGCTTACCTGTTACTATATGTTCATTGGACCTCTTCGATCTCAAGGATGAATTGAAAGGTAAATTATTCACTAACAGTCTTCTGCCATTCGATTCTGGCTCTGTATTAGAAATCTGAAAGTAGGAAAAAAGTATCGTGAAAAAACTTGAAGAATTATTGAAATTGCTATAATGTTGTATATAATTATTATTTGGGCAATATCCAGAATCTCCTATTGTTCCTTTTCAACGTTTCGTCGTAAATCTTCTGTCGTTTTCAAGGCAAAAAATATGACAATATTAAAAAACTTTACAATTTTCACTGATACGTGTTTAATTGACTTTACTCTGAAAACTAGATCAAATTTGTACCTATCTGTGGTTTGAAGACTTCTTCAAGTTACTTCGAAGAAGACTCCAAACTGCACTCATCAAGAGCGATATTCCTAAATGCTGCCTCTTTGTTTTTTTTTTCTTATAAGCTTCTGTTCTTTGGATATGATAAATGTATCGTTCCATTTTATCAGATGATTTCCTTCCACATCATGTTGGACCATCGTTCTAGTTGCCGGATGTTTGAAGGCCAATTGCTCGAAGTAACTTTAAGAAGTCTTCAAACCACAGCTGAGTATATCTGATCTAGTTTCCATAGTTCTGTTAATTTAACATTTATAAGTGAGAATTGAAAAATTTTCTAATATTGTCAACAATAAGAGATTATGGTTGTTGCCCGAAGAAAAATTCTACACGAGTTCCATCATCAATAATTTCACGTCAACAACTACTTTAGCCTTGAAAAAATATTAAAAGGCATAAACGGAGGACCCTGAGCTTCTGTGCGCTGTTCTCTATCTAAATATGTAAGAAGTTTTTAGACGATAAAATCAGAGGTTCAAGAGAAATCATTTTCTGAAAACAATGCCAACTAGTTTCGACTTTATTTCAAAATCATCTTCAGGAATGAAATTGGCAGTTTGAAATCATATTGTCCAGAACATTACTATTTTTGTTGACTCAGAGGCATTAATGGTTTTGTTGCGGCGTAAATTCTTGCTGATTCAGAATACAATTATTTCTGATGATTTCAAAAAAGCATAGATACTACTACTGTTTGAAAGAAAACTTCTTCGTTTTCGAGCACCCTTGTTCACCTATACAGTGAGTGTGATTCTTTCAAACAAAGGGTGATTCATTTAGAGGTACTCTGTGCTGGGGATTTAGTTACAGATCGCGCATGCGTCGTGTAAAATAAAGTGGTATTCTTGTTCAGTATTCAAAATGGAACGACTTAACCTGGGACAGCGTCTACAAATCTTTCAGCTTTATTACAAAACTGAGTGTTCTCCGATTAAAGTGTATTGGCCACTTTTTCGGCCAACCAAATGCAGAATTCGCTCTACCATCACTAAGTTTGAGACTCAATATTTGTTACTGAATAATACTCGACCAAATAGACAACATCCAGCTCGTCGTGAAGAGAATATAGCGCGGTGAGGGACAGTGTACGTGATGACCCTAAAGTGTCGATTCGTCGAAGTTCTCAACAGCTTGGCCTTTCGTATTCAACGACTTGGCAGATTTTACGTAAAGATCTTTCTTTGTAATTCACAAAATTCAATTAGTTCAAGGACTGGAGCCCATTTTTGGCTTAATGGGTTCGTGAACAAACAAAATTCCCGAATCTAGGATAATGAACAACCCGAAGTCTCAAGAATTGTAGTTAAATCCAGAAAAAAACTACTGTGTTGTGGTTTATGGGCCGGTGGAATAATCGGTCCATATTTCTTCGAAACAGGGAACTGCTGGAATACTACTGTAAATGGTGACCGTTATCGCACACACATACAGACTTTTTGTTGCCGAAATTTAAGCCCGTGGTCTCGACGAAATGTGGTTCCAGCAAGATGGTGCCACTTGCCATACAGCTCGTTAAACCATGGCTTAACTGCAAGAGCATTTCGCGAGCAAATCATTTCACGCTTCGGACCAGTGAATTGGCCGACTAGATCATGTGACATCACACCTCTTGAATTTTTCCTTTGGGGCTATTTGAAGTCCAAAGTCTACATGGACAAGCCGACTACAATTGAGGTATTCGAGGCCAATATTACTAGAGTCATTGCAGAAACATCACCCGAAATACTCACACGCGTCATCGAAAATTGGAAATATCGAATGGATCTTGTTAACCGAGTCGAGATCAGCAATTGAAAGAACTTATCCTCAAAAAATAATTGTTAGGAATGGTTCTTTTATTTGTTAGTAAATATTATAAAATAAAATTGTTTTTACTATTTCTTTTATTAAAAAAAAGTACCTTTAAATGAATCACCCTTTATAAGTATATTATATAAGTGGCATCAACCGTTTTGTTCAATCTCAATGTTGAAGAATCCGCTATACGAATCAATTCTAAGCGTTCATCCATGAGCACGGTTATGTCCGAACGAAATAAGCTGGAGAGTTGGAATTTTCAGGATAGATTTGAAAAATATTTTGACGATAGCGCCAAAGTCATCCGTTTGACCTCACATTAATGCTTTTCAATTTTTGTCTTCTAGTTTTTACAACTTATGCTATTCCATGGAGTATTCCAAAGTCTACTAATAACTTTAGTTCCAGTTTTCGCATACAGCTCGGAACATTTGTCAGATCTACAAGAGCATTCATGAGCTACAAAACAAAATTAGAAACTTTGTGCTATTCCTTGATAATTTTTATGAGTGAATGAATATTTGTTAAGAAACCACATAAGTACAGTTTGATGGACATCCTGAAAAATTTGCTTGAAAGAGCATTTCTTCTTTTCCTTCTGAAATTGAAATCGACCACTTCCATTTCAATAAAAAAAGACTTTCCATCAAATATTTACTTTCCTTTGAAGTCCCAGAAGCTTTCACAGAGATGAGGAAAACACATATGGAGATACAATACCATTTCCTGACCGCAATGGATTTCAATTGGATTACGAGGAAAGTTGTTGATCGTAACTTCACCAATAGTATCGAGTTATTACCTCGTAAATTGATATCAACGGAATTAGTTATCAACAAATGAATCATCAAACCAACTCATGATCATCAAGAAAATCGAAATAAATACTCTTTGAAGCGAAATGTTTGGATAATGGCAAATTGAGGATGTCTTTCTTCGTCGTTTTTAAGTAAGTTTTGAAAAGAGTATTAATCTTATATCGTGTCATATCAGTAGGACAAGATCTGCACAGTGTTCACTCATACCTATCCCATAGTATGAGAATAATTGGTTCTGATCACTATAATTCTTTTAATGGTTGCAGCTCCAACATACAATTTTTTATAATCAACTACCCATACAGCATAAAAGTTGCTAAGGTGTAGTACTACTTTTTAGCGATAAAACGCTATAAATTTTTCAAGTCTTCGTCATGGACTCTGGAGATTTTAGAAAACGTATTTCTAAACCCCCCTCGAAGAAGTGTTCATACAAATAACTGTTTCATTAAAATTGCTCATTACTCTAACAAATTCCGTCAAGACTATGTGAGTTTAATTTAAGTAGAGTCATAGTTCGAAGGGGTATTTTTATTCATTTGATTAAACTTCATGATATGAATGTCTTTTCAATTAAATAAATCACAAACACCACAATAATAATTGTTGAATATGAAGTTTTCACCTTGTGCAGCTAATAACTGTCTAATATTATTTTATTTTTCACTTGTACATTATATGTTTATTTTACCTTAGAAAGGGTTGCATTATGGCCGTGGGCATTTTAGCGGGCATTATGGATCATAACGCCCGCTCGTTGTGCGAGAAGCAAAATAAGCTAGAAAGAAATTATTTATTTCGCAGAATTTTAATACTAAAACAACGACAACTCAACAAATGGAAACAAAGTCTTTCTTAATTAAAATTAAAAGTGCAGTTTTCGAATTTCCCGGAAAAATTCTTCAATCGTGAATCTTGGGATGTTTTCGAAACCTGAGGAGCGAAAACTTGACCACAAGTACTTGGAAGTTCGTTCACAAGAGAACCACTAGAGAATTGCCGTCAGGTGCCAGGTCATGACTGGCAATGACTGAAGTCGAATCCAAAGAGAAGCAAAATAAGCTAGAAAGAAATTATGACTGGCAATGACTGAAGTCGAATCCAAAACTTGGAAGTCTTTCGTTTTGGTTATGATTAATTTCCTAGGCAAAAAGAAATCTGACGACCACATCGATCTTGTTGAGTCCATGCTATCGAATTTGCAAGAGTTAGGGTGCAATATGAGCGTAAAAATCCACTTCCTGCACTCACATTTTGACCGATTTCCACAAAATCTAGGCGATTTTAATGAGGAGCAGGGTGAAAGATTCTATCAGGATCATCGAACAATGGAAGAGCAGTATTAGGGGCGGTGGGACTCACATATGATGGCACGCTACTGCTGGAGTTTGCAACGTGATCTACCTAAAGTCGTTCATTCAGGAAAATCGTATAAAAGATCATTTGATAGTGTTCAATAGAAATTTTGTTAACATGGTTTATGAATTTTCTGTACTTTTTTATCAATATAATAAAACTCAATATTTCAAAAACTTAAGCTTTCAGCAATCTTTCAGTATTTTTTCATATTCAGGGCCATAGAAATACCCAATTACAGAAAGAAATAAAGGAAGTATTTGTGTTGACCAGTATAACAAATTAAACCCGGCGTAATCGCCATTTAGTAATTATAAGAAAGTCCATAACCGTGTCTCACTGTTTTTATGATTTCTTCACAATTTTTCCATAATTCATCAAAATTTAAACTTTCCTCGAACTGCCACGAATAAATAAAGAATATAATTACCCAAAACGGTTATGTTGTTTTGAATTATAGCAAGACTAATGTAGGCTTTTTATCAATGGTCTAGGGGTTATGATAGATTTCCGCCTACAGATAACGTCTAACGTCGAAAGTTCATTTACAAAAGAATAAATAAAATTATCGTCTAATAAACGAATACAAAAGGTCGATACTGAGTTTCGTCTAGTTCTATACTCGTAATCGTCTTTATCGTTTAACCATCAACACTCCTGTCTTGATCTCTGCGCTTTAGAGTCTAGAGATAGAGTTGGCGTTTAGCGTTCGACTTGGCGTCTAAAATTCGACTCGGCGTCTAAAGATCGACTGTGGCGTCTCAAGTTAGACTGTACCTTCGATAGGACCATTTGATCTCGAGTCCCTTTCGTCATTTTAGGGTTAGAGCCCCAACTGTCTATTGGTCGACTTCAAACGAATGGGGTTTAACCAAGTTCCCACCACTACACTTAGGCTACTTCGTAATAACTCTTATTTCTCTCAACTCTTGAGATGCACATGTTAACCTTTTAACATGACACACCCGAGTAACACTAGGTCCTTCAATAAATATTCGAAAACGTCATCTCGAACATTTCAATTGGGTCGACCAGACGGCACCTTAATAAATAAACAGGAATAGTTCGTTATCTAAGGATTATCGATAGACGAAGACGCGCTAAAAAAATATCGGATTTCACATTTTCAACACAGGTCAGCACTGGCATCCAACTTCGTCCAAAAATGCTAAATCCTACAGTAATGAACAGCAATTCTTTTCATACATAAACGAATCATTCCAAGTATTGCCAATTTAGTTGTTTCATGAAAGTATTCGAAAACTGTAGGATTGAAAACATAAAGAGTTGCAAAGATATTCTCATGGTAAAATCGAAAAACTTATTTTTTGTAGAGCTGTGTTATCGTTGATTGGTCGTTCACGAATTCTAATTTTCAACACAAGTTGACAGCAAAATATTTTTATAATTCCATGATTTCATAGTTCAGAATACTCATTGACTCATTATCATGGTTTTGACAAGAAATGAAATCTACAAAATGTAGATTCAGATATAAAACCACTCATTGTGAAATTCACAAGAGTCGGAATTAGTGATGTTTTGAATCGGACAATGGACCTCTCTAGAAATCCTTCAATATCCTACGTATACATTTAATGAACTTAATGGAACAAACATAAACGGCAACTGCTGACCGCAAAGGCGATTAACCCGTTGATTAAATCGGATATGCATGTGTGGATTCCGGGTACATTGTTTACTAGTAGTATAATCTACTGTACGTTACAGAGTACAAATATAATATATTCAGGCAATAACTAGCGGTTGATTTCATGGAACAATTCATTCCTGATGGGCATGAAGATACCTACTTATTATCAGCTCTGATACTGTACACAACAATCCTAAAGGTGGGTTCATTAATAGCGGAAAATGTAGGCTGCAAAAACATAATAAAGAGCATTTCAGGTTATATCAGTTGTGCCAAGGTGGGTTGGCTATTACATTATCATTTGATATTATGTTCTGATAGATCATTTCCTAGTAGATACATGTTATGATTGATTTTTCATGGAATTTTGAGGAAAGCAGTGGGTCAAAAACTACATTCAACTAATGCCAACGTTTCGTAGATATATTTCTACTTCTTCAGGGCTACAAAAGAGAAATTTTTTTTGCACAGAGATCAAATATGATACAAGTACATCTGTTATAAAAATTGAATAATGGATAAAAAAATGGTTCTAAAATAAACATATATAACAATCCTTAACAAAATCGTACAATTGAAACCATATATATTGAAAAAGAACTTATGGAGAAACTTTGGAAAACTCCGTCTAAAATGTTTTTGAGACAAATTGCGAAACATCACAACAACGTGTTACGTGTTAATTTTGTGGTGTTATCTGTAACAATAAATACGTTTTTTTCAAACACACACTCATGTAGACTTAATACAATAAAAAAAATGCTTGTAAAAGCCCACGCAACAAAGTTATGGGGCTTCGAAGGGTACATTTTGGGTAATTTAGAAAAACCTAATAAAAAAATCATACCTCCGTAACCGTAATATTAAGGACCCAGGTTCCAAGACTGAAAAGGTAGCAAATGACCCTACCAACGCCCCAAAAAAATTTGACGGTCCATGTGCCGAACACCCTGTAATTGTTGTCAGTTATACATAGCGGTTGAAAAAAATTACAATTTGTCAACTCAGTATGTTTTTTCATTTTCAGAATGAGATCAACTCACTCTACAGTTTTCACAGATATGTATTTCCCTTTAAACATTGTGTATGGCTTTTAAGTTATCAGCGATTTTTCAATTTCAGATAATTTATACCAAAGCACTAGGAAACACGCGCAAAATAACTGATTAGAGGTGGCATCAAATACCTCCCAATCTTTCCGAAAGAGCTAGTTTTCATCATGTGTGAGTTTTGTTTTTTCCAGTCAGATTCAACAAAGTGACTAGAACCCCCAGTAGCCTAGACCTACAGAGAGACATGTAATTTTCTTTGTTCATTCCATCAACAGTAAATCACTCGGTTTGATAAGCTCAAGGATATCCGATTGGATTCGTCATTAGAAATTTTTAGCGATAAAATAACCCCATTAAATCTCTTCTATTATTTGTAACTAACCTGATTGTTCTCATATGCGAGTTGAACTTCCAAATCCTGTTAATTCATGTTTCATGCATCACACACGTTCTGCTTTAAAGAGAGGTCGGCCATATTAAAGCCTACATTGAAGGTTGCAAAGCAAGAGAGTTTGTTCTACATACATGAAACATTTAATCAGCAGTTGCAAGCTTGGCAAATGGAAAATTCATGGTAGGTACTGAGTGGTTAATTGAAATGTAGATTCGATATAATGACAAGAATAAAGGCTATAGTACTCATTTCGTAGAGCTTTGAATCCTAGCATCAGAATAATATTAAAGTTTCACTCTGACGTGCTCAAAATTAGGATGGTCGCACTTGTTTTTTTGGTTCAGACAAATCCAAGAGAAAAAAATATACCGCTCTCAATCCCATAAGAACACCCTCAATTGAAATACCGGAAGTTTTGTCTAGTTTCCGTAGAATGTCTAGTTGACACTTATTAGTGAAACTTGAAGAATTTTCTAACTTTTCTGCTCTTTTAAAACTTTTACCTTGAAACGACAATTGTGCCATTAAAAGAAATTGTGCATCTGTATACTTCTTGATTATTTTCACCTATTGCGCTTTAATTCTGGGCGATTCAGTTTTGCAATTGAACTTGCCAAATTCTTATCATTTTTTGTGATAATGAACTCATTCATTTTATCACTTGTGAAGCTACTTAATTTCGAAGAAATCAAAGAGCTTCAAAGAAAGAGGAAGCAGCCAAAGGCAATAGGACGTTCTGTGAAAAGTCTCAGCATATGAAAACCAATTATATCCGAACAGTGTATGGATACTTCACTAAGTCAAAATCTATTATATATATATAGGGTGAGAGATCAAAACAAACACTTTTTCCCCATACCGTGTTTCTATATTCTGCCGCGTTGAAAAGTTATAAGCATTTTAAGTTTTCACATTGGGCAAATACACCCTCTGTAGTCTAGTTTAGTTTGAATGAAAATTACCTTCCACAGAATCCACTATTGAATCTAAATTGTTTGAAAACATTATTTTCCCTCTAAGAAATGATTCACTCACTCATGTGTTTCATCAGATGATTATATCGATTTCATTCCTTCGACTTCAAATATCTCAAAACTTTAGGAAAAAAGATGTTAAATGATTTTATCTACAAAATATAGACTAATGATTCTTGGAAGTACAAGATACGTACCTTTAATTCAAGTGATATTTGTTTTTCATGCAATTTAACCAATCTGTACAATGGTTTTGAGAAACCCACAAGAAATGGAATGAATCTATTCATGCCAAAATATGCATGACTGTTATCAAAAATCTTCTACAAGAGATCACTTCAATTGATATTGTCGCTTGAATATTACATATATTACATATTACATATTCTTTTTATGAAATTTCAACACCCAATATCTTTTGAACGGGGTCAAACTGAATTTATAAGTCCGACCGATGTCAATCGACCGCATATATATATCAGTGACAGCATCTAGTACTGAAATTTCTGACGGACTTTTTGACTTGTGTCTTTTCCGATTTCACGAAATTCGTAATTTCAGATGAATAATTTGGAAGTTTTCTATGAGTTTGAGGAATGATTATATTCATTATTATTTTATTATATTTCGATTGTGAGCGGCTTTCCATCAATTTGCTGCGCGTTGTTGAATGGTGCAAAAGAAACCAATTAAATCTGAATGTCAAGAAGTGTCTTTTACACGTAACAAAAATGTAATTCCTTTCGACTGCACTGTGGATGGTAACTCGCTTGAGCGTCCGGCGTTGTTGACGGATTTGGGAGTGATTTTTGACCCAAAACTTTCGTTTGCACCACATATTGATGCCACTCTGTCTGCTGCAAGTGGGATGTACAGATTCATTGTGCGCATTTCTCGTGACTTTTGGATATAGCCACATTGAAGATCCTTTTTTACGCATATGTCAGGACCAAACTGGAATATGCAGCTTTAGTACCAAAACTATATTGTTGGGATTGAGTCGGTGCAACGACGTTTCTTCAAGCAGTTATCTTATAGAGAGGATAATGTGTATCCGACCATTAGTATCCCTCAGGATTTACTTTTGAGTAGACACGGCATGAAGAGTCTGAAATGTCGGCGGGACTGCCAGTGCGTTGGGTTCATGCATAAGTTGATCAATGGGATAGTTAAAGATGTTGTATACTCAGTAATCTCAATTTTCTTGTTCCAAGACATGCTTCCAGAGCGGAGAACACAGTTTACATGCCAACACAGAGCACTAACACATTGAAATCTTCTCCTCTTTATTATTTGTGTCATGTTTCTAAATCTGTTTGTCCTAACTTGGATATTTTTTATTGTAGCATCTCAGATATCCAGTCATACTATTTTGGCCGTATTAGATGTCTTATTTTGTATATTTAAAATTAGTTTTTTGTTCCTGTTTACCTTGTTCTGTAGTTAGGTTTAACCTGTAGAATATTGTATATATTGAATAAATAAATAAATATCGATTTAATTCCTTTAAACTTCAAATATCTCAAAAATGGTGAAATTTAGGAAAAAAGATGATGAATGATTTTATCTGCAAAAAAGACTAATGATTCTAGGAAGTACAAGATACGTGTGTTGAAACGTTGGGTGTAAGAATAATCAGAAATGATAGTAATTGCCCAAATAATAAGTGTATATGAGTGTTATCATTAAAAATTCCTAGCCAACAACAATATACCTTCTTACTTTTCTCTTGATCTAATTTGTTCGTTGTGCGACCTCTTTCAATCACCCTTTTTCATTAGAATCTCGCACATCTCTCGCTATATTTCATTGATTTCATCACGAAATTTTATTTGAGGTATAAGCCTTGCTAATCATATACCCCCACATAAAAGTCGAAACAGGCGACCGTGGAGGCCAATCATCACCATTTGTTGAAACAAATGAATATCCATATGCAAAATTTTGACCAATATTCTTTTCTAAAGACCAAGCGCTTTATCACGGATTGGGGTTGATGTATTGTTTTGAACACTTCCTTGAACACCATGAATGTTTAGCTTTATTCAGCTGAGAGTTTCGCATTACAGGTAAGTTATCCTCTTGAATCCCAAAATGATCTCGTTTCTAAAAGTGGCTGAATAGAGAGTGTGATCCGGATATGTAATGAAATTCATCCGAATCCCAAATGAAGGATCCATAGACAGATGTCCTCAATTTCACAAGGAGTTTTCGACCCGAGGATGGATTTTATGGCCTGGACAAGGCTACTGAGGATGGGTCTCGCCTAGTTTGTTACACTATTACGAGCTCTCCCGTTCTGAAAGGCTGGATGTCCAGGGCGATTCGATATATTTTATGTAGAAGATGAAAAATGGATATGCTGCCTCTGAAAGTGCCCACTATAAGTGGATAACGATGCCTCGCTTCGGTTTATATTTATAGGCGATGTAAAACGAACTTTGGGACGATGTGATTAGGGTTATTGTGATATGCTTGACTATTATTGAAGGTAGCGGCAATTACAGAAAGCAAAATTTTTCATAGAGGAGAAATTTCAGCAGCATATTTACCTGGATAACATGTCATATACAGTGTGAGTCTGTGACCACTGCGTTAATTTTAAACATAGGTTCTTGAGATCAAAAGATCCACTTTTTTCCCATACCGTTTTTTTTTTATATTCAGGTGCGTTAAAAAGTTATAATAAGCATTTTAAGTTTTCACATTGGGCAAATACCCCTCTGTAGTCCAGTTTATTTTGAATGAGAATAACCTTCCACAGTATTCACTATTGAATCTGTTTGAAAACATTATTTTTCCTCTAAGAAATGATTCACTCACTCATGTTTCATCAGATGATTATATCGATTTTATTCCTTTCATTTTCAGATATCTCAAAAATGGTGCAATTTAGGAAAAAAGATGATGAATGATTTTATCTGCAAAAAAAACTAATGATTCTAAGAAGTACAAGATACTGACCTTTAGATCAAATGATATTTGTTTTTCATGCAATTAATCTGTACAGTAGTAGTGAGAAACTGACAAGAAATAGAATAAATCTATTGATGCTGAAATATTCCGAACTCTGAAACAGTGTTGTAATAATTCAACCACAACAATTAATGAAGAAATTTATATTTCACATGAAAATCTACCCTGCAGAGGAATATCTTTTGTAGAAAAATTACCATAAGATCTTCAGATCAGTTCTTAAATTCATTCGAAGTTATACATATCATTCTGCTGGAAATTTCTTCAAATTTACCCAAATATTTAAGTGAATAAACACATTTCTTTGTTAAAATGTTCGTTGAGAGAGACGGCATGGCACAAGTGGACTTGTTTTCGAAACTCCCAGAAGTTATATAAGAAGACGTTTTAATTCCTTGAGTTTCATCTACTTAAAAAAGTTGCTTTACTTTGAATGAATCCATTTGACTCTACATGGAGGAGAAAGGACACCCACGTTAGTCGATTCTAATCATGCTTTTATTTTTCCGTATTAGCAAATTTATAGCATAATTCATCTCTTGATTATCACGCACAGGTACCCATATACCTCAGTGATGTAAATAGTTAATTCAAAAAATAAATTCATTATTATCATTATCAACAGTCAAACGACAATACCTCAAAATGGTCCAATCAATTATCAAAATTAAATTAGACGGACATTTCAAATGGGAGATATACAAAACAGATTTCAACTTTACCGCAAGCCCCAGCATAGTTTGGATTAAATGAAATTTTCTTCACTTAAAAAAACTTTCAATTATCAATAGAAAAATGGTTATTTTGATTTATGAAAACCATTTATTCCGAAGGCATACCTAAACTAAGTGTAATCAGAAATGACTATTTAAAAAGATCAATATATTCCCTTTTCAACTCGGTCAAATCAATATCTCCGGAAGCTTCTTGAAACGATTTTTTTCTCCCACAACATCAATAAACCTCAAATCATTCTCATATGAGGCTTATCCATCTTATTGCACGCTTGTTCTACTAAAACAGTGTTTTGTTCAAATATCTGTAATATCTTAATATCGAACCGAAGGGGATCTCAATAGATTGATATTGACTTCCTGAAAAAGAACACAGGATGCGACTTGAGTTTGTCCGTCTGACCGGCCGGCTTGATAATTAATTAGGTTGACATTTACGTTCCGTATTGACTCACAGCGGTCAGAAGCAAAACTGCAAAAAATTCCCATATCCCGGTACCCCATTTCCTTCAAACTCATAGAAAACTTCCTAATTATTAGTCTGAAAATATGAATTTTCGTTAAATCGGAAAAGTCCGTCAGAAATTTCAGTACTAGATTCTGTCACTGATATATATGCGTTCGATTGACATCGGTCGGATTTATAAATTGAGTTTCAGTTAATGGAAAATTAACCGAAATGGTTCATTTACGATGAAATAACGTATGTTGTCAAAACAAGTCAAATTCGTGTTTTGATAAAGCCAAACGTAATGCTCCAAAAAATGTTTTAGAGTATTCAGAAAATTCGATTCTGTAATTTAAATTTGAATATATCATTTGACCACTGCATTAATTTTAACCATAGACTCTTTCAAAAGAAACATTTTTCCAAATTTGGCCCCGTTCAAAAGATACTACTCCTTAACTATAATTTGGTTCTTGGCTAAACGATAATCGATCATTTTCTCATGAATTGTTTATACTACTAACTTTAAGCGAATTTTAAGAGAAGTCAATCTTTGATTTGAGTATTTCCGCAGTTTTTTGTTCTATAAAATTATTCACTACACCTCTCGTTTATCAAAAATAGAACGCGAAGCAGTGTATAGACACTACTCTAAGTTCTTCAGAGTCTCTGCAGATACTAGAATTAATTGTGTTCGCCTTTTGTTCCAGGTTAACATTTATTTGTAGGTGTATTTTGATGATTCATTTGCCATTATATTTCAAATTTCTTCGAAGACTATTCAACGATTTTTAAAGAATGATAGAGAAGGTACTCACGTTGACATCTAGCTCTTACAAATGCGCAGGTCAAAGTTTAAAATAAATGTCTGAATGAAACTTTTTAGTACAACTCGAGACTTACATAAAATTCTTGACGTCAAAGGAAACATTTTCTTTCTATAACTTTTTCCAAATTTGGCACCGTTCAGAAGATGTTGAAATTTCATTAAAAATTGCATTTTCACCTGTAATATTCAAACGACAATATCAGTTGAAATGATCTCTTGTTGAAGGTATTTGATAACAGTTATGCATATTTTGCATCAATAGATTTATTCCATTTCTTATGGGTTTCTCACCACTACTGTACAGGTTAAATTGCATGAAAAACAAATATCACTTGAACTAAACGTCCTTATCTTGTACTTTCTAAAATCATTAGTCTTTTTTGCAGATAAATTCATTCGTCATCTTATTTCCTAAATTGCACCATTTTTGAGATTTTTTTAAGTTGAAAGGAATTCAATCGATATAATCATCTGATGAAACATAAGTGAGGGAATCATTTCTTAGAGGGAAAATAATGTTTTTAAAGAATTCAGATTCAATAGTGGAAGGTAATTTATTTTCAAACTAAACTGGACTACAGAGGGGTATTTGCCCAATGTGAACACTCAAAATGCTTATAACTTTTTAACGCAGCTGAATATGGAAAAACCGTATGGAAAAAAGATGTTTCTTTTGATCACAAGATTTTTCAAACGACAAGTGGTTATCCGTCCGAAATTTCAGTATGATGATGAAAGAAAACCTTGTTTACTGATAGATAATTTTCGTGATTATGTTGCCATATGCATTCCAGTGATTCAAGTAATTATATTTGGACGTTGAATAGTTTTAAGTGAAACAAAATTGTGGCTGAAATGAAACTGAAGGAAAACTGTTAGTTCCTTTATTTTTCATCCAAGGTGCTTGTTATGTGGACTTGAATATACTGGATGAGTCTTTGACAAGTGCGTTTGTTTTACCCATAAATTCTTAAAGTAAAAACAAAGAATCACTTCCTATACCACTTTTCTAAATTTGACAACTGAAATAGGGTGTTGAAATTTCATAAAGAATCTATGGATTAGCCATTTTTCTGTTATAACGTTTTTGTTTACTGAATTAATTATAAACAAAACAAAACAGATTCATCATAACATAAATTTTTTTTATTAGAGGTCCCTACTGGGTTTTCCAGACGCAAATTAACGTGATGATACTCAGATTTCTCAGAACTGTACACCTGAATCTGAAAATGCTTATTATCTTCCAAAGTAAATTGATATTACAATTCAGACATCATTAAATATCTTTGAAGATTCCATATAGGATTTCCATATTTTTATGGTATAATATTAAATTAATATAAAAGAGATCTCATCCACCTGTTTATAGGTCAGTCCAACCCAAGAAAGTATGTCAAAGAATCTTCAAAAATATCACTGTTCGGAAAAGCATAGATAATTTTTTCTGGGTTTTAGTAAAGAAAGTGAGGGCTTTCATGCTTTCCAAAACTTAAGGCGAATTAAGAGCCATTCATTTTGAGACTTTTAAGAATTCCTCACTACAGAGGGATGGTTCATATTCTTGTAGTATAAAGGAATTATTTTAGTACAGAAAAAAAATTGTATTTCGTATCTGCTCCTAAAACTTGACCTCATATGCTGAAGCATGTGTGAGGGAATAATTTCTGAGGGGGAAAATAATGTTTTCAACAATTCAGCTTCAAATATGGATACTGTGGGAGCTAATTGTCAACTAAACTGGACTACAGAGAGGTGTTCGCCCAATTTTAAACTTGAAAAGGCTTATAACTTTCAAACGCAGATGAATTTGGTATAACGTTTTTCAAAGAATAAGACTTTAATGCTGAATTTACTGATTCAACTGATTAAAATCTATAGCAAAACTAAAAAAAGCTCTTGAGAAGAGTAGCGCTCTTAGTCATCAGGTGATACGGTTTCAAGAAAATAAGTTAGAGTTTTTCATCCAATTACATGAAGTCGCTTCTCTTCATATACGGAAGTTGTGGATTGTTGAAATATTTCAGTCAACCAGTTTTATTGCTGAAATCATCTAATACCAATTTTTGAGGCAAAACTTCATTCAACTTCCTGGATAAGTCAAATGAGTTTCCTTTCAACAATTTCCTACCAAATGCGAGCCAATTCTAACTTACACTGTGTATGAGCTAATTAAACAAATATTAAAAATAGTCCTTCAGGATATGTTACATTCAACATAAATGGAATCATCTCGTGAAATCAAATGGCATAGAAATTATACAATCTAGAACAGCCGTGCACCCGTTACTGAACCTTGCGGAACACCATATCGAATAATCTCAAACAAAATATACTCACCGCATCATCTGGTTGAGCGACCTTGAAATCATCACCACGTGGCATACCATACACCGCCAGACAGCTCAGAAAAGTTACAAAAACTACGGCGGCAACATTCGGCAGACGGGTCATCCTAACAGGTGGCAGCAACTTTTCCGGATGTATCTCGCACAGTGACGCTCAAACGCGCTGGCGACGACGCTTAAATAGAGCGTCCCGACGCCCCGTAGCCAACCAACCACCCCTCCGCTACGAGGATGTTAAAGGGATGTTCCTTCTTATCAACAGTTTATCACATAATCAGCGTCTAGCACAAATAGTGAGAATTACGGTGTTTACTTCATGTTCAACGCTTCTGTTTATGCAGCACTAATTCACTAATAACACTTCGTATATTACGAACAGGTCGGGAAGGCGATGCTGCTTAGGAGATTATTAAATCTTTGGTTGGCGTATGTTACGTTCCTTTAAGGCTGTGTGGTTTTATTTTTATAATAATATTCTGTGTGGAATACGTCAATTATCTTCAAACTGATCACTTTCACCTTTGTGTATTGTCTGATAATGATCATGATCGGGTATGGCTGACACACGCGGATGCCTGTAAATTAAAGAGGCATTTTAATTAAGATGGATTAAATATAACTTAGATTAACAAAAGAGGAATTCCTTAATTTAAGATCATTTCAATAAAAACTGAAACTTTGGAGCGCCGGTCGCAAACGAAACTACAGGAAATTTCCCATCTTCTGGTTCTCGCCATTGGTCTCAATTTCAATTTCACTGACTTGAGGTCACAGTTTTCCTTGCTAACGATTATGCTTACTTTTGATTCGTTTATAGAAGGAGTAGTTATTTTTATCTTAAGATATAAGTTTGTTTTTTCATCGAGGCGGTTGTATCAGAATCACACTGTTCCAGAGTACGCAAAAGTCTCTACACGCCGGTGCTTTTCTATTTTTTTTTTAGTTTCAACTCGTAAAATTGATAAATGGAGAAGATAATAGAACCACTTCGGGAGTGCGGCTCAGTATGAAGACTTGTCAATACCAAGTACACACCCTGTACTATGCGGTTGACAAGAAGAGGATTTGCAATACTTACTACCCCCATTTAAATACATCGCCTGAGATACATTATGAAAATCTCTATTGCGAAAACGGGATTATTGACAATTATACCTTTAAGATGCAAGGTAACCATATTCGAAATCACCAACGTTGACCAAGTAATGTCCTTCAACTTCTTCAGAGTCGTAAGTCATAGCGACATTATATCAAAAAAGAAGTTAGACTTGGAGACAACAGAGCACAACCTCAAACACGTAATTTGAAGAAACGAAGCTTTGAGAGAGTAAGTGAGACATGAATACAGAGTGCGGCAAATGTTAGTTTACACTGTCTGGTATTCACTCATGCGCGTATTCTGGGCCAGTATCGTACCTAGGGCGGAGGGAGGCAGCTGAAACGTAGCGTGTTGAGTTGTCTGCGTGTAGTAGTGTTGTTGTGAACGTTTACAGTGCGTTAGTTGCCATGGCTGCGCGTATGAAGTACACAAAAGAAGAACGTATTTGTTTGCTCACTTCTTACCTGAAACTTGACGGAGATTATGCAGAAATTTTCGAAGAATTTCGCCAGCGCTTTTCAAATAAGCAAGTTCCCACCAGACAAAAATGATGCATAAACTGTATGGTAAATTCGTAAGTACTGTCTCTGCAGTCGATGCACCGCGTTCAGGTCGTCCTGCAAATTTTGTTGTAAAACTTGTTTTACCGTGACTAAACGATGCCGCTTGTACGTTGAAGTGGGGGAAAACAATTCGAACATAAAATGTGAGGCCACAAGTAATTATTGATGTTATATTTTTCTCGAAAATAAATTTATTCGCAATTATTTTTGCTTCTTTTTCCTCATATGCAAAAAGGTAAACTGACTTTTGCTGCACTCTGTATATCAGACGTACGTAAGACCCGTGATCACGTACGCAGCGACGACGAGAACCGACAGTGCTGTAATCAAAGGACAGCTGAGACCAACTGAAATGAAAATGGGGTGATAAAGTGGCCGAGAGAAAAAAGCATGGAATGAATATGGATGGATACATGAATTCCCTAAATAGCACGAATTGAAACGTCAATAGAGAAATTACCCCCAGGCAGACCGCCAAAGAGAAGGAGAAAAATGCCTTACCTACTGAAGCAGAAGAAGGAGAAACAACTTTTTAAGTCAGTCAATCAATTGAGTTAGACAAAGAGGTAGATAAATAGGGCTCACGAAGACAAAGACTATATTCACAATAACTGAAGATGAATGAAGATTTTTGTAGCTGAACTAACAAAGTTTTCAGTTTGAGATCACCTGAAAGCATATTTTTAACCATTTTCACTAAATTGTTTACCACATGTATTAAATAATATTTTTCAATCTAATACCCAGAAAAGACCAGTGCCGAAGGCTTTAAAAATGGTAAAAAAACTAACGAATAACAACAATAACAAAATAACAAAAATGAGAGGAAATAGTACATTGTTTACCGGGTAGGAAAAGCTTAACATTCCTGGACGACTGTGAAGAGTCCACAGTGTGAAGCCACATTCCTGGACTCTTCACAGTCGTCCAGGAATGTTAAGCTTTTCCTACGAGGTAAACATACTATTTTTCCGCAAATCGTTTAAAATTCGACAGATATTGATTGATTTAAAAAAAAAATTCAGAAAGCACTGACGTGAGGTCAGATTGCTTTGGCGCTCTTGTTGACCTACTTGCGAGTAAATATTCAAACCTTAACAAATCTATAAGCTCTCTGATCGAGTGCTTTTCTGAGTTTTGACAACGCCATCAAATTCTTTCTCTATGATAAAAAATTTTTTGATTAATATTACGTCTGTGCTTTTCTGAATTTTGACAACGTCATCGACATCGAATTCTACCTCTATGAATTCTATGAAAATTTTGATTGATATTACGCCAACTGACACTGATATCTAGGTCCACAAGTTGTCAAACGAATATCGATCTGTGATGGCAAATCTTTCAATGACAAAGCTCGGACTTCATGACATTTCTATTTTTCTCTTGAGTAAATGAAAAAAATGATCATATCTTCAGAAG
This sequence comes from Micraspis discolor, assembly GCA_030674115.1. NCBI lineage: Eukaryota > Metazoa > Arthropoda > Insecta > Coleoptera > Coccinellidae > Micraspis > Micraspis discolor. The sequence continues at coordinate 531,033 of JARTUT010001328.1, forward strand.
AGGGAAAGCTACGACAATGAAATTTGAGGATGAGTAAGATATCGGTAACCTCAATTGATATACGGATTTTTATTTGAATCTAAATAAAGTCTTAGGAGATATTGAGTATTGAACATTTTTTTTGGGGAATTTTTTAAAAATTTTCTAGCGTGACGATTTCTGCGAAATTTTGCAAGCCGTTTCGTTTCAGCGTCCCTCAATAACATTCCAAGTATCAACTTGATCGGATGGATATTCTAGTAGTTATTGAGGAAACAAAATTTCAGATGCTCATAACTACTGAACCATCTGACGGATTTGGCCCAATAACGAACTTGACCGAGATATTTGGACAATTAACCTATTCTGAAAATATGAAAACTCTAGCTGATTCCTTTTGGATGCTAGAGAGGATACGGCCGGCCGGCCGGCCGGACAGACTCAACTTTCGCCACGAATTCTTCAACAGGGAGTCGAACCCAATCGATTGAGACCATTTTCGGCTCGATATTCCAAAATTACAGACATTCGGGCAAAATGATAGGCACTCTGTTCGGGTGAACAAGAGCGCCAAAAAACGCGATAATTTTATTCCCAAATAAATGGTGCTTTGAAATTCCTAATAAAATTACTTGGGTTACTATGGAAACGTATTGAGGTTGAATTGTCAAACTTGACGCTTATAAATTAAATTGCTGGTGTTCTCGAAAGTAAAATGATAAGTGATGATGAAATTTTCCATTCCTGGGACTCCTCCAGGGCTGGTTAAGGCAGTGAATACTGCTTCATTAGAATTATTGCCAAAGAAATCAAGAGAAAAGTACGAAAATGCATACAGACGTTTTATGGGTTATCGCATGAGTAAAAATACGAGTTCTTTCTCAGAAAATGTTGTAATGGCATACTTCCTAGACCTTTGTTTAAAAATGAAATCTTCAACATTATGGGCCAATTATTCAATGCTGAAGTCAACCCTTGCACTTAAACACAATGTAGATATATCTACATACTCAAAACTTCGTTCTTTATTGAAACGGCAAGCTCAAGGTTATAGGACAAAGAAATCTAAGATTTTAACGAAGGAAGAAATTGAAAAATGTATCCAGGAAGCTCCAGATAAAGAAAATTTAATGATTAAGGTAATTTACAAGTTTTTAATTTCTATTTAGATTATAGCTTTATTTATTTTTTAGGTGGCTGTAATATTTGGTATTTCTGGGGCCTGTAGAATGGATGAGTTAGTCCGAGGTTTTCCCTCAGGAGATATTTGAGTGCTTCACCGATCACACTTACTTGAGACCCATGTCTAAACATGGTCCCTTTCTTCGGCGACGTCTGTCCTTCTCCCTCCCACTTCCCTTTTTCCCTATTCTGGAGCAAGTTGAACTGAATTCAAGTTAAGTCAAGTTTTCTTGTTTTAATTGTGAATCTATATATATAATGTAATTGTATACTGATTAGGTGTAAGTGTCCTTAATGGAATATGTTTGGTTGGCAGGAAGAAATTACATGGCGATATGTCCACCATTTGCACAATCACTGTAAAAATGAAACTTATTTTGAGGCAATAAAGAGTTCAATAAATTTCTGCCATTTGTTTTTGATTCAAAGTGTCATCTCCATCCAAAATCGTTTGCAAATCGGCGTCTTCAAACTTTTTTGGTGGTCTTTCACGTTCATCATTTCTCACATCAAAATTATTATTTCTGAACCGTTGAAACCATCTTTTGCATGTTGCTTCTGATAGAGCATGTTCACCATATGCCGCAACAAGCATTAGATGTGACTCTGCAACACTTTTCTTCAAATGAAAACAAAAAATTAATGCTTTCCGCAAATCATCACTTTCTGGTCCAAAATTCGACATTTTTAACACGATGAAAAAATATAATGTTGTCTGTTCAATGACTTTATGTATACTTAATATGTTTCACACAAATAAAATAAAGGCTCATTCAAAAAAAATGTTCCCTATCTAGACGTTTGTTTCTTGACGCTCACTTCATACTGATATACCAGGTATTTTTCAATGTTCCAATGGCCTGAATTTTTTTTGTTCAAAAATATTTATTTTTTCACCTAATTTTGACTCAATATCGAAAAAACACCCTGATTATCCATCAAGAATTCTCACGCCAAAATATCAGTTCTTTAAATAAAATCGGGGAGCTTCTTGTTCGTTGAAATCTCATCTTTCTGATAATGTAAAAAAACATACATTATCATGGAAAATGTTATCATAAAATGCAAAGAAGAAAAAAAACTCGAATCCAAAAAAATGTCTTTGATCACTATAATATATACATACATTTGTATATTATAAGGTTTAAATATAAATATTTCGGACCAACAAAATTACAGTGTCTTCAGAACATAAAAAGTTAAGTATTTACCAAATCATAAGATAAAAGTTAAACACCAATCACTTGATTATTTAAATTCTTCACTTTAATTGTAATGTGTAATTACAAAAGTTGTAGCTCTTTTTATTACCTACAAGTTTGTCATTAAATGTTTTTCCATAGGGCTTGTAGTTTTGCCAGAAATCGAGATGAACCGTTTCCTACCCTTAAAAACTCCCCCCTTCGACTTCCACCTAAAATTTCCCATAAATTATTATATTTTTCCTCCATTTTTGTTATATTTTATCCGACTATATTTTTTTTTTGGTTTCATAAAATATCGGACTTGATCAAGACCCTGCATTGAAGGATAAATAAATTTATAGAATGTTTGTTTCGTATTACTTTCCTCGAAATGAAGACGGGAAGGCTTCCTTATTATTAATAAATCACTTCACTCACTATTCTTAGGACGTAACTAACTAGCCAGAAAGAATGTGAACTGACATCCACAGATGAAAAACTTCACGTTTAAACACTACGACTTAAAGATAACGAAAAAGGGACGTGAAAGTAGATAATATTTACTGTGAGCTTGTTTGATTGAAATATCACCATTGTCTGTGATTTCTTTTGGATTCTTCTGTATTCTGTAGACTTAAGTGGACGTTATCTATTGAAAAATATATTATATTTGCTTGAACTATATTGTCCCGCTTATTTTTCTGTCCATGCTTAATTCGATTACGACATGCGTGTTGGAAGTCGGGGAAATATTTTTATTCGTTTTACATAATTATATGATTCTCACTGCTTAAATTTCGAGCGCATTTTTTTATGAAATTAAGCATAGTATTTTTCATGGAAAGTCTCACTTCTATTGATCCAGATATCATTAAATATTTATAGAACAATTTACTACAATGAACTGTCAGTCCCAGTGGAAGAGCGAATGAAAGAAGATTGTCGCCATGATCAAAGTTGAGTATCTCCGACCATTATACGCAAAAACTTTCGAAGGAGATGGGTAATAGATTACAAAAAATATATATGTGTTCAAATATCTCAGTCGAGTTATTTATCGGCCTAACCCTTCCAATAGTTCCAAAGTAATGCAAGTAGCTGGGTTTTCATTTTCTCCATAACTTGAAAAATATCCACCTAATCAATTTCTAACTTGAAAATCGTTCGATCAACGTTAAATGGTTCCGCAATCAAAAATCTGATTTCTTGATTGTTGAAAAATAATATTCCCGATCAGTTTGAAATTTGAAAATCCCTCAACTAACGTTGGAGAAAAAACCTGCCAAATTTCGTTAAAAATTTCAAACTTTTGTACTCGATATTCCATAAAATATTCTTCAAAACTCAACGGAAATTTCTGCATATGTGAACATAAATGATATTCTGAGATTTCATCATCATAGCGTATAATACCGACAAGACAAAGGGCTTTTTTCTTTTGATGAAATGAGCGTTTGTTTGTGGAAATAAAACACGAATTATTAATGGGAAAGAAAACAACATTTTCTTCAAAGCATTGGGCCATTGCTTTCTACACATTCTGACCACCTTTCTGGCAATTTGTGGATACCATGACAACAAAATTATTCGTCTTTCAAAGCGAACCGACCAGACACCCAATTTTCGACACCTCATCGTAGGAATCAAACTGCTACTCAGTCAATGCGTGTCCTATCGATGAAAACGAATAGTAGTCGTAAATAGCCAAGTCTGGTGAATACGCCGGCTGGGATAGCAGCTCTCAAGTGTTTAGATTGTATCCTGAACCAGTTTTGCTTTGTGTGCAAGTGAATTGTCATGGAGCAAAATTATCTTGCCGTGTCTTCTGGCCCATTCTGGTCATTTCACGATCAATGCTTGGTTCAAATTGATCGTTTGTTATGTATGGATAGCGATCAGTATTAATGGTTTCACCAGGTTTTAGGAGCTCGTAATACACCACACCATTCTGGTCTCACCAAACACATAGCATTGTCTTCTTACCGAATTGATCTGGTTTTGTAGTCGATATAGATGGTTGTCCCGGATTCTTCAAATAAATCCATTTTTCATCGCCGGTAACAATCCGATGCAAAACCGATTTTCTTTCGTGTCTTTGAAGCAAATTTTCACAAGTGTTTTTTCGTTTTTCCATCTGTCTTTAATTGAATTCATGTGGCAACCATTTTCCATACATTCAGATCTTTTCCATAGCTTTTAAACAGTCAGAAATTTTTTATTGTGCAACATTCAACATTTCTGCCATTTGCTTTTGATTCAAAGTGTCATCTCCATCCAATTTCGTTTGCAATTCGGCGTCTTCAAACATTTTTGGTGGTCTTCCACATTCTTCATTCCTCACATCAAAATCATTATGTCTGAACAGTTGAAACCATTTTTAGATAGAGCATGATCACGGTATGCCTCGACAAACATTCGATGCGACTCTGCAGCACTTTTCTTCAAATGAATACAAAAAATTAATGCTTTCCGCAAATCATCACTTTCTGGTACACAATTCGACAATTTTCTCACGATGAAAAAATATGATGTCTGTTCAATGACTTGATGTATACTAAATATGTTTCACAGATATTGCAAACAAACAAAAAAAAATTATTTAAATGAAAATTTCATCACGCCTGTAAAGAAGAAACAAAGACATTGCCAAAAAGTACCCACCTTCCCAATTCAAAAATTTAGAGGGTTGATGGTGGCGGCAAGGTTTGAACCAAAAATCCTTCGAAAATGCATAAAAATTTGTTTAAATTAAATCAAAATTTAGATTTTGTTGCCAAATATTTTTCTTCGGAGAAAATAAATTTTTAATTAATTAATTTTTGATATTGACCCGCACTCTATACTGGGTAATTAGTAAGTCTCCACGATTATTCATTTAGAGGTACTTTTCGTGATGGGGATTCAGTTGCAGATCGCGTATGCGTAAGAATTCCACGACGAAAAGATTTTTCAAGGTTTCCTATATTACAGGGCTATCTGAGAGGGTGATTTTAAAATAAAATCGAAACGTCGGCATTTTACCTAATTGAGTCTCTGAAATTTCTACCGAAAAGAAACCTCTAAACGCTAATACACATAATATTCGTTATTGGATAATACTCGACCAAATACACAACATCTATCTCGTAGTGAAGAGAATATAGTGGCGGTGGGGAAGAATGTACGTGATGACCCTGAAGTGTCGATTCGTTGTCGTTTCCAACAGCGGTCTTTCGTATTCACGGACTTTACGGATTTTACGAAAGGATATTTCTTTGAAAGCTTACAAAATTCAATTAGTTCATGAACTGAACTGACCGACCTACCAAATCGTAAGTTTTAGTAGTTGGACTCTTGACAAGCTTGTAGAGGATCCACACATTTCGACAAAAGTTTTGTTCACTGATGAGGCTCAGTTTTGGCTTAATGGGTTCATGAACAAACAATGTGCTCGAATCTGGGGTGATGAACAACCCGAAGAGTTGCAAGAATTGCCGTTAAACCAAACAACTGTTTATTGAGGTTTATGGGCAGGTGGAATAATCGGTCCATATTTCTTCAAAGCAGAGGACGGCCGGAATAGTACTGTAAATGGTGACCGTTATCGCACCATGACTATGTAGCCCTAAATTGAAGCTTGTGGTCTCGACGAAATATGGTAGCAACAAGATAGTGCCACTTGCTATACTGCCCGTGAAACCATGGCTTTACTGCGAGAGCATTTCGGCAAGCAGATCATTTCACGCTTCGGACCAGTGAATTGGCCGGCTAGATCATGTGACATCACACCTCTTGATTTTTTCCTTTGGGGCTATTTGAAGTCCAAAGTTTATATGGACAAGCCGGCTACGATTGAGGTATTGGAGGCCAATATTACTCAGGTCATTGGAGAAATATCACCCGAAATACACGCGTCATCAAAAATTGGAACTATAGAATGGATCTTGTTAACCCTAGTTTGAAAGAAATTATCTTTGAGAAATAATTGTGAGGAATGGTTCTTTCATTTGTCATTAAATATCACAAAATAAATTTGATTTGATTGTTATTATTTTTTTTAAAGTACCTCTAAATTGTTCACCCTTTAGAACAAAATGCTTTTTATCGAAAATTAATTTCAATCGATTACAGATCAATTATTTTCATCCATGACTGCCCGTATCCAACCCATTTCTCATCACCTATGATGATTTGCATCGGAAATAGTTTGATTTCCTTGCGTTTAAGTAGTAGATGGTATTTCGAGCAATCAAATTTTTTTTTCATGATAAAAATGCATAACATAGTGTATTTCTTTTGAATTTTCACTCACTTTTAAATCAAAATACATGTAAAAGTTTGACACGATCGGATTAATTTTTCAGTAGTATGAGTAAGCAACTTTTTTAATTATGTATTATTTATTTCACAATAACGAAGCAGATGATTCGAAAACCGTAGGATATTTTTTGCTACTTAATGGTTTATTGTACCAATTCATTCGATCAAAATATAATGAAATGTTTTAACCTTTGAGATGTAGTGTAAACTACCCTAGGATGATCTGCCCCCTCAGTATGATATTGATCTAGATCCTTGGTCGATTCGAATTTTCAAGTATATCTGTACTTCAAGAAATCCTCAGACTACAAGTTTTATAATAATAATATTTATTTAGCAACTTGCTATTTTACCAAATTAAATTCTGTTACAATACATGTGAAAAATAAAAACGAAAGCACATTATAAGTACATGAGTTATAAATGAAAATATTCTTTTCTTAATCTGTTTTACACTATCTGAATTTTTTATTAGTGGTAGAAGGTACCATCTTACCTCATCACAGCAATTGATTTGTCCAAGTTGGTGGTATTGTTCAATAAACAAATGATCTCCTTGCCTCAAATTATAATAAATATAACATATTTCCCTTCCTAGTTAGAAAATCCGTAAAATATTCCGGTGCCAGACCGTTTAAAATCTTGGAAATTAACACTGAATTTGATTCCTTTATCATTTGACTGACATTCAAAAATTTCAATTTTTTCGACATATCATTAATTCTAGAATATTTGTACAGCTCAACAGTTTATTTATGTCCTCATAATTACAGCAGATTAACAAGGACATGCAATATGTGAACTGGGTATAAAGTATTGTACTGTATACGATTCTTCTAGACAAATAGGACAGTTTTTTCGATATTCTTTTAAAGTATCCAATTTTTTTCCCAGCTTCTTACATATATACCCTACGTGTTCTTGTAATTTCAATTGAGAGTACAAATGAACTCCCAGGTAACTAATTACATTTACTTGCTCAATCGGTTTTGAATTTATTTCAACTTTCAAATCTGCTTGTTTAAAGAGATATATACATATATATTCTTTTGAACTTTTGGCTGACAATATTTATTTTAGCAAACAATACAGAACTACTTTTTCCTCATCCATTTCACTTTTCCTCTTTGAAAATACAAATTGACACGCAGTTTCACACGAGTTCACTGCGAAATCCAGACTCACCAACAAAAAATATGTTCTCCTCCTCCAAATATGCATTTAGTTGTTCATGCACTACTATTTCCAGAATTTCACTCACAATTGGCAGCAAATTAATTGGTCTTAGTTCATCAGCTTTCAGTGGATGGTTTACCTTTGGGACTGGTATCACCGTGCTACATTTAAGGTCACGAGGCACAGTGCCACTTTCCAGAGATGTATTAATTACATTGAGAAATGGATATCCCATTACAGAAAATGTCTACTTAAGAATTTTACCAGAAACAACAGAATCAGCTGAAGACTTGGTTTCGAGAGAACCTATAATCCGTTGCAACCTATTCAGGCCGATCTTTCGAAACTCCGTCAAACAAAGATTTGCACCAAACTTAACTTGCACAAAATTTTTATTTTCTGCCGGACTAATGATTTAAATGTTTTACACATCTTTCTACTATCGTTACGGCTTTTACCAATCTGTTTCTCTCAATATTGTTTTTCCTTTTGTCGAATCAATCCTACTACCTTATTACGTTGGAGTTTATAATTGTCTCGAAAAATTTCGACTCATGAACGTCAATTATACATAACGTTTGAATAAATGATGATATATTCCCTGTTCTAGTGAAACATGAATTCATATAGCCAGTCTAAGTACCGACACAGGCTTATCCCGAAATGAGCAAAAGCCGCTTGAGGAAAACCAAGAAACGTGATGCCTATTGAATATTCATTTCACCTCCCATAATTTTGAGCTGAGATTAAAAGAGAATATTAAATTGTTCACATGATATTTCTTCATTCTGTTATCTTTTTTATCTTAATGAACAAAAATAAATGTTCTATAGCATGCAGCTATGGATTGCATTGCTGAAATTGTTTGGTAGCACTGACTTCCAGTATTTTAATAACTTCAATGGGTTAATCTCCCAGTTAATGGCTTTGATTGAGTGCTTTCGGATTGTGCAGATCGTTTTATTACAGTTCTGATGGAACATAATAGAACGCCATTTGAATGTAGATTTTGTGTTTCCTAAATATAGCAAATGATTAAGTGCTTTCGTCGATTAATTCCTTGTAGCTATTAATTTTCAGAACTGCTACATACCCTACTCACGAAAGGTGAACTGTTATCATTCCTTTGTTCGAAGAACCCGTCAACAACATCTATTCCAAAAAGTTTGAAAGCATTGACGTGAGGTCAGATGACTTAGGCGGTCTTGTTTAACTATATGCGAGTAATTATCAAACTTTAAAAAGTCCCATCTTCGGAAAATTTGAAAATTTGAACTGTTCACGTGTGAAAGCTTGCAAAATTAGTTGATTTGATGATGGGTATAATTCGTATCCAAATAAGAACTAATGAGTATGATTAGACTGCATAAAGAGAAAATTTCAATTCGGGTAGAATAATTCGAAAAAAGAGTTTTTTTCGTTTCTTCGAAACATATTTCAGTGCTTTAGATAATTATTTTAGTTCGAAGAACGAAAGCGTCAAAAATATAATTGAGCTCTATTGTTAATCGATTTCATCAAGCTGAGTAATAATATCCTGATTGAGTACGAATTCCTTGTTAGAAAGACAATAAATTCCTTATCTCATCCATATTCATTTAGATTAATTAGGGTTTGCTTTTGAACAAGATTAGGATCAACCCATTTATCAAAATAACTGAATTGCGGTCTTATAAATTCATATCAGGATTAAATCAAATCTATTACAAAAGGCGTCTCAGCAAGAACTTGGAAGTCCTAATTGAGCGCCAATTTCGACGTACAATTGTTGAGTCATCTATGTTTTTTGATTATTGAATTAAAAACACATTATTATGGTTATCTCTATAACATTTATTTCTTTATCGAACATATACAGTAGTAAAATCAGTTAAAACTCATCGCATCAAGCTCTTCTGTTTAGAAACAGCAACGCCATTAATTTTTCGTGGGTCCTTCGGTCTTCAAGCGTAGCAGTTCATGTGCAATAAAGGCTGTTTTTTATCGATCTGATATATCCTTGTGCGGATATTTGAAGTAGCAAAAGTAGGGGATGAGCATGTGTTCTCCATATATTTTGATTACGATTATTTCCTCTGGCCGATATCTTGCTGTTGGTAATTCAAATGAGGACTTATTTCAACTCCTGAAGATTTTGTTCTGCCAGAAAGATTTTAGCCGCTGCTAGTGAGTATAACTGGGAGTACTAGGCCTCATCCCAGCTATTTTCACAGCGAAGATTTGCATAGAGGGTCTGCGACGATGAGAAATTCACTAAACGTTTTGTTTATTATTGAATAACTCAGAAATGATCCAACTTGAAATATTTCCATCGCAGGTGTTTTATCCAAAACAGCCACCTTTATTGACAAATACAAAAAGCACTTTTGTATGTACAATTTAATGAAGAACAAGTGTTCTTGGTCGAAAATGACGTAGAGTGCGGCACAAAAAAGTTATTGTTTGTTTAATTCAGGAAAAACACTGTATGTATAGTACATTAAGCAAAAAGCTAATTTCATATTTGAGTTTCACGTCTCGAATGTACCCAGGATTTCGAATTTATTCCAATTGTCGAGTTTTTCAAGAAAAAAATTAACAAGAAACCAAATAAAACGTTTTTTCGGAAGTATCTCACAAATCAAGCCGTTACGGACCCATTTAAACTCTTTTTCTCTAGATCAACCAAAGATTTGCCCCCTAAAATGTATACAAGTACTTAATAGACACCCTGTATATTTGGTTCAAATTTCAAATTTCTAGTTCTTGCTGGGGCACTCTCATTTCGTAAACGCATCAATTTGTCTGGATCAGAATTCCAGGTTTTCATATTACATTGTGAAATTGACCGTTTTATACTCCCAAAATTTATAAATCATTTGGAGAACCAACAACATTCGCTGGTTATGAAATGAGAGTTTTGACCTAAACAAAAGAAAAGGCTGAATTTCTGAAATCAATAATTCCCGAACAAACATTTCTTATCTACACAATATATTTCTGTTCGTGAACTCGGGAATTAGGAGAGGTTTAATGAAAAAAATTAACTGTGTTTATACGATCGTCATTCATTTCCTTAAAATAATAGAGATGGGAACATTGTTCTGGTGGCTGGACCTTCAAGGGTTTTACAAATATTGGGACTGTAAACTTCGAATAAAACGTAGTAAAACCTTTCATGTGGGAGGTAAAAGTCAAAGCAAACATTCTTGTTATCTATTATTTTTCTCGGAATAGAAATTTCTACGTAAAAACTTTGAAAAGCATTCCCGTCTGACCACATAATGAATTTTCACAGTTTCTTTAGCAGTCGATCAAAATAGTTGAAGAGCAATTGAGCTTTTCCCGGACTCTGGAACAATTTGATACTGAAAAAACCGCTTGGATCAATATGAAGGAATCATTTCTTCATTAAATTTCAATTGTGACCAGAAAACTATCAATATATTTATGCTATTACCTAAATTTGTTACTAAAAAAATAGATTGATTTCATTTTTTTCCAATTTCCACCTGAGAATATAAAATGAAACAATCTTTAAAACACATATAGCGATAGCACTGTAAAGTTCACATCTTCCCTAAAAATTGGTTTAAATACGCCAAGAACTATCATTAAATATCTTTTTCTTCCAACAAAGTGCTAGCAGCCATATTTGCCTCATAATATTTCAACTACAGAAATCGAACTTAGCAACGTTGCTAGATTCTTCATCACGTTCTTCACGTCGATGCTGTTGAAAGTACGGTGCAAGCCAAGATGAGGGTAAGCTCAACTAAAATTTAAGGCACGTCTTGGCTAAGTCTGTCTTATGCATAATCGGTGTAAGGGGGCATTAAAAATCTAATAATCACATACTACAATCAAATTACAGTACAAAGAACATCCAGTCGCTTCATTACAATAAACTGTAAAATCCCTCCGGCACGGAAGAATTTGTGACGAGCTTTCACAGTTAATTAACATTAGCGACCTTATTCCTTCAAATGGCTATTCCTAATTTTGAATGAATATAGATGATACTCCTATGGACATAACTGTTTCACCTACCTTTGTGCCTTGTTGATCCTAAATTACATATTTGACTGTTCCATAAGAACGATCATGCAACCGATATTTTAATTTGGTTCAATTATGTTGACACACCCCTAAGTCGTTGTAGCGAAACGTGATATAAAAATAATTTTCTAGGAATTATTGAACTTGTTGGGTTCAAGATTTTTGTGAATGAGAATCGAATTGTAAATCGCAGAACTTTTTGTGTTTGAGTGAATATTCATGTATAGAGTTCAGTGCGAGAATTTGATTTATTTAGTGATTTGTGATGAGAGCATACTATTCACTTGGAATATAATCTTTCCGGCATGTTACCAGAAATTCTGAGTAAAAGCTGTGCGAAGTGTAACGAAAATAATTTATTTTGATGGAAGAAGTGGTTTAACAAATACTGAAATTGTGAAGTTCTACCATTGTGGATAATCACTATACAACTAGTGCCTGATTTTCTCTGTAGTTCCATGTTTCGATTTTAGGGTATGTGCTATATGTGTGCTAATTTATATTTTCAATATTTCAATAATCAGAATACGGATAGATTGCATACATAGTACGCAAGTTTATCTGTAATTTTTATAAAACTTCCAAATTTAGTCTTGAAATATTTAAATTGAAAAAATCAATTATACAGACATTTATATCTAAAATTGACAATTATAGTCTTACACTTCTTGAAAGTATCACTGATATCTATATTTATTCTAGAAAACACTGTTTGTTTTGATGAATAAAAGAGAATTTTTCATTCTTATCACAAAATCAAACAATTAAAAACAACTACAGGAAAATTATCTATAATTTTCAATTTTAGATATTAGCCTTTAAGCCGCCACTGCAATTCTTTTCCAGCGATAGTCCAGATGTTTGGATACTTTGGTGTCTGCTTGAAGTCAATTATATTGATAATATGTAAACAAGTGAGCCCAACATAGATGAATGTCCAGTTATCACTCTTTAACTGCGTAAGGATATTTTCGATTGCAGTCTTTCCAGAAATTATCAATGACCGTTAAGTCAAGTCAAATGACGATTCAGCATCAGTTAGTGATTTTTAGTATACGAAAAACTCAAATTCTAGAACATAAAATATATTAATTAATTCAAAAGTGATTAAATAAAAACTTTATTAAATTAAATCACCATATGTTTATTGTTTGTCAAAAATATTGTTACACTAAACAATTGTTTCGACAAATTGGCTTCTTTAGGCGAGTTCGTTATTAAACTACTTATACTAGAAAAAACATCGGATTCACCCTTATGAATTCCACAAGAGGGAAGAAGGGGGAACCAAATTCTAAACGCTGCTGGTATTTTTCATGTCACGTCAGGTTTGTAACCTGACCTGGACCAAATATTGAAAAAAATCTTGAATCAAGCTTTAGCATCAACATACCACAAAAATAAAGAAAATAAGAAACAAATAGATATATAATTATATATAGTATATATAATCTGATTTGCCGGTAATTTTATTGATGAAATTTATTTGGGTACAAGAAACCTTGTATCAGATAACATATTTTCAAATAATCGTACCTTTTCCCACACTTCAGATGCGTAGAGAGTTTAAAAATTAATCCAGCTTTCCTCAGTGTGTCATATGCCGAATCAAAGCAGCTCCTGTATTCAACCTATTATTGAAGCCTGATTCTATGAAAGTTGTAAGGCTGAGAGCCGGATCTGAACAAATTCTATTTTTCCTAAAGCCTCTCTGGAAATTTTGTAGAGCATTTTCTATAGAAGATTCAATTACTACTACTTATTACTTACTAATTAATACTACAATACTAGGATCACAAGGATTTATTCCTCGTTTCAAAATTTACTATTACTTTAGCTTTACGAAATTCGGAAGGAAAGTTTCCTGAATTCAGAATATTCTTACAGAAAGACGATAACCAAGACAAGGCCTTTTTTCCTAAATGTTTGATGAATTCAGGATAAATTCTGTTAAAACCTGCTGCTTTTCAAGATTTGGTAGACTTGATTGGAGCCCTCAATTCATTTACATCGAATGGATGTGACACATATTCTAAAGTAGAAGCTGATCTCCAGAATATGTGTAATTTTTTCTTCATATTTTTCATTTTAGATTGGAATATATTAACTGATTGAGATACATCCACTAGGCGACTTTCACAACTAAGAATCTGTGATAGCTATCGTGAGTGGGTTAAATCAATCTAATATCATTCTCTACCTTCTGAGCAAATTCAATCCAATTTGCTTTCATGAAATTCCAACGAGGTCTTCTTAAACATTCAGAATAATGAATTAAAATTTTTGAAGTCAACAGAATAGATTATTTAGATAATCAATGAATGCATAACCTTTTAAAGTTCCTCTTTCACGAAGATTTTTTTCAGTATCCGCATGTGTCTCTTGAAGAAGAATATATCTGCACCATAAACCTCTGCTAATTTGAAAATATAATCACTCTTATCTTTAGAAATACCCTCTATAACCAAAATCCAATACACAAAATTTGTCGCCAATCTGCAAGGAGGATTCTGCGAATCGGGTCTTGCGGTCCAAGTGACGATTTTTCAGATCTTCTGATGTTTGAAGTCCGCTATGGTATCCATTCAAAGAGAAATCATCATCCATAGTTGGTGAATGTTGAGATTTAATACTTTTTTCATTTAAAAAATAACTTGAGAAAATTATCGACTGACATTATTTATTATTACTAATGAAAAATCCATACACTGTAAAAAATAAAATTCTGCGCTCAAACTCCTCAGGAGTTTGAGAATTTTTTTTTCAATCAAACCATTTTAATTTGAATTAATCTAAAATTCATTACTCCAAATGAACTATTTTTCTTGATTAAAACAACCTAGTTGATTATAGAGAACAGCTAAAACATTCGCTTGAAACTTTTCACATTTCAGCGAAATGAAAGAAACAACTGATTCAACATAAACATACAATTACAAGAAATTGTTTATGCACTTGTCTCAATATCCATAATTGATTGATACAAATACATTATTCTAAATAGGTTTTAACGAAACCATTCGTTCGTTTCATTTTTATTTGTTCAATAGAACGAAGGTACGGTTGTCGTAAATTCTGTCAGTTGATGCAACGACTACAGTTTCTTGAGACAAGAATCAGGTGAGATTATATTATTCGCCTCATTTACTTGGAGAAAACTATAAATATTTGAATAAAATTGAACATATAATTGTTGCAATATGAAGTGACATTTGTAAAAAAAATATTGCGTAATTGATTTAATAAAACGAATTAATTGTGGCAATTTTTTTATATTGGCTGCAATTAAATCAAAACTCTATCTCTTTTATATTAAATATATCCCATTTAAATGCAATTATTTGTGCATTTTACTCACAATATTGTTGTATTCGGTGATAAAGATGACATGGAATACATGATGCGCAAGCTAATTAAAGAATACGAGAAGTGGGGCTTAAATGTCAACTTAGAGAAAACCAAATATCTTTGTGTTGGTGGAGAACCGGGTGATCTGGTATTGGATGATGACAGGGATGAGATGATAACCCACTGCCTGGACTATAGCTATTGTAGCGGCAGGGGAGTGTATAGGGATCTCTTGGCGGCACTCTATATAGCCACGCATAGCTTAGTTCACATCGCTTCGGTAGCCTAGAGGTTTGCGCTCAAGTTTCACACCGATTAGGTACTAGGTGTCGGGTTCAACTCCCGGCGGCTCCCTCAAAACTTCTAACCACTGCGTCTGTGGCATGGCGCACGCAAGCCTTACTGATGAGTCCAAATGTGTGCGCCAGGGACGAAACGCATAAGTAGGGATAAATTCCTTCGATTCTACATTGGTGACCCCGACGTGATGGGAACGGTTGTCTTTACGACGTGTCTTGAAAAGCAGACGGTTGACGCTTGAGGTATACTCGCTCCTCTCTGCAACTTCCAACGAAACTCTAGACGCCTTTCCCATTCCGTACAATATTCATGGTCTGCCGCGGTATTCCGGTATTTATTAATATAAAAGAGAAATTATTGTTCTGTGAAGAAAAATAATGATTACATACAAATGTTTTTTTTTGTTTTATCAAATCAGTTTCTTAACCCAAGAAACTTTCACTTGACATAAGAGATACTATCATTTTTATCGACTGAATTCTCGACCCATTCAACTAAGATCCTTTAAATCAACTACAAATCGAGTTTCAGTGAAATGTAATATTTATTTACATGAAACCAAAATTTTTATTCTATGAAAAGTATCAATAGTTACATACTAATTAATATTACCGTTGGATCAAATTTTTTTACCACCTGAGTCAATAACTCTGAGCTTGGTTGAAACTAATCAGTTTCTTAGCTCAAGAAACTTTTATTTAGGGTAAACGCCATTCTCAACCGTAGAGGGCGGTAGGGTCAAGTACTTTATGCATTTGGCTGTATTCAAACGTACGGAGTACTTGAGACAAATTAATATGGTTTGAGATGAGGAACTATTTTTTACAGTGTAGAAGTAGCAAAGTTTTTGAGAAAAAAAAATTTTTGATATAACATACATATCCAATAATACACTAAGTAATTTAGTCAAAAAAATAAAGAAAAATAAGATGAAGAGAAAAAATCAGAAATATACCAGTCGAATTGTGGTTCATGCCAGAAATTTTATAGTGGACAAGCAAGAAAAAATTTCGAGAAGAGGACTAAGAACATTTGAGTAGAGTCCTGAATAAAAATCAGAACTCGACTTATGCGATCTTTTAAACGCGAGACATATGTTTGATTCAAATTACAACATTTTCCACCTAGAAAATAAAAGCAGAAGACTCAATATTCTAGAAGCAATGGAAATTAACAGATACAGCAGGCAAAATATTTCACTTAATGACTCAACAGATGTCAACAAAACTGAATTTTCTACAGCACTAATGTTACGCTCTTATATGAAAAAATCCTATATTTCGTTCAATATTTTCTTGATTACTGAGGACCTTAAAAGTTCATGTACTCTTATTGATTGATAAGTCGAATACTTTCTCTATGTAGGGGGAAAACCACAGGAATACAGTGTGAAATTTTATTATTTTTATCTCCCAACGTGAACCTTCTTAATTTGATAGAGGTCCTTATAAATAACAAGATATTTAGGGGTGATTTCTCATTTATCCAGTCATCACGAAGGATGGCATTGTTTTGACGTTCAATTAAATGTTGAGGGTCCTCGAAGAATGATGAGGATGGTACAACAACCATCGAGATAATGAAGATGACTGGAATTTATGTAAGATAATCATCTTCAAACAAAAAAATATCTTCGGTGTGTTATTTCGGAACAATTACAGATAGTTAATAAAGTCTACTTTAGATATGATTCTGAAGTCACTTTGGTGCTCTAGTCAAACTCCTTGCTAAATAATTATGAGTAATCACATCCACAAAGTATTCATCTCTCAAAGATGAGAATTATACAGTGAACGTCAAAATTATGGAACAAGCTGATTTTCTCAAACATGAAAAATATCTGGCAACAAAATCCTAAGTCAGGTCAATTTTTGTTCAATTTTTAACAAACTTTTATGATTTTTTTCTTAGATTTTGTTACACCCTGTGATGTCCCCATCAACCCTCTAAATTTTTGGAATAGGGGAACTTGGGCATGTGCTACTTTTCTGATATATATATTCTTTCGAACTTTTGGCTTACAATATTTTGTTAGCAAACAATAAAGCATATAGATCAGGGGTTAGTGACGGGGTGTCATACAATTCGGCGTATCACATAAAAGCCTAGGGAAAAAACCCCAGTAAAAAAAAACCCTGGCTCCCCGCCTAAGTGTGAAAGTACAAAAATAAGCTGTAATATATTTTAGGGACTTCTTTCTTCAAGAGTGATCTTCTATTGATGGAAACAGAGACTTCTTCATGTTGCCCACATCGAATCTGGAAATAAAAAGACAAAAGCAGAAAAAAGAACTGAATAACAAAAATACAAAATTCGAAAGAGATAAAGAAAACACCGTCAAATTTACCTTTCTCGATTAACTCGATATTGTGAATCAAGAATTTTTTAACATAAAAAGCTAAACCGTAAATTTTACTAAGGAGATAATCAATGAATACATAACCTCTTTCATGAATATTTTTTTAGTATCCGTATGTGTCTCTTGAAAGAGATTTATCTCAGCACCATAGTCCTTTGCTAGTTTAGAAATATTATTACTTTTGTCCTTAGAAATGCCCTCTATATTCAAATCCAATACACAAAATTTGTCGCCAATCTGCAAGGAGGATTCTTTGAATCGGGTCTTGCGGTCCAAGTGATGATTTTTCAATCTTCTGATGTTTGAAGTCTGCTATGGAACCCATTCAAAGGGAAATCATCATCCATAGTTGGGGAAGGTTGTCATTTAACACTTATTTCATTGAAAAAATAGTAGAGGAAAAATTATTGACTGACATTCATTATGACTTATGTCATTCTGATAGTCTTTGTATCTTCTTTACAGGCGTGAAGAAATAAAGAAAAGCAGTTTTCGTAAAATTTGTTAGTTCGAATAAGTTCTTTTCATATGAGGGAGTTCAATGTATTCCATGAATCTGTAATGGTCAACTTTTATTCTATGACAAAATTCATCAGTCCCATAATCTGAAGGTAAGTAAGCCTTGGCAAAATGCACTTACTGAAAACCTCTTTGAACTAACTTATCTTTGAAAAAAAAAATTTTCATGAAAATTTCTGCATAACTGTAAAGAAGATAGAAAGACCATGCCAAAAAAGTACTACATGACCCACTTCCTCTATTCAAAAAACTTAGAAGATTGATGAGGATGTCACAGGATGCAACAAAAATAATTAGAAAAATACATAAAAATTGGGTAAAAGTAAAAAAATACTTAACCTGTTTCAAGATTTTGTTCAAAAATATTTATCTTTTGAGAAAATGAATATGTTCCCTGATTTTGACGCGCACTGTATATATATTAATATTCATTATTTCCTCTATAGCATCCTGAAGAAGAACTACAAAAAAGTTCGAAATATAGATGTTTTATAATTTTGATTATTAATCATTCCCGACATTGCCAAATACCCAAATAAAATTCATCAGTAAAATAAACGGCAAAAAAAATTATATATTGTATGTATATATTATTTTCAAACTATTCTCTAATACTGTAGAAGCCTCTCCGTTAAAGAAAACACTCAACAACTTTCATATATTTAAGTTACGTGACATAATTTCACTCTAATAATGATTAAATAACTCAATTAACTGGCATATGTGTGCCAATTATTATTCTGCTAATATCTAAGTTTTAAAATACAGGGGGATTGCCGGGATCACCACCTCATAATCTGCATTTAAACGTTGAATCAATTATCATTATGTTGCGGAATATAAACCAGATACGTCATTGTAATTGTAACCCGACTGGCGGTGAAGAAATTAATGAACAACGTCATCGAAGCCACAATTTTCTAAGGGAAATACAAAAGCGGCAATTCCACTTTATACGGTTGCAATTTTCACTGGGCCTAGCATTCACAATGTCAATAAATATTTCTCAAGGGCATTCGATAAATGTTTGTGGTATCAATTTTGAAAATACATTTTTTCATGCCCAGTTATATGCAGCATGTTCACGTGTCAGAATAATAACAAAACAATTTATATACACTGTAAAAATAGTTCCTCATCTCAAACCATATTAATTTGTCTCAAGTACTCCATACGTTTGAATACAGCCAAATGCATAAAGTACTTGACCCTACCGCCCTCTACGGTTGAGAATGGCGTTTACCCTAAATAAAAGTTTCTTGAGCTAAGAAACTGATTAGTTTCAACCAAGCTCAGAGTTATTGACTCAGGTGGTAAAAAAATTTGATCCAACGGTAATATTAATTAGTATGTAACTATTGATACTTTTCGTAGAATAAAAATTTTGGTTTCATGTAAATAAATATTACATTTCACTGAAACTCGATTTGTAGTTGATTTAAAGGATCTTAGTTGAATGGGTCGAGAATTCAGTCGATAAAAATGATAGTATCTCTTATGTCAAGTGAAAGTTTCTTGGGTTAAGAAACTGATTGATTTGACCTAAATTGAAGGGTTTTTGACACTAGCAAAGGAATAATTTGATAAAAAAAAAACATTTGTCATCATTCATCAATCATTATTTTTCTTCACAGAACAATAATTTCTCTTTTATATTAATAAATACCGGAATACCGCGGCAGACCATGAATATTGTACGGAATGGGAAAGGCGTCTAGAGTTTCGTTGGAAGTTGCAGAGAGGGAGCGAGTATACCTCAAGCGTCAACCGTCTGCTTTTCAAGACACGTCGTAAAGACAACGGTTCCCATCACGTCGGGGTCACCAATGTAGAATCGAAGGAATTTATCCCTACTTATGCGTTTCGTCCCTGGCGCACACATTTGGACTCATCAGTAAAGGCTTGTGTGCGCCATGCCATAGACGCAGTAGTTAGAAGTTTTGAGGGAGCCGCCGGGAGTTGAACCCGGCACCTAGTACCTAATCGGTGTGAAACTTGAGCGCAAACCTCTAGGCTACCGAAGCGCTGTGAACTAAGCTATGCGTGGCTATATAGAGTGCCGCCAAGAGATCCCTATACACTCCCCTGCCGCTACAATAGCTATAGTCCAGGCAGTGGGTTATCATCTCATCCCTGTCATCATCCAATACCAGATCACCCGGTTCTCCACCAACACAAAGATATTTGGTTTTCTAAGTTGACATTTAAGCCCCACTTCTCGTATTCTTTAATTAGCTTGCGCATCATGTATTCCATGTCATCTTTATCACCGAATACAACAATATTGTGAGTAAAATGCACAAATAATTGCATTTAAATGGGATATATTTAATATAAAAGAGATAGAGTTTTGATTTAATTGCAGCCAATATAAAAAAATTGCTACAATTAATTCGTTTTATTAAATCAATTACCCAATATTTTTTTTACAAATGTCACTTCATATTGCAACAATTATATGTTCAATTTTATTCAAATATATATAGTTTTCTTCAAGTAAATGAGGCGAATAATATAATCTCACGAGATTCTTGTCTCAAGAAACTGTAGTCGTTGCATCAACTGACAGAATTTACGACAACCGTACCTTCGTTCTATTGAACAAATAAAAATTTAGAAAGCACTGACGTGAGGTCAGATTGCTTTGGCGCTCTTGTTGACCTACTTGCGAGTGAATATTCAAACCTTAACAAATCTATAAGCTCTCTGATCGGGTGAACAATAGTCTTTTTCCGTACTATGGGACAATGTGATCTAAATATGAAAGCCTAATGAATAAACAAACCTTTATCTCAATTTGAAAATAACTACTCATAATTTTCACCAAATTTTGTTCTATGCTTCTCCTAAAAACTTTCGTCATTGCTTTTCTGAGTTTTGACAACGCCATCAAATTCTTTCTCTATGATAAAAAATTTTTGATTAATATTACATCTGTGCTTTTCTGAATTTTGACAACGTCATCGACATCGAATTCAACCTCTTTGAATTCTATGAAAATTTTGATTGATATTACGCCAACTGACACTGATAACTAGGTCCGCAAGTTGTCAAACGAATATCGATCTGTGATGGCAAATCTTTCAATGACAAAGCTCGGACTTCATGACATTTCTATTTTTCTCTTGAGTAAATGAAAAAAATGATCATATCTTCAGAAGGGGAAAAGCTACGACAATGAAATTTGGGGATGAGTAAGATATCGGTAACCTCAATATATATACGGATTTTTATTTAAATCTAAATGAAGTCTTAGGAGATATTAAGTATTGAAAATTTTTTTTTGGGAATTTTTAAAATTTTCTAGCGTGACGATTTCTGCGAAATTTTGCAAGCCATTTCGTTTCAGTCTCCCTCAATAACATTCCAAGTATCAACTTGATCGGATGGATATTCTAGTAGTTATTGAGGAAACAAAATTTCAGATGCTCATAACTACTGAACCATCCGACGGATTTGGCCCAATAACGAACTTGACCGAGATATGTGGACAATTAACCTATTCTGAAAATTTGAAAACTCTAGCTGATTCCTTTTGGATGCTAGAGAGGATACGGCCGGACGGCCGGCCGGACAGACTCAACTTTCGCCACGAATTCTTCATCAGGGAGTCGAACCCAATCGATTGAGACCATTTTCGGCTCGATATTCCAAAATTACAGACATTCGGGCAAAATGATAGGCACTCTGTTCGGGTGAACAAGAGCGCCAAAAATGAAACGAAGGAATGGTTTCGTTAAAACCTATTTAGAATAATGTATTTGTATCAATCAATTATGGATATTGAGACAAGTGCATAAACAATTTCTTGTAATTGTATGTTTATGTTGAATCAGTTGTTTCTTTCATTTCGCTGAAATGTGAAAAGTTTCAAGCGAATGTTTTAGCTGTTCTCTATAATCAACTAGGTTTAATCAAGAAAAATAGTTCATTTGGAGTAATCAATTTTAGATTAATTCAAATTAAAATGGTTTGATTGAAAAAAAAATTCTCAAACTCCTGAGGAGTTTGAGCGCAGAATTTTATTTTTTACAGTGTATAAAAAAAAATTTATGAATATATATATTATAAAGCATTAGAAAATTATAGACTTTTTTTTTTATTATACAAGGTGTCCAGAAAGGGTATCGGGTATTTATTTTTGCGCCATATTCGGAACGGGATATCTGAAAGGAGCGGGGAGTGTGGAGTTTAAGTTACGATAGAACAGTACTCGGGGATGCATCGCGCATTTTATTATCGTATTATCATAATGGTGATTCAATAGTAACTGCTCAACGTCTCTATCGTGCGGAATATCGTACATGCCACGCGCCAAGTGACGCCAGCATCAATAAATCGGTCAGGATGTTCGAGAATACAGGTGAGACAGTTAAAATTCAAAACTCTGGTCGTCCTCGTTCAGTTCGCTATGAAGAAATAATTCAAGAAGTTGAGGCGTCGACTCGTCAAAATCCGTCTTTGTCCATCCGAAAGCGAAGCCAAGCGTTGAACATAAAAAAATCGTCTTTACATTCGATTTTAAAGAAAGACTTATATCTGAAAGCCTATAAAATTCAATTGGTTCAAGAATTTAAAAATGCGGACTATGCTAATGGATTGAATTTTGTGAACGAAATGATGGATCGATTTAACAACTTTAACAACATACTGTTTAGTGAAGAAACAAATTTTTACCTTAATGGTCATGTTAATAAACTGAATTGTCGATACTGGGCATTGAGAAATCCGAAACATAAGCATGAACGACCCTTTCATAGCCCAAAACACGACGTTTTGGGCCATTATGTCTGCTAAACTCATAATTGGTCCTTATTTTCATGAACATCAACGAGACCGTTATTGCGATATGTTGCGAAAATTTTTGGTCCTGGAGTTGAAGGAGTTTGCAGGTTTCTACTCAAGAACGTGGTTGCAGCAAGATGGGGCACTTTCCAGACCTCAAATGATTCAATGGAAGTTGTTAACGAATTATTCCCTAATAAATTCATTTCGCGAAGGGGTAACATCAACTGGCCTCTCAGAAGCCCCGACCTTAGCCCGCTTGACTATTCTGCATGGGTATACCTTAATAGTGAGGTTTATCAAAATAATCCGACGAATCTAACCCAGTTGATGCAAATCATCAGGTCAGAAATGGCAGCAATATCAATGGTATGTGTTAACGTGTTGTCATCAATCTTTGTTTCCGTTTAGAAGAGTGCCAGCAATGCAACGGTCATCATTTGGATAACATCATCTTTTTCAAATAATTCTCCACTTCATATGTCAATAATAAATAATAAACTTTTTTATTGCTCACAAATAGTTTTTGTTTTATTGAACTTACAAATACCCGATACCCTTTCTGGACACTTTCAGCTAGTAAATTAATAAAATAAAACTGTATTCACTCTGATTACTATGAGTCATGAACTTCATCTTCTGAGTGATAGTCCATTATATTCATATTTATTTATATTTTATTTTCAGTACGAATATGAGGATCCTAAAAATACCACTGATATTCCTTACATTAACAGCTATGTCCTTTGGAATATCAGGGGAAAATCACACCTACATAAATGACGGAAACTCCATTTGGTACGAGGTGGGAGAGGTGACAGGTTTACTGTTGAAAACATGTCTGGATACAGCGGCGACAAGGAAAAGTGGAGTAGAATTCTTAGACGTATTTCAGAATTGCCTGCGACGTAAAAGTTTGCTTGTTCTGAATAGGTCTTTAAAGGCAGACGTTATAAGTATTGGCAATGGCATACAATTGGTTAAATATAGAGATGCGAATTTTACCCAGTCTGACAGGTGAGTTGGGTATGAAAGCTTTTCGGTATACGTTTATAGATTTTTCGAGCATAAGGGGCTCGGTAGAAAAAACAAGATAATTAACTACTGAAACATTTTATATTGTATATCAGTTTTGACGCATACTAGGATTGCCTTTTATATTTCGGGATTAGAGAACATACAACGTATGTCAGAAACAAGACTCCCGAAGCAGGTAATGAACTGGCAGCCAGCAGAACGTAGGAAAAGAGGAAGGCCGAAAACTAACTGGAAAGGGTGTGTTAAAGAAGCAGCAAGGTGTAGTTGAAGCCATCTGAGTTAGAGACCTATTTGATTGGGAGAATAGGCAAAGATGGAGGCAAGGCGTCGGACAACGTCGGAAGACGTTCTGAACCCGACATATATATACATATATATATATTAGAGAACAAAAACAAATATTATATATATATATATTGAGCCAGAAAAAATACAATAAGTATTTTATCTTATACAGCTAGTTGCCGTCTGCTCAATCCCTTCCTCCAAGCGTTTCTGTCCTGTGTGATTCCCTCATCTAGGCCTCGTTCCTCCATAGCTTTCCTGACGCCCTCATGCCATGATCTTCTCGGCCTTCCTCGTTTTCTCTTTCCTGGTGGTTTCCAGTTGAAAAGTGTCTTAGGCCATCTCTCTTCAGGCATTCTCATAAGATGTCCAAACCAGCGTAGACTTCGTTCTTCGATCCTTTCCACAATTGTTTTTTCGGCATTCATTTGTCTTCGGATGACATCATTGGGAATATGCTGTAGCTTAGATATTCTGTCTCCACGTCTTATATAATCCATTTCTACCGCCAGCACCCTACGCCTCATTTCAGCATTGAGTGTCCACACTTCGCTTCCATAACAGAGAACAGATTCCACCATTGTTTCGCCAATTCTCTTTTTGACGCGTTTAGAGATGTTCTTATCCCACCATAACGAATTGAGGCATCCAATAATTCTCCTGCTTTTCTGGATTCTGTTCTTTATTTCCTTCTCTCCTATTCCACTCTGATCTACAATAACTCCAAGATATTTGAACTCTTTTACTTGGTTGATTGTTATTTCTTCAGTGAGAAGCACTTCAAACTGTGCGTCAGTATTAACCGCTAGGTATTCAGTTTTCTGTAAGCTTACTTGTAGCCCCCATCTTTGATATTCTTTATATAGTCTTCTCAACATAAATTCCAGGTCGTACGAGTCTTGTGCCAACACTACTTGGTCATCTGCGAAGTTAAGTGTGATGAGGAAAGTTTCGTTTACTGGTATGCCCATCCCGATACAGCTCTTTTTCCATTCCCGCAAAACTACTTCCAGATACAAATTGAATAAAATGGGCGACAAACTGCATCCCTGGCGAAGCCCTTTTGTTACCTTTATCGGTCTAGACATCTGTTCTCCATTCCTGACATAGGCCACATTTCCACTATATAGTTCATTCAACATGTTCAGGAGATGCTCGCTTAAGCCGGTGTGTGTGAGAGCCTCCCACAACATCTTTTGTGGCACTGAATCGTAGGCCTTTTCGAGATCAATAAAGGCCAGATGCACTTCTTGGTCTGTTGCAATTCTCTTTTCCAAGATCTGCCCGAGAGAGAAAAGATTATCCACGCACGATCGACCTGGCATGAAACCACTCTGATCTTCGCTTATTATAGTTCCAGTTTCCTGTCTCACCCTTTCTTGAAGTATCCTTCCGAACAGTCGGCTTATACTACCAGTAACACTCAACCCTCTGTAGCACGCCGGATCCTTTCTATTCCCTTTCTTGATGTTATCCACGCTATCTTCCATTCCTTAGGCGTCTGTACCGATTTTAGACAGTTATTGAACAAATTTGTAATTCTACGCATGATCTCCTTTCCCCCGTATTTTATAAGTTATATAGAAACACCCCCCGGCCCAGGTGCTCTACCATTCTTCATCTTCTGTACATCTCTTATTATTTGCTCTTCCGTTATCATTGGGCCCTCATATTCTGTTTTCTGTTCTCTCTGTTGATCGTCTTGTTTGTAATCAATACGATTTTCTGTGAGCAAACTCTCATAGTGCTTCTCCCAAGTTTCTAAACTCACCAGCTGAAATTTGTGGTAGTTGTTATCTGCCTTCATATTTCCTATTGTCCTCCATACTTCAGTTGTTCTTGCTCCCCCCAATTTACACTCTATTTCGCTACATTTCCGTTCCCAAAAAAGGTTTTTTGTTTCTCTGATGTTTCTCGCTTTAGTGTTTTTCAAAATATTCCTCATTAAGATTTATACAATTTTGCATGCGTTTGAGCCAATTGTCGTCAAGTCCTTTTGCCACTCTGATTGAGGTATCTCCAAAATATGTATTCTGAACGCATCAACAGCTTCTTCAGGCGTCGAGAAACGTTGCCTCGCATTTCATTTTTACGTAAGGGAATAAAAAGAAATCGTGCCAAGTCAGGACTGTACGGCGTATGACTCATGAAATCGATGTTTTGAGTGATCAAACACAGTATAGATACCAACCAGTAGTCGCACTCCTTGGATTTTCTTACACCAAGTCTGACTCGCGCATCTCGCAGGGATTCTAACCTCATATTTTGGTCCTTGTTCATTGTTTTTATCAATAACACTAAGATGTCTGGAATAATGTCATTATTATTATTTTAGACATCTTAAATAATTCCTTTGTATTATTAATTCGTTTAATATTTAGAAGAATATTATTTTTTTGAGACCTATTTAAAATTCAAAGGAGAAGTTGAAGAAAAAAATACAACCTAACCTATAATTTAGTGGAATTTCTTTGAGTCAAAATCTACCATGAACCAGCAAAGCTCATTCATTTAATCATTTATTTTCATTCCAGTAAGTATTCTGTTTCAATTATGTGTTATTTTCAAATTAATTCCAAAATGATTAACAATTGTAGCGTATACAACTGCAAAAATAATAATTTCAATAATCCCAAACTTTCTTTTTTCTCAATACCATTAGACACCGACAGGTGAGTGATACATATAGTATTGTAGTAAATGTTGTTCATTAAAAGCTCCGTTATTTGAGTAGTGCTTTATTCAATTAATTGAGATTAATTGAGATATCAGGAACCAATGGAATTTCAAGAGGTTTACGCCTACTGTCGTCATTTCTTTACGATTAGTTGTGATATCAGGAACCAATGGAATTTCAGGAGGTTTACGCCTACTGTCGTCATTTCTTTACGATTAGTTGTGATGTCAGGAACCAATGGAATTTCAGGAGGTTTACGCTTACTGTTGTCATTTCTTTACGATAAGTAGAGATATCAGGAACCAATGGAATTTTAGCAGATATACGCCTACAGCAGGTTTAGTATAGTCGTCATTTCCTTGAGATTAGTTGAGATACCAGGAACCAATGGAATTTGAGGAGGTTTACGTCTACTGCATACGTATGCAGAAGAGTGAAATTTTTTTTGATACATTTTGAGGGTGTATCTATATGATTTTCAATTGCAACGGTAGGGTTGTCAATTGCGAAATATGAAAGGCGACCCTCGTATCTCCCATCTATTCTGTTAATAAAATAGCGAAACGAAAACACGCTTACAAAGTCATTGTTATTTGTTCAAATATATTTTATTAACAACAGAAAGTACTATTCAGAAACGACAAATTTGAGGAACGCAATTGAAAATTTTATTAAAATATTTCTTCAGTATTTTTTCTGGGGTTGAGTCGTGCGAAACATTTTACAATGCTTCCGCTATATGAAAATAAGAACATGGCAGAGGAAATCACAGTTCAAAATCAAAGAAAAAACTAATAAAATAACCATTATAGTAAATAATAGAAATAACAAATAATAAAGGTATTCAAAACCAAAGTTTTATTCGAATGTACTAAAAAGAATATAATAAGTTTATTTATATTTTATTGAAATTGAGCTCTACAATACAGGGCAATTCCAAGCAATGACCTATTTAACTCTTATTCTGAAAAATTTTCATACCTTCACCGCTTCCTCTAACACAAAAAACTGCTTACAGCTTTCTTATTTCAAATGGTACACCCAGCATATTATGCCTATAACTCGACAAAAACTTAACAGTATTCAAGTCATGAGGATTAATGTAAAGAACTTGCTAAAGAGGACAACCTATATTTTTTAAAATTTTTCCGCAGAAATTGTCATCAAATGAGGTATCTAGTAATGCCATAAGATACTGGGTCTCTACCATTCACAATACCAAAGCAGTATTCAATTTCTGATATATCCGATAACTGTAAATGTCTGAAAATATTTGAAGGATAAAGATTATAATTTCAAACTCCAACGTATAAGTTTTCAACACAAAATTTCCGATGAGTTTAGATAAATTTTCAATATGCCATCACTATGGATAACCCTGTATAACAATTCTTTTTCCGAAAAATATTTCTGTCAGCTCGTATTTTTTCACAATTAATATAATTGAAAACTTCAAGAGAGACTTTTTGACTTTTGAGAATTATTTAGGCTGATTCAGTAGGCATTTAGTTTCCAAATTGTTGTATTATTTGTGTTATTTATAGATTGAACAGCAGAGGTTCGAGTCGTTTCATAAGGGATCAAGTAGACTGGAACAGTGAAGTGTCCCAGAGACTCTACGACTTATTCGATACGCATGAACTGAAAATCGATTTGAACTCCGATGATGAAGTTATACCAAGGAATCGAGGTAAGAAAGATAACCAAAACTCTCCTGATGCTGAGTTAGACCATGAAATATTTTCATAACAATAAAATTCAAAAATTTATGTGCTTTGGATGACTAATATGTTCAGCTTGTAGTTGTGTTCTTGATGAAAAGGTATTAAAGCGTCTTAAACGTGTGCATAATAGCAATTTACGTAACAAATCCGGAAAATTGGGTATTTGGGACAAATAGACAAAATCTGTGGATCCGGAAAAACTAACTACAAATTAGTAGAAACATTCTTATTCTTATTTATATCAATATTCGTTTTGAAATTTGAGCAATTACTAATATATACTAATATAATAAGAAGAATAAGATCTATATGTCTTATTCTAAAACATGGATTAGTCCGGGTTTCCGTATTTTATTCGATTTCTACTACAGATAAAATGCATTAATGTGCTACTTGAACGGTGTGAAATTGTATGTCAACCAGTACAATACATGTTTCTTATTATATGAATTAATTATAGGAGTATTTACTGAAATTATTCGTTATTACTAATAGGTTATTAACTCAGAAAGCTTTTCATCCATAATGAGAAAAACTAACCGT
Source organism: Micraspis discolor (assembly GCA_030674115.1). NCBI lineage: Eukaryota > Metazoa > Arthropoda > Insecta > Coleoptera > Coccinellidae > Micraspis > Micraspis discolor. The sequence goes on from JARTUT010001328.1 coordinate 560,469, forward strand.
AGTTAATTTCCAGGTCGACGAAGAAAGGACAATATGATGGTTTCCCTCTTAGTATTCGCCCTTGTGGCTGTAGGCTTGATAGTAATTCCGATGGGTTTCCAGTTCCTAGCAGTGCTCGGTGGAAAGGCCTTACTTCTCGCTAAACTGGCTCTCATCCTCTCCTCGATACAGGGATTGAAGAAGATAGCTACTAGCAGTTTCAATTACGGCCTCTACTCTCACTCGGCACCCGGTAATCCATGTAAGTGACTTTTTTTTTCAGTAGAAGCTTGCACTCCGTCGGCGAGGGTGATCCGAGAAAGATTATGTAGAATCATCTCGGAGTGTGTATCGATTTCATCTCGGCGTGGGTTTTGTTTAAGAAGCAGAGAAAACCCTCATTCGAATCGATAGCAAGTACATAACATAAACACTGCGATTTTCACTCCTAATATATGCATTGAAAGAATTGAAATAGTGGAGGACAACTGCTTTTTATAATTATTTTATTGAGTGTTGGAAATGGAAATCATTCACATCCATACCATAATTTACCATTTACTGGAATCGCTCACGTCAATTACTCAAAAGTATTTTCCGACAACTCGTGCGTGTCCAAATGATTTAGACCTATTTGTTGGTCCGTCTTAGCTCCTGAGAGATGCTGCGGCATCCTTCATGTCAGTCTACTTCGATCATTTCCAATATTTTATCTTGACGACAGCCCTTCGAGTTGCTTATGCGTTCCGAAGGTGAATGATCAAGGAAATCATTTAGCCAAAACATTAGGTGATTATACAGATCCACCACACTTCTATTTGTTCGCCAAGTGTAGGCAACCTGCTTTAGACTTGAGCTGCTTCAGTGCATCATTAAAATGCACTGTTGTAATGAGTTATATAATTTATATAATGCACAATATCTTTGATATATACGAGTACTATATATAATTATAAAAATTCCTTAGATTCAAACAGCGGTAATTTTAAAAACTGAGTAATCCTTTAGATTTAAGCATATGTTGTTCTAACGTAAATCGCTTTTATATCCGGCCAAATTTTCAGGGCACTACGATAGACAATGGACTCAGTACCCATCATCAACTCATGATTCAAGCCATGGTGGTGGATATCACAGCAGTCATGAGCCTTATAGTTTTTTACTTCATCCCCGCATAGACGAGGATAATTAAATATAGCAATCACTCGTTTATATTATTTAAAATGTATATTAGGTTAGCCATAGCTCATATTTTCGAATAGACTGATTTTTTTTAAGCGTTGTAATCCAATCTTCCTAACCTAATTCATAGTATCTAAAGGAAATAAAGGGCAAGAGTTTCACCTTGACGTAAAAACTTATGAACAAAATGTCTATAGTTGAGAACAAAATATGCTGCATTTTGAGGATACTTATTTATGAATAAAAAATATTGATTGTGCACTAATAGCTTACAGCTCGTGAAGAGCTCAGGGGTAATTGTGATCTTAGTATATTTTTTGCACTCTGCCAAAGTTGTGCAATGAGGAGCTATCTTCTTAGTTTTACAACAAATATTTTGTCAAACACAAAAAGCGCGACAGTTACGTGATATGGTTACCTGAAGAGAAATTCCCTTAACTGCAAAATTGGATTAATTGTTATTTTTTGGCATCTAAAATGTTTATCATTGTTGGGCTGATAAGCACAACGTAAATATAGACATTTTCAGTTAAATAATTTTTCAAGCAAGAGTGAATACGAATTTGATGATTTCTTGTATGGGGATGCATTAGAATTAATTCACTTTTAAAAAGCACTTACAACCAGCTATCTTCTTATTGTCAAAGCCATTGATTTGTTCAAGTTCTTTATATTCTCCAACTTCCTTCAATGGGTCCAGTACGTGAAATATTTCATTTTCTTGCGAACAATGTGAAGCATAATTAGTTTTAATATGAACTATAGCATATTTGACGTTGGAACTACTTTTTATCAGTTGAAATAGTCGCACTTGTAGACGAAATCAAGCGAGTAAATATAGAGCATGTCAGCATAAAAACAACACTTCGTGAGAGGATTACCGAATATCGAAAAACTATTTGTCATTCTGACCTAATAAATGAAATCGGATTAGGGTGCAGCTTAAGAATTCTATTGCGAATATAGCAGGAGATACCTATCGCTGAAAAATAAATTCACTGATTTTGAAATTAAGGAACTCTGCAATTCCGATTCGAATCGTTCATTTTATTTGTAATATAACACCCATTGAATATATTACCAATGGTTTAAATTTGTTTTCTGGTGGAATTTTGGTTTCAATGTCCGTTGATTAACATTTTAGTTGACTCGATTTATCAATCTGATTAAGGCGAAGCTTCTCTGATCACTGAAAATGCATAAATCATAGAAATTCTACTACAATCTGAACTTCCGAATCCTCTAGGTTTCAACGAAATTGTCAATACGAAAGTTTATTCATTGAGACATCTATAGATATATTTATGACGCTGCGATCTCTGACCAATTGTGATAAAGCATTATAAACAATCGTTTTCTTATGACATACTTGAGAGCATTTCAGTGTTTCAATGAGAAAACGAAATTGGTCTATTGATTATTAACTGAAAATGCCAATTTATTTTTCCTTCGTTTCGAAATTTTCCCATTAACTAAGGAAAACTTTCTTTAAAATGAATCACACTTCACCATGCACAAAAATCGAATCAGTTTGATCATACAGGGGGATTCACGTGGATGGCTTATACAACCTTTATAAAAAACTGATCTCAATTTTGAGCTCAAATTTTCATGATGGTTTTGAAATAATAATCTTGAAATATTGAGTTATTTCAATTAAATGGAGAAATAGGTGAAGGTAGGAGCTTACATTTTCTTGAATATTTCTGCAGAAGAAAAATATTTCAGTAGAACCAATTTTATATTTACTCTATCAATACGTAGTATTCATCATTTTGCAGTATGAACTTTGAATAAAAACAGTCTTTAAGAGAACATTTGAATTTTTTGATTAGTAAAACTCATATTCATCAAAACATAATAATAATAATTAACGTATGTTTCAATTTTTCTGTCGATTATAAAGATATTTGAAAGCACTGATATGAGGTCAGAAGCTTGTATACTCTCACTAAATGACGTTTCAATTAATTACAATCATCGTAACACCCAGTTTTATCCTTTGTTTTCGGAAGTCACCGACTACTTTCTCTGAGAAATTACGGATTTCTTTCATCCCAAGTTTTCCCCCGATAACTCTCAATTTGCTCATTTTATTAGGTAAGGGATTTGCTTTGAGTGGCTCCTCCTCTTTTTGTGTGATGATTTAACTGAAAAATAAAGATGAGTTTTCAGTTAAGATGAATTCGAGTTGAACGAGTTTATGATCTCTTTATAGATACTTTATACATATTTGTTCCATACTGCAAAGAAACCATACTCTCTGACAAAAAGTGTTCAGAAATTTAAAATAAAACGCAAAAATATCAAACTTGAGCAATGTATTATAATACATAATTTACATGAGAATTTTCTGATAAATTTTGTCAGAGTGCATAATACTTCATATTGGGAGAAATGAACATTTTTTGTGACAATATTAAATTAAAATACGGGTTCTCCTCTTCGCCACTTTTTTCACAAGAATCCCAATAACTCCAAAAATGTTGAGTTTTGCAAAGTTATGGCATATTGTTATTTTATGAGTTATCAAATGATGCCATTATATACTGATTGTGCCATTTGAAAAAACAAAAGTAATAGTTAGTTTCCGGTATAACCGGAAGCTGTAGGAGTCTGAAAGATTATAACCTCAAACCCCAACCTACAAATTTTCGATTAATTTTCCATAAGCGTATAATAGGCTCTCGCCGTGAATCACCCCATATATCTAATACGCCATCATCACCCTGTATTCGAAAAGTAAAATTTTGAATCACGTAGAAAGCACCAAATCACCATCTGCAATTTTGGAATCATCAGCACCAGCACACCCATTCGAGTAGTCCATTGAAACAGGCAACATTTTTGAAGGAATCATCTTTTCAGGGGATGGCGAAGAAAAATGGAACTATCCTCAATTTTCTAGCAGTGGGATGACACCGGGATACAGTAGTTATCCCCAACCCTATCAAGACCCCCATCCCATGATGTATCACAGAAACTTCATCAAACGAAACGACGAGGTTTGAAAAGAAGTTTCTAACGACTCAAAGACTTTTATAAAAAAAAATATTGAATCGGTGTTGATGTTTTATGTAGACATCTTGTCATTCCAATCCATGGAAAAGTGTATTAATGCTACGGTGTTTTAATCTGATTTGACTATAGCTACAAGAAAATCAAAAACTCACCTTACGAAGAACTTTAAGTAAATTTGGTAAACAAGAATGTGAAATATATAAGAACTGTGAATGATGCAGTGAAAATATACAACACGTTATTTCAGACAGATATTTTATTTATTATTTTTGATGATTAAATCTGCTGAGAAACAATTAAATTATTGAAATATCAAAACTGATTTGTAACTCATTCGCAGTGTTGATCCAAATATTGAAAAACAAAGGGACTGAACATCAATTACGTCCCCTGACTGGTATATAAAGACATGTTATCCTAAAAGTGGAGGTAAAGTTGATGTTGTGGATACTGACTTTTCTAAGGCCTTCGATAAGGTAGATCATTGCATTTTGAGTGAGAAACTGTCGTCTTTTGGAATAACTGGCATCTTGAGGAAGTGGTTTGTATCATATTTCACCCGCCGTACTCAATCAGTTAAAGTTCGTGATTCCTTCTCCCCGACATACATTGTTGATTCAGGTGTACCTCAGGGTAGTCATTTGGGCCCTCTGTTGTTTCTGATTTATATAAATGACATTACCACTTGCTTTAGGTTTGCACGTTTCCTTTTGTTCGCCGACGACCTCAAGGTTTATTTAAGAGTTAACACTCTAATGGATATGCTAGATCTTCAATCGGATCTGAATCGATTGGAACAATGGTGTAAAGATAATAAAGTCATCATTAACCTTGGTAAGTGCAAACATATGAGTATAGTTAGGCGTGACCAGCGCTTTGTATCGTACTACTATCTGAGTGAGCAATCAATACTTTCTGCGGACATCGTTAAAGACTTAGGCGTTTTTTACGACAATAGGATGTGTTTCAGGGCGCATATTGTTCATATAGTTAGTGCGGGATTTCGTATGCTGGGGTTCATTTGGCGGCACTCGTTTGAGTTCAGGGATGTCAATACTTTGAAACACCTTTATGTCAGTCTTGAGTATGCCTCCTGTGTATGGTCTCCATACACTTATGAAGATTGTGACAGGATAGAACGAGTCCAAAATAGGTTTCTTCTCTCTATGTCGTGCAGGATGGGAATATCGCGAGTAAATTTTTCCGCAACTCATATGAGATCAGTTCTTCACCTTCCTGCTTTACGTACTCGTAGGATAAGGGCGGATGTATTGTTGTTTGCTAGATTGGTCGGGGGGCTTCTGTCCTCTTCCGACCTTCTATCTTCTTTTGGTTTTCACGTTCCATCTAGAAATGTTAGAGGTACCGCGCTGCTAGCTTTCAGGACTTATAGGTACGATTATACTAGAGCTTCGCCAATTCCAAGAATCTCGCAACATGTAAACACTGCCAGTAGAACAGGCATAGACTTCTTTAATCTCAGATATCCCTTTATTGTGCGTTATGTCAATCGAAGTTTGTATTGATCCGTTAGTTGATTTCTGGAATTTTTGTATTGTTTTTTTTTTCTATCAATCTGTATTAAGTTATATTGTATATTGCAATTATAATTATGTATTGGTTTGGATTTGTGAAATTGGGTTTATCCCGTTAATAAATAAATAAATAAATAAATAAATTTCCTTGACAACGTCGTGATCAGGTTGTAACGGCAATATTTATTTATCGCTGTCAAACTCAATAATTATTGTCAGGTAGAATTTAATATAATTCAAAAAATGAGTCATTCTGAAGCTGATAGTTTACCTTCTGATTTGGAAGAAATGTCGATAAATATCGTGGACTCCCTTTTGCCGGAAAAAAGAATTGTTGGCTTACTTTGAATGCTTATCTAAGGAAAGAAAACCATCTTCTCTTTGGTCGTATTATTCGATGATAAGAAGTATTTTATCAACAAGAAAAAACGTCGATATTAGTAAGTACCTTCAGCTGGTTGCATTACTAAAACGTAAATCAGAAGGTTACAGAGCTGAAAAATCCAAAATTTTTACTAAACAAGATGTTACAAAGTTTTTAACGGAAGCATCAGATGATACATACTTATTTAATAAAGTTGCCATGATAATTGAACTAAGTGGAGAATGCAGAAGAGAGGAATTGACAAATATGCTTGTTGAAAATGTAATAGATGAAGGATCCGTTTTTAGAATTACATTACCGAATACAAAAACAAAGGTATTTTTTGTAACTTCGGGAAATATCCCAGCACTGAATATGGTAGAACTTGTCAGGCAATATGTGAAAATACGACCTTGCAACACAAACCATCTACGTTTTTTTTGTCACTTATAGAAATAAGAAATGCACAAAACAACCCGTTGGAATACATGCCTTTGGTAAAATGCCAAAAGTTATTGCCACTTTCTTGAATTTTCCTCGCCCTGAAGGATATACCGGACATTGTTTTCGGCGACCGTCTGCTTCATTTTTGACTGATTCTGGAGCTGATCTGTGTACCGTGAAACGCCATGGCGGATGGAAAAGCAATACTGTCGCTGAAGGTTACATCGAAAATTCGAAAGAGCAAAAGAAAAAATATCAGAAGCAATTTTTGGTGCCAACAACCAAACAGGATTACAAGTTTGCCAACAATCATCAACTACTGATGTAAAAACTGTAGAATCCATTGGAATGAAAATTACAAATTGTAGAAATTGTTCTTTTACCATATAATAAATAGTTTTGTACATAGTTATGCATTTTGAGTTTGAATAAACTTTCTTGACTAGTGTCAAAGAACTTGTCAAACCATTACATGTTTTCAAGGAAATCTTATAGAATTTCATTATGAAAAGGCATTTTAAAATAAAGCCCTTAACATCAAGGAACAAATCAGTTACTGCCTTGGAATAAGTACTTCTAACAATAAGCTATTTTGCAACAGAAGCATTCCAAATAACAGTAGCTGACCATATAAGGGTCCATAAAACTACAGCATGTAGAATAATTAAAAAGTAACTAGAGTCATTGCTGAACTTCGACCCCAGTTCATATCTATGCCAAGAACTGAGGATGAATGGAATAGAATCAAATCAGAATTTTATTCTATAAGTTCATTTCCGAACGTGATTGGATGTGTAGACTGCACACATATAAAAATACAGTCACCTGGAGGTCCACAAGGTGAGCTTTTCAGAAATAGAAAGGGATACTTTTCTCTTAATGTTCAGGTGATTTGTGATCCCGCAGGATTATTTATTGGAGGACAGTGGCTACCCTTGCCGCTCATATTTATTGACTCCATTTCTGAGGCCATCAACTCCCGGTGAGCAAGCGTACAACAGAGCACAGATCAAAACGGATGGCAACAGTCCCATAATGAAAAGCTTCCTTATGTCATCAAAATTGAGTGACATAACGTTGTCATATATGACATGCCATCAGATAAAATAATTCTTGTCACATCAGATAAAATAATTCTTGTCACTCAATTAAGCGATATCACAAAAGAAATTTAAAATTGACACCCTTAGTCGCAGTTTTGAGTATTATGATAACAATTAAAACATACTATATTCTTATCATTTTCAATTTTTCTCAAATTACTTCATACATTCCACATAATAGAATTCTCAGATTAAAGTCACGTAAACCCTTATGATGAAATTCGTTCTTCAACATGCACATGAGAGATTAAGAGTCAGGGCAGATTGAATGAAACTCTCATGAAATGTTCAATGAAGATCTCTTTTCTGGTGCTTCAAAAGAATTTTGGCGGTTCTGAATCGTTTCAGAGCAGATCATGGACGTAACTAATGCTGTTCAGATGAAACTCAGTTCCAAGAGCAGTTTTTAATGGAGAGAAGACGAGAAATCAAACCTCACCTCATCAATAGAGGTATCAATGGATTTAGTTTAGCCTCACGTCTGGTTTCAGGTTATCATTCAATTTAGGGACACTGTATTTCCTACGATGCCAAGAAAAATCTATTGCATATACAGGGTGAGTCTTTAACAACTGCATTAATTTTAACAATAGATACTTGAGATCAAAAGAAACACTTTCTTCCCATACCGTTTTTCTATATTCAGCTGCGTTAAAAATTTCAAGTTTTCACATTGGGCAAATACCCCTCTGTAGTGCAATTTAGTTCGAATGAAAATTACCTTCCACAGCATCCACTATTCAATCTGAATAGTTCAAAAACCTTCCAACTTCAAAGATCTCAAAAATGGTGCAATTTAGGAAAAAAGATGATGAATGATTTTATCTGCAAAAAGGGACTAATGATTTTAGGAAGAACAAAATAAGGAACTTTAGTTCAAGTGATATTTGTTTTTCATGCAATTTAACCGATCTGTATACTAGTAGTGAGAAAACCACAAATTTTTTTTCAAATTTGCTCAAATTTGGAAAAACGTTATAGGAAGAAAATGTTTCTTTTGACGTCAAGAATCTATGCTAAAATTAACGCAGTGGTCAAAAACTCACACTGTATAAAAACCAATTTTTCTTTATTGTGAAGGTAAGTTCTCCATCAAAAACCCCTTCCTTAACTAAATCAAAAATAAAACAAACAAGTTATTCCAAATATTTTTATTTGTGTGATAACTATATATCAATATATCATAAAAACTCTTTTAAAATATTCAAAAATCGTTCTGAAATACAATATACAATCGTAAAATTCATACATGACTCATCCGAAGTAGTGATAGTTTCAAAAATATCGGGAAATAGGTTCACTGTAATCTGCGAGTAATCGAAAAGTTCCAGAAATATCCTGGTCAATCGAAAAAATTTCACATATCTACTTTTGCTAAATTCTGGTGCGTCCTTATGTGGCCGTCCTGTGAACGTTATATTTAGGAAAACATAGACCGAATTTAGATTCAATTCCTGAGAATATGGGCAGGCATACTGAGTAACCTCCTACATGATCGGGGTTTCTTGATTTCTTTTCTTCCATTACTTTCAATTCAGAGCCCGATGGTCTCCTGAAAATAAAAATTATTCTGAGAAACCAATTGAACATTTTTGTGAGAAAACGTTGGTTTTATCATTAAGATCTTGAACTGAAGTCTTAATGCAATGCAATGGAAGCATGAAGGCAGCCCAAGACCCTAGAAGACCAAAACTGCTAAAAGCCCTGATGAAGTGATGCATCTGTTTTTTTATATGAATTTGGCGTTATTTACGATCACATTGTACCTAGAGGATATACATTAACAGGAGAGCACTGCTCTAATGTACTTAAAGGCAAAATTAAAGCACAAAGGTCGCTTCATCAATACTTTAGCTGGACGCTGCATCACGAGTCATAGATGAACGATTTGTGAACGGACAATTGAAGAATTAGGGCTTTAAATTATGGTTCATTCCCCCTAGTCTCCTGACCTTACTCCATGTGACTTCCATTTGTTTTCTGAAGTCAAAAAATAATTGAGAGGTGGCAGATTTTGGTCGGATTTAGAGCTCAACAACGTTGTGATGAACAACTATCAAAAAATAGTTTATGAAAAGTTGATAAAGCGATGAGATAAGTGTATTGAACAGAATGGAGGGTTGTTGAATTCATTTAAATAAATGTTTCGTTGATATACCAAAGCACCAGTCTCGTTATTTTCTGATACATTCCCGTATAATATGGGTTTAAAAAGATATCCCTCGACACAAATCCCAATGTGACATTAACCTTCAACGAATATCTACTCTAGAATACTATGAATAATTCATAATCGTGGTTCTTCCGCCGGCAACAATAATTAAAAACTACCGAGATAAAGTCCTATCGATCTGTCGAAGACATTACCGCTCACGAACGCGTAAACATGACGTGAGCCGGAGAAAATTCAAATTGGATTTTCTCATGCAAATTCGTCTCCAAGTACATTTCTTTGTTGATGTTTTTTCGGTTGGCCGGGTATGCTTTCACGCATATTTCCGGCTGCTAAAGTGGGATCTAATGACAGCAGCAGCGGATCTTTTTTCTTCTTCAAGTATCGAATAATAACTGAACATGGGAGGATTCGGAAGGATCCTCTAAAATCTATTAAGCGATTGAAGTTTTATATTTCAGCTCTAAACACTGCGATGGACCAGATTGAATCAAATAATGTTTATTTCATGAATGAACAGTTTAAATAACATTGTTATTCGTGGAACCAGTTGGGAAAAGCATTATACAGTGTGGAACAGCCAAATGGAATAAATTCGATAACGAATAAATGAGAGCGTGTTTGGACAAACGCTTGGACACGGCGATTTGTATTTTTAACTGAGAATTTTTTTCAAAAAAAAATTATATAGGGTGCGTCATGTGACAGTGGCCAATACCCACTTTCTTATTTTAAATGCAAGCCCCTGTATATTATTAATTTTTTGGATTCTTCAGAGAATTCTAGACATAAATCATGTATAATGTTCTATACCTATCTTCAACTGTTTCGGAAATATTGAGTGTTTTCAGATTTATTACAAAAATTAACATTAAAACAAGAAAATTATTTTATTTAACAAATTCGCTACATAATTTCCCATTTAGCTCTTGATAATGAGAAAGTAAACAAAAACCATTCCTGCGTTTCTTTTTACTGATATGAAATGAAAAAAATATAAAAACATTGTTTATTTTCGTATAAAACTGATAGCCATAGCAACTTGTCTGCCTGCATGACAGTAGTGGTCAGTGTCAGTGCTATTGTCGTTAAAATTTCGTTAACCGTACGTAATAATACAAGAAAAATGGTTCATTTAACAGAAAAGCACAAAATAACCATTCTACTAATGATTGGTTATGGAGATAACACAAGGACACAAATGGAAGTTTCTCGCTTATTTCCAAATTTGCCGCCTGTATCCCAAGGAACAATTAGCAAAATAGAAAAGCAGTTTCGCGAGCTTGGTCATGTGAGACAGATAAAAAATGTAGCTGCCAATGCAGTAAGTAATGATACGAATATACCCAATATCCTGAAAAAGTGCATGTTTGGGTAGGAATTGTTGGAAATCATATCGTAGGTCCCTTTTTCATTGATGGCAACTTGAATGGAGATAAATATTTAGAACTGCTCCAAAATAATGTCGTGCTAACTTTGACAAACTTATATCCTCATCCAGCAAACCCACAAGTTCCTGCCAATACAATATTGTTCAGCAAGATGGAGCACCGCCCCATCAATGTCCGGCAGTACCTGAACCAAATTTTTCCAAATCGTATCTATCGGAGGCGCGGATCGATAGAATGGCCAGCACGATCTCCTGATCTGTCGCTGTTAGACTACTTTTTGTGGGGATATCTCAAAAGTATTATATACAAAACTAAACCCCTCAACTTAGATGACTTAAAAAGACGAATCACGCTTGCGATTAGATCAGTTACACCTGAGATGTTGAGTAATGTTAGAGGACATTTCTATACCAGATTAGCATATTGCCAAGACGTTCGCGGCGAGCATTTTGAACATTTACTACATTGACATTAATATTTTTTGTTTTTTTTTTTAATTATTGAGAAATAATTAATATTAATTATTAGGTTTTTAGTGTAATGTAGCGAATTTGTGAAATAAAATAATTTTCTTTTTTTAATGTTAATTTTTGTAATAAATCTGAAAACACTTAATATTTCCGAAACAGTTGAAGATAAGTATAGGAAATTGTACATGATTTATGTCTAGAATTTTCTGAAGAATCCAAAAAATTAATAATATACAGGGGCTTGCATTTAAAGAAGAAAGTGGGTATTGGCCACTGTCACATGACGCACCCTATATATATTTTTTTTTAATGCTCAGTTAAAAATATAAATCGCCGTGTCCAAACGTTTTTCCAAACACGCTCTCATTTATCCGTTATCGAATTTATTCCATTTGGCTGTTCCACACTGTATGAAAAATAGTGTTTCCCAACGTTTCCCACAATATTTCTTCCAATTTTGAATTGACAGTATCAAAACGTCCCCAAACGCGTCAAGTGAATTCGGAGGATATTTCTTTATAAGTTCTTTGTATCTGAATCAGTTAATATATCCCAATCTAAAATGAAGAATATGAAGACAAAACTACACATATTCAGGAGATCAGCTCCTACTTTAGAATATGTGTCACATCTGAATTCATCATATATTTAGGAGAAAGGGCCTTGTCTTAGTTATTGTCTTTCTATAACAATATTCTAAATTCAGGAAACTTTTCTTCCGTAAGGTAGTAAAGTAATAGGTATTTTGAAACGAGGAAAAAATCCTTGTGATCCTAGTAGTTATCGACTAACCAATTATTTTAGTGTTCCTTTAAAAATATTAGAGAGTTTAATTCTTTTCAGAATTGAATCTTCTATTAAAAATGCTCTACAACATTTTCAGGGAGGCTTTAGGAAAAATTGTTCAGATCTGGTTCTCAATCTTACAACTTTCATAGAATCAGACTTTAATAATAGGTTGAAAACAGGAGTTGCTTCCATTGATTTATCTTCGCACACATCTGAAGTGTGGGAAAAAGATACGATTATTAGAAAATATGTTATCTGATAGAAGGTTTTGAGTTTTTATTGACAATAAGAGTAGCAATTTCAAAACAATGAAAAACGGTCTTCCTCAAGGATCAGTTCTAGCTTCTTTACTCTTCAAGTTATATCTAAGTGATTTACCCACGACGTCATCTCAGAAATTTGTTTATGCCGACGACATTGCTATTGCTTACCAACATTCGGATTTCCATACTCTGGAAAACATACTGTCATCTGATTTGGAAATTTTAAAGAATTATTTTATTGAGTGGCGATTATGTCCAAATCCCAATAAAATAGAGGTATCTTGTTTCCATCCGAATAATCATGAAAAATATAAGAAATTATTAGCTGTAACTTTCAATGATTCTCCTATCGAACATAAATTCTATCAAAAACACTTGAAGTTAAATTTGTTGCATCTCATTTAAATTATCTGAGCCTAAAACTGAAAATAAGCGATAATATTCTTCAGAAATTAGCTGGATCATCTTGGGGTGCTGATGCTTCCACTCTTCGCACAGCATATCTAGCCCTAGTCTTTATGCAGCTGAGTATTGTTGCTCTGTTTGGTTCAATAGTACACATATACAGAAAATCGATGCACAATTGAATACATCCATGGAAATAATGAATGGGTCGTTACCAATTTTGTCTAACATTGCCCCTCCGCATATTCGCAGACAGACTGCAGCTCTGAATTCTTGTAGCAAACACCATTGTTTTCCTACTTTATTTCCAATTATATCATAAATTCCACAAAATAGAATTCTGGTATAATACGTTTTTCAATATGAACATTAACGATAAAGAATTATGCAAGATTGAGGAGAAATCTTATGAAATGTTTGATAAAAATCTTACTTCTGATTCTTCTGAAAAAACTCCTGGTTTTGATCTTCCAAAAAACATTAGGACAGTCCTTAATCGTTTGAGAACAGGTCATGGTCGTACCAATAGCATGCTACTCAGATGGAACTCAGTTCCAAGCGCAAGTTGTGAATGTGAAGAAACACAAGAAACAATACCTATTCAGGATGTTTCCGATTCTTTCTTGGAATGGGCTATGAATTTCAAACAAATTTATTACGTTTTTTTTTATTCAGTTCATTTTTCTGCTTTTGTCTCTTTATTTTCAGATTCGATATGTGCAACTTGAAGAAGCCTCTGTGTTCATTAATATTTATTATTTTATAATTGATTAATTATAATTAATATTTATTTATTTTATAATTTCTCGTGAAGGAAAAAGTCCTTCAAATACATTCAAGCTTATTTTGTACACACAACAATACGCGCAGAGCGAGGGTTTTTTTACTGGGGTTTTTTCCCTAGTCTTTCATGTCATACAACGAATTGTATGACATCGCGTCACCAACCCTTACATTTTTTTTGTAATTCAAAAGTTCAGAAGAATATATATATATATATATAAAAAATAAGAGGAATTGAAAAAATATACGACAAAACAACCGTCTTCTGGACACAAGATACTTTCTTAATCCAACCAAAGTTAAACCTGATAACAACAATCAAAGGAGAAAAAATTACATATATGAAATACCATGCGATATAGATATTCAGAACGGTTACCCTTCTATCCCTTTTCTATCCTTAAAATTACCAGAACTAAAGGAATATGAACTCTGACGACAAGGTCACTGGACTTCAAGCTAAAATCGCATATACTGCTCCAAGTAGTGAGCAATTTTCCTCCTTTCAACACATACTGATCCCCATTTTCCAATGGACTTCATTTCGACCCGATCTAATCATCTTTTTAATCCGGGAAACCAAAGCAATCGCGAATGATTGATAATTTTCCCATCGACAAATTATTTTGAGGGTCGCCATCTGAACTAATTCATCCAAACCGATAGACGTCGATCACGTTTTTCCCGCTCGGCGAAATTGATTCGTGTTTCGTTCCAACCGGATCCAGGCCCGTATTTAGGGTGCTGTGAAAAACGCAAATCACGGTATACAGGAGCCAAAGAGAGGGTAGGTTTACTGTCGATGGAATTTTAATAACTTTGAAAAAGGCCTGGGCGAACGACGCTAAGAAAAAGTATCTGAACTTTGTTTATATTTCCACAGAGTGACTGAGAACCTGAGGGTAGGAATCCAAAAGGCGCCTTCTGAACCTCCTCGTAAGAATCTAAGTGCTGCTCGGCCAAGTCGTGTCCCATCGATGAAAACAAATCGTGTCGGAAGGAGTCAAGTCTCGTAAATACAGCAGGTGGAGTAGCAGCTCCCAGCCAAGTGTTTTCCTGTATCCTGAAAAGCGGTTTTGCTTTGTGTGCAGGTGAATTGTCATGGAGCAAAATTACCTTGCCGTGTCTTCTGGCCAATTTTGCCATTTCTCGATCAATGCATGGTTCAAATTAATCATTTGTTGTCGTTAGCGTTCAGTATTAACGGTTTCACCAGATTTCAGGAGCTCGTGGTATACCACACCTTTCTGGTCCCACCAAACACACAGCATTGTCTTCTTGTCGAATCGATCTGGTTTTGCCCTCGATCTTGATGGTTGTCCCTGGTTAACCCATGATTTTTTCCGTTTAGGATTCATAAAATGAATCCATTTTTCATGGACAGTTACAATCCGATGCAAAACCGATTTTCTTTCGTCTCTCTGAAGCAAAATTTCACAAGTTTCTTTCGGTTTTCCATCTGTCTTTCATTCAATTCATGTGGCACTCATTTCCCACACTTTTGGATTTTTCCCATAGCTTTTAAACGGTCAGAAATTGTTTGTTGTGCAAAATTTCTGCCATTTGCTTCAAAGTGTCATCTTCATCCAATACCGTTTGCAATTATTTCTGAACCGTTGAAACCATCTTCTGCATGTTGCTTCTGATAGAGCATGGTCACCATATACCTCGACAAGCATTAGATGAGACTCTGCAGCACTTTTCTTCTAATGAAACAAAAAATTAATACTTTCCGCAAATCATCACTTTCTGGTACAAAATTCGACGTTTTTAACACGATGAAAAAATATGATGTTGTCTGTTCAATGACTTGATTTATACTAAATATGTTTCATAGATGTCATAGCAAACAAACAAAAAAAAAATGAATAAAAGCTCGTTCACAACAAATGTTCCCTATCGAGACATTTATATCTTGACACTCACTTAATACCGATATACCTGGTAAGTGGAATCCTCACTAGAAACCAGCCCTGACTTCGACAAGCGGAAATAAATTATTTTTAGATAACACCCTCATATGTGTTGATCTAACTGGTGCGAACCAATTAATTTTTATGATTCATGACGTACTTATCGATTCTATATTAAACAGGTTATCCAAGTTCGAGTGCTTATTAGACGATTTTGGAAAACTGGACATATTCGAAATCTCAAAATGGGGATTATTATATTATTCGAAATTCTCTACCGAGCTAAAAATATTTATAAAGCCTGAGCACTTTGGTTTATACAAGAAGAGATAATTAATATGTAAAAAAAATATTTTTATTTTTCTGTTTCTGATGCGATTGATTCAATGCTGAATTCATTTCTGTTAGAATCATCTTATTGACTCGTGTTGTTTTCAAAAAATAAAAAGAAAACGGGAAAAAAAGTCAAATATTCATTGTCTCTATTATTTTCATTTTTCTCATTTTCAGCATCCTTAGCGAAAACTGTCTTATAATTTCAAAATAGGAGAATGTTGAAAGTTCATGCAGCTTTTGAATAAGTACACTGTAAAAAATAAAATTCTGCGCTCAAACTCCTCAGGAGTTTGAGAATTTTTTTTTCAATCAAACCATTTTAATTTGAATTAATCTAAAATTGATTACTCCAAATGAACTATTTTTCTTGATTAAAACAACCTAGTTGATTATAGAGAACAGCTAAAACATTCGCCTGAAACTTTTCACATTTCAGCGAAATGAAAGAAACAACTGATTCAACATAAACATACAATTACAAGAAATTGTTTATGCACTTGTCTCAATATCCATAATTGATTGATACAAATACATTATTCTAAATAGGTTTTAACGAAACCATTCGTTCGTTTCATTTTTATTTGTTTAATAGAACGAAGGTACGGTTGTCGTAAATTCAGTTGATGCAACGACTACAGTTTCTTGAAACAAGAATCTCGTGAGATTATATTATTCGCCTCATTTACTTGAAGAAAACTATAAATATTTGAATAAAATTGAACATATAATTTTTGCAATATGAAGTGACATTTGTAAAAAAAATATTGCGTAATTGATTTAATAAAACGAATTAATTGTAGCAATTTTTTTATATTGGCTGCAATTAAATCAAAACTCTATCTCTTTTATATTAAATATATCCCATTTAAATGCAATTATTTGTGCATTTTACTCACAATATTGTTGTATTCGGTGATAAAGATGACATGGAATACATGATGCGCAAGCTAATTAAAGAATACGAAGTGGGGCTTAAATGTCAACTTAGAGAAAACCAAATATCTTTGTGTTGGTGGAGAACCGGGTGATCTGGTATTGGATGATGACAGGGATGAGATGATAACCCACTGCCTGGACTATAGCTATTGTAGCGGCAGGGAGTGTATAGGGATCTCTTGGCGGCACTCTATATAGCCACGCATAGCTTAGTTCACAGCGCTTCGGTAGCCTAGGGGTTTGCGCTCAAGTTTCACACCGATTAGGTACTTAGGTGCCGGGTTCAACTCCCGGCGGCTCCCTCAAAACTTCTAACCACTGCGTCTATGGCATGGCGCACACAAGCCTTACTGATGAGTCCAAATGTGTGCGTCAGGGACGAAACGCATAAGTAGGGATAAATTCCTTCGATTCTACATTGGTGACCCTGACGTGATGGGAACGGTTGTCTTTACGACGTGTCTTGAAAAGCAGACGGTTGACGCTTGAGGTATACTCGCTTCCTCTCTGCAACTTCCAACGAAACTCTAGACGCCTTTCCCATTCCGTACAATATTCATGGTCTGCCGCGGTATTCCGGTATTTATTAATATAAAAGAGAAATTATTTTTCTGTGAAGAAAAATAATTCAATTTAGCTCAAATCAATCAGTTTCTTAACCCAAGAAACTTTCACTTGACATAAGAGATACTATCATTTTTATCGACTGAATTCTCGACCCATTCAACTAAGATCCTTTAAATCAACTACAAATCGAGTTTCAGTGAAATGTAATATTTATTTACATGAAACCAAAATTTTTATTCTACGAAAAGTATCAATAGTTACATACTAATTAATATTACCGTTGGATCAAATTTTTTTACCACCTGAGTCAATAACTCTGAGCTTGGTTGAAACTAATCAGTTTCTTAGCTCAAGAAACTTTTATTTAGGGTAAACGCCATTCTCAACCGTAGAGGGCGGTAGGGTCAAGTACTTTATGCATTTGGCTGTATTCAAACGTACGGAGTACTTGAGACAAATTAATATGGTTTGAGATGAGGAACTATTTTTTACAGTGTAAAATTTTTGTGTTGGAAACCGTGATCAGAAATCGGCTATAACTTATGTTGTTCAAATTAGAACCCTATTTTTTATTATTGCGTTGGAATCTGCGAATAAAATAAGTATGGTAAGGTCGTGGATTGAGCCGCTATGTATAATTTGTCGTTATCTTCATGAAGATCAATGAGGCCGAGCAATTAATATGAATAGTAACCGTAATGCGATATGTTGCGAAATTTTTTGGTCCCAATGTTGCAAGACTTTGCAGGTTTAAACTCAAAAACGTGGTTGCAGCAAGATTGGGCCACTTGCCATAGCTCGAATGATTCAATGGAAGTTGTTAACGAAATATGCCCTAATAAATTCATTTCGCGAAGGGGTAACATCAACTGGCCTCCCAGAAGCTTCGACCTTAGCCCGCTTGACTATTTGGCATGGGGATACCTTAAAAGTATGGTTTATCAAAATAATCAGACGAATTTAACCCAGTTGAAGCAAAATATCAGGTCAGAAATGGCAGCAATATCAATAGCTATGTGTAAACGTGATACCGCCAATCTTCGTTCCCGTTTAGAAGAGTGCGAGCAACGCAACGGTCATAATTGTGATAACGTCATCTTTCCCAAATAATTCTTCAATTCTTATTTTAATAATAAATAATAAACTTCTCTATTGCTCACAAATGTTTTTTGTTTTATTGAACTTACAAATACTCGATACCCTTTCTGTACACCTTGTATATGCTTTCAATGTTGCTAATGAAAAATTCATTGATTCTATTGTTTTTCCTACTACGTATGAAAAATATAGAGAAATAGCGCTATAAAATTAGTTTTTGTTTGTAAAAATTGGTTTAAGTCAATAATACATCAACAATTATCATTAAATAATGTCTTCTAACAAAGTGCTCGCAGCTCCATGTGCCTCCTAATAATCTAACTACAGAAATCGACAGAATCATCGAAATTAGCGACTTAATTCACTATTTATTAACACATCCTTTACTTAAGCCGTTGCTATTGAGAGTACGGTACAAGCAAAGACACAGATATGCCCAACTCAAACTTAGGTAAGTTTTAGAGATATTTTTCAATTGTTTCCAAATTGACACCCTGTATATGCTTCCAAAGATCTGAGCGCTTTCGACTATCCATCGCTCTCTTACTGAGACGACACAGTTTAAAACGCATAATGCAGAAGGAAGCCATCGTCATCACCCATATCTTCACCCTTCTCATGTATATTCATCATCAATATTTCTCCCCTACACCTAATGCACCACCCCCTCTCATAAAATCTAGTTACCGCACT
The DNA here is from genome assembly GCA_030674115.1 of Micraspis discolor. NCBI lineage: Eukaryota > Metazoa > Arthropoda > Insecta > Coleoptera > Coccinellidae > Micraspis > Micraspis discolor. The sequence continues at coordinate 579,914 of JARTUT010001328.1, forward strand.
CACGGCCTTCTCCCACACGAATCATTAACGCAATTCACAAATCCATTGAGGCATGGGGATATGGCGCCGCATACGAACGCCTTAAATTCAATAACAAAATACTCACGTTCCTCCGAAGTCTATGTACAACAATCGCTGGAGCAGCTCATAGGAAACGAGAGTGACGCCGAACTGTGGAGAAGATCTGAACACACGTGCTGAAACAAGAAAAAATGACGATGAGATTATTGATTACTGCATAACAATGGAATTCGGTTTAGATCGAATTTTGATGGATTCGGTCTCAAGTTGTTGAGAATTCATCTTAATAACTTATAAGCGCAGTCTGTCAACTAGTTTGTTCAGGACAGTTTTTTTTTCAACTTTACTACTTTAGCATTACATGGAGAAGCTGACGATGTGTCTTCCGTAATGAATTATATGAAATCAGACAAACCGGAATTTGGTGCAAATTGATCAGAATTTCATTATACTGGAATTATTTGTATTCAATGAAATAAAACATTTTATATTTTTCAAGTTGTTTTATACTTCTGTAAAGAAACTTTAATGTTAAAATCCTTTCTTCATATCTAAGTTCATGTTGATGTTTTCTATTTAATTTTTGTTGTATTCAACAGTATCAAAATTTGGATAGTACAAGACTGAGCATGCATTACTGAATCCATACTTTAGCAGGCAACTACATTTTCTTTACTTACGTATTGTTCCTTTCCAAAATGCCCTGAATCCTTCCTCTTGATAAATCTTTTTGGTTGCATCTATTACACCGCTATAAGTGGTTTGACCCGCCCTGGCAACGACCTGCAATCTGGTCTTGATTACGTCAGCCGGCGTGACCAACGAAGCTGCAGGGACACCAGCGATTGCTCCAGCTGCCAAGAGGGACAATGGATGGTTATATCTGGATAATGGATAATCACTATATAGTTCTGACTATCAAGTAAGGTACTGAGGTAGAATGTGTGATGATTTAATTTCTTGAAGAGTGGGTCGAACACTTTCATAGGATATAGGAAATTAACACTGGTTTTCACAACAAAGACTGCGGTTTTCAACTGATTGATTATTGGTGACAACTAATTGAATTCAATTCCCAAAAATACTTATGATAATCAAAATATACTATAAGAAATCAAAAAATCAATGAATTACAAATCTTTTTCAATTCCTGATAGCAATTGTAAACCAATGGACAATTTAATCACAGAAATTACTTCATGAAGCAATAGGTTCAGTTGAGGGTAAGCTATATCAGATAATTAGCATCCATTTCTAATCCTCACAAATGAAGAGGATATTGCAGACAATGTTAGTTATTTTTCATTCTTGTGCGCTGGTAGTTTTTTTTTCATTCAAATATTCGATATATCTAGAAGTTCTTACAATAAGGATAGATGTTTTTCATGTCCCTTACACCAATTTTGCTATCTAACCTTCTTTATAAACTGTTGTGTGCTTATTCACTCGTTTCTTTTTAACAATTGTCTTGCAGATTGATATTTGACTTCACATCATTTATTAGTTTCAAGATGTTTCAAGATATCTAGTATCTATAAAAAGTTTATGTGAAGGTGAATAATAAGACACTTTTCTTGAAGTTTCTTAATTCAGGAAAACTTTTTTGGACATTGAGAACAAATGAATTAGGTGTAGAGATTGGTGGATAATTGTCTTGACCTGAAGCACACATCGCTCTTCAAATTTTGTTAAATTTACGAAATGATTTGGAAATTACAACATTCCGTCAAGGAAATTGTCAAGTTATTTTTACTCCTATAATGAAGACCTATTTAAACTAAGTTAATGGACAATGGGTTATTGATAACGGGAACCATAGATTGAATTTATTTTTTGCACATATCAGACGAAATAACAGAGGTTAAAAAAATCCATAGGGGTAGTACAATTACATGTTAATATCAGTTGAATTCCCTAAATTGCACTATTTTTGAAGTTGAAAGGAATTATATCGATATAATCATCTGATGGAACATGAGTGAGTGAATCATGTCTTAGAGGGAAAATAATGTTTTTAAACAATTCAGATTCAACAGTGGATGCTGTGGAAGGTAATTTTCATTCAAAGTAAACTGGACTACAGAGGAGTATTTGCCCAATGTGAAAAATTAAAATGCTGATAACTTTATAACGCAGCTGGATATGTAAATCGGTATGGGAATAAAGTGTTTCTTTTGATCTCAGGAACCTATGGTTAAAATTAATGCAGTGGTCAGAGACTCACCCTGTATAATAGCCTGGCGAGGCAATGAGGCGTATACGACCATCTCAAAAACTTCACTGGTCGAGAGGAATATAACCCAATATTTTCCAAAATTTCCCAAGGTGGTCATAAAACTTATCGAATAATAAATGGTTATTGAAACTTTAAGAAAACCAATTTTTATTTCGTGTAAGCTTCTACCTTAAACTTAACATCGAAATGGAGAACATCAGCAGATAATATAGGAATTAACACAAACAAGTTGAAAATAACAAACCATTTCCAAAGAGCATCGGTCATTTCATCATTGGCCAAATAAATTTAATCAAAATTACGGGATATTCGAGTGCACACTCCTTGAAACCATATTCAGAACTAGAGGCAGAACATCATTCAAAACTTATTGAAAATCTTAGATAAAACTGCCGCTAATCAAAATACAGAGCAGAACCAGAAGTTTCAAACCTTTCGTCAGATGAGATTCTGTCAGCCTTAATCGAAAGGAACAATCCCCAAATAATTAACTATAACAATTGTAACCTTTACTAAAGAAAATGAAAAAGAAATCAGTATTTTCTTGACTTCTTGACATATTTTCTCGTGAAATGTCATGTTCATGTCGAATACCACTCGATATGGAATTTCGTCGAGTAAAATTTTTCTCATGTAATATTGAAGTTTGTTGCTTATCGCCATTTCGCTCATGACATTTTCTCCAAAAGTTCATTACGCGAAATTTTCTAGGCAAGAAGCTTTCATACTACAATCGTAAATAAAATATATTATAATAAGAATATATAAAAATTTAGTTGGATAGAGAAAAAACATATTGAAAAGGAATTAAAAGTTACCCCCTCTCATCCGCCATCGCTGCTTTCGTGTGCGCATATGCTGGGAAATATATTGCGCTGAAAGGTACGTCTCTTAGAAGGCATGCGCGTGCGCCCTTATACAGTCCAAAAAGTCCAAGCTCTTTGACCACCGACCAAGCCCTAACCTTCTCCCCGCTGGCGATCTCGCCAGCCACTTGCAATCGGATCTTTACGATTTCCAAGGGATTTGTGAAGATAACCTGAGAACCACCGGCCTGGAAGAATTAACTGTGGCTTTTATTTGAAATTTGAATTCGTCACTTCGAGACACTCACACAAGCTCCGGAAATTATTTCGCCGTACAGTGGGATGTTGCCTTTTCTGTCGTAGAATTTATCCCGGACGAAGTCGTTAACCTGTAACAAAATGTCACAAATTGAAGAATACATAGGAAGTTAATGCCTAATTTTCCATACAAAGAATAATAATTGGTGCTTATACATTATTTTAACCGCATATTCTTGAGATCAAAAGGAACAGTTTATTCCTTTTTTCAAATTTGGGTCCGATCAAAAGATACTTGGTATTGAAATTTCATTAAAACAATTGTTTTAGGCTTATATCTTCGTATTGAATAATCCGAATGCATTCAAATTTTAAAGAAGGTTTTAAACAAATGGGACAAACTATTAAGATTAAACACATTTACTCTAACCTCTCTTCGAGTTAATGCATCACTAACTAAAATCTTCCAAACTTGCTTAAATTAGGCAGTAACAGAACACATCCTAGCATATTCGATGTTGAGTGATTTAAAAATTGAAAAAATATTGAGGAAATTGGTCTATTTCCTGGAAACAGGAACAGGAACTACTAACTATGATGCAAACTTAGATCTACCAAATTCCAAAAACGTAATTTCCGAATCAATCATCAAAATAAATGAATACGTACTATTTGCTTTCGTTATTTGATCAGTATAATCCTTTAATATTCTATACTAAATATTTTATCTCAAATTCTTAAAAAGAAATTATCTATTTTCAGTTACAATTTATACTCTACTATATGACAGAAAACATAACCTTCAACTCAAGAAGTTCTTTCTCCAACACAACTTTAATTTAATTAGTATGAGTACAAATCAATCACATCAAACACCTGAAAATCGTGAAGGTAATTTAACAAGACAATCATATAATCCATATTTCCCTGATCTTATGTATAGATAGATACATAATGGATTTCTTCGAGTATTTAGGGGGCCTTCAAATAGCTTCAAGAAAAATTAATCTTGTTGTGAATTTTATAATCAATCCTCACTAGTGTTTAAGGTAATTCAAAAATTTTTTCTCAATAGATTATGAAAATACTCGTTGAACTGATTGCTCTGTTAGGAACCTATTTTGACTTCAAAGTATGAAAACATCTCAATATCATCATAACTTTGACATTTGTATTCTTCTTAAATAATTTACATTTTCAGGTTCAAAATAAGACCTAGAAGATCAAATAAATAAAAATATTTCATATTGATTGAAAATAAAAAACATGACAATAGTGTTGAATTGATGACCTAAACAATGGGAAAGTTGATGTTAGGTATGAGTATTTTTTTATGAAATGTTGATTTGAAAATGCAAATCAAATTCAGAAATTTTAATATTTTCCCCAATATTCGAATGGAGAATCACTCAGCAAGAAATTGATTTTCAACTGAAATGATGTTTTGGATAGAAAATTATGTTACATTCTCCAAAGAGAAATAAATAAGTGTTCTAATCGTGAATCTCACACTTTGAAGCCTTAAACAGAAACAGGTTGCATAAACAAGTATGTCTTTACAATATAATGGTGTATCATAAAGCAAAAGCTAAATTTTTAAAGTAATCTCAAAAGGTATCCAGTGGTGGCATAGCCCAATCTGAAACTTTAAATAGCTCAAAACTTTACAACGGGTCAGAATTGGAAAAAGTATTCCTTCTCCCTTCAAGAATCTGTAGTTAAAATTAACGCATTGGAAGAAGTTGGATTTTTCACAGTAATGAGCCACTCACGCTTAAAGAAGGAGAGTTACAAACTGACATACATACAAGTGAAATTATATAAGCGTTTTAAAAAGGGCTTTCAATTTTGAGATGAACCTTTGAGCCCACATCAAATGGTTAAAGAAACAGGCTACAACTTGTATATTGTCAACACTTGGTGTTCATAATATAAACAGCTATATCACATATCCTTCTCTATGACTTCGTCAAGTCAATTTACCCCTTTGAGCAAGCTCTAATAAAAATCACTTAAATAAATTTCCATTCATGTCCATTAACTTACCGTTAATTTGATTGCTTTCTCTGGTGCTACGCCCATAAGCTGGGGTACCAACCCTCGGTAAAGGCCGAAAACACCCTCGTGTCGAACAACTTTCTTGAAACAGTCGAAACTATTTCTGTACATAACTTCACCAATGAAGGAACCTGTTCTTTGATTTTGCATACGTGTCTTGACTAAATCGATCGGGTACACAGCAGTGGCTCCAACAGCTGAACGAAAAAAAATTACATTTATCCATCGATTTTTATCAAGTACTCTAATCATCTGCTAAAAAAAAATTACAACAGGAATCATGTTACAGCATCTATAAATAGGTGAAATTTTGATATTAAAATTGTTGACAAAAATCCTTGCGAAATTAACTTTTCCTATTTTTCATTATGCATAAAACCAGGAGTACCAATATTATAAATGCATGTTACTATTAATGGATACATGAAATTCGTTATTCTTGGCTTGCTAACAAATCAAGTGTAAAAATCTCATTATCTTAACAGTTATTTCTTTGTCATCTGAATAATTGTTTACTTAGAAATTTATAGAGTCGATAGGTCACCTAAAATATCTAAAATAACGGTTTATGCACTGATTAGATATTGCTTTAAAGATTTGGTGACAAAAGGACTTTTATTTTATTTCCACTAGATGGCTGATATATATTTATATATATATATATGGGTGTAAATTCTTAACGATAAACTTTTTAGTATAACATTAAACACTAAGTTGATTCTCACCTCCTGCTACTGATCCTAAAGTGAATCGATAAGCACTTTCTAATATCTGAATGACGATACCTCTGTCTTCTGGGCTCTGAAATGTTAATAATCAATAATAGTTCGAAGGTTAGCAGAAAGAACATTTATTTATTTTGAACATTTTATAGACCAGAGTTCGAAGAAAAATAATGTAATTAAAAGATAGCAATTAAAACAGAACTGGTAATATTCATAATGTTTGATCATTAAAAGTAGTAGAAGAATGATATTATCAATCTAAACTCTTTATCATTTCGTTGTTGAATATATAACAAGCATCTCTACTTTGTCTGTCCTATCGAATTCTGCAGTGTATTCAATGTTTTATTGTTCTTTGATTATATGCGATTTTGTTTCTTCACACTCACCTGCACAGCCTTTATTTCCGCTAATCTGTTCGTGATTTGTTTGAAATACTGTTCAGGTGCTATTGAATATAGATCATTGTAAACGATTTTTCTGAAAAAAAAATGTCAATCAAACAAGAGAAGTAGGATTTGAAAACTGAAGACACGAACCCTTCTTCATGTTCACATTCTTGGTAAATCCTAATCCATGGCAGCGATTCAATGGAAAATATTATTACTCCCACGAATATAGATCGAGGAGAGACAATATTTCACATCCAAAATTATTCAATTTGCGTTAAGATGGTGTTTGGTGAAATATAAATGATTTTCATAATTCAAATATTTGATGAGAAAGATTCGACTTTATATCAGTGTCATTTCTTTTCCGAAATTGCAAAAGAAGTGAACTTTGAGATGTACTCATTTTACTCAATTAAATGAAACAAGACATAGCAATACTTCCTTAAAGATTCTCATTATAACATTCGTTCAACTAGAAATACAATTTTTCTGCTTCTATATTCGAAGCAATATAATAAAACAGTTTTTATAAACATTTATTGGCAGAAGTTAGTAATTCCCTTCATTCATTACCATATAAAGGATCTTTCAACAAGAACTTTGTTTTTTAAAACAAAATAAAACAAAAAATGTTGATGACGATGTTTAAAATTTTTATTGTATTACAAAAAGAAAAGTTAGGCAATCACATCTTACAAATGCCCACCAGGACCACGCTGACAGAAGTAAAATCTTTCATCGAAATTTTCAATCACTTTTCTGCAAAATTTCGAGTCTATTTCGGTTATCAGATCACAGATTTTGAGTTTTAGGGCTGCAATCGATTCAGTGGTGCTTAATCACACGATCTGGCTGGTCATTTATAGCTGAATTTCGTGAAATCATGCGATCAACAAAATTTGGTTTGCAATAAATTAATCGTCTCATTAGCTGTGTGACAAGTGGCACCGTCTTGTTGAAAGCACATGTCAGTAATATCCAAGTCATCAATGATAGGCCAAAATCAAGTTGTTAACATATCGCGATAGCGTGATCCATTGACCGTTACCGCATTTCCAGCCTCATCTTGAAAAAAAAAACGGCCCAATCACGCCTCCAAACCACATAGCGTACCATACAGTAACACGTTGAGCATACAAAGGCTTCTCAATAATCGCTCCAGGATTTTCAGAAGCCCAAATGCGGCAATTTTGCTTGTTGACGTACATGTGAAAATGACTTTCGCCTGAAAATATGATTTTTTCAGAAAAACCAGCGGTTTGTACCAGAATGAATTGAGCGAAACTACGGCGATGTGAATAGTCGGTCGGCTTCAATTCCTGCACTAGTTGAATCTTGCGAAGCTTATGCAAAATTCGCCATGTGATAGTTTGGGATAACCCCAGTTGTTGAGACTAAGGTGTACAATGACAGATTGGTAGGTATACAAAGGAAGAGCCTTCTAAGGGTGATCTCGGGCTATAGGACAGTATCAGCCGAGGCAGCGCAAGTAATATCGGCATCGCCACCGATCGATTTGATGATAGCCGAAAGGTGTTTCATGTTCAAGGTAGGACGACGGACCCCGAGTCTTAGGAGGATGGCCAGGACAAGAACATGGAAGAAGTGGTAGGAAAGATGGAGGAGAGAGCAACACACAGCGCTGTGGACTAGGCGCCTGATAGGAGACCTGAAATCCTGGATGGAGTGTAACCATAGGAGAACTGACTACTTCCTAACCCAGTTTCTCACGGGCCATGGGTCCTTCAGGACGTTTACCCACCGCATAGGAAAGGTGCAGGAGGTACTGTGTGCGGTTTGCAAGGTGGAAGACAGCCCAAAGCATATGTTTTCAAGCTGTGAGCGGTGGCGCGATGAGAGAGCAGAATTGGAAAGAAAACTCAAGCAGCTCCCAACTATCGAAGAAATAATTCCAAGAATGATAGAGGATGAGAGGAACTGGGATATCTTGGAATCCTACATAGTGAAAGTTATTCGACGTAAAGAGAAGGAGGACAGGGAAAGGGACGGTTGAGCTTGAGGAGGAATTTCTAAATGGATACCCGCATGTTTCGCTGATGCATGGACAAGCTTCCTTACCGGCAAACATGATGGCTTACGAGACATGGAAGGGGGTTTAGTGGGTGCGAACCCCACACAACTCTCAGTAGCATTGCACAGCCCAGCTACTAGGAAAGGCTGGTAGAGCTTCCCCACACCCAAGGGCAAAAAAAAAGTTGTTGAGAACGTCGAGAAATTGACAAATTTGGATCTTCTTCAACACCGTGGCTCACGGCTGCGGCCCGTTCGAACACGCATTGATGTTGGCACATTTTGTACCAAGCCCGTCGACATAAATTTCGTGACCAAATTCTTAATAGCGGTCCCAGCAGGTCAATTATTACATTTTCATAATGGGTTTCAATTACCTTAATGCGAAATGCGAGCGAAATTGAAATCATTGTAACAATTGCGAAAGCATCTACTACGAATATGTCAAAAAACTGTCAATACTGTCATGTGGTAGGTGTGGCCACAATTAAAAGATGAAGTTCTTGTTGAAAAATCCTTTACAATCTAATCCTTTATATTTATGAAGTGAGACCACAAGTTTCCGCATTATGAAAAACAATATCAAAGTTAAATTGTAATGATGACTCGATTATTTAATGAAAATTCATAATAAATGTTGAATAAAACACATATTATGTCTGATTTTTTTATGACTAATTTTTACTTTGTTAATATTATAACAGGTTTTGGTTGTATTACCAACATTAGGTGCTGAATACAGGCTGAAGTATTTTCATTATTGAACCTACAGGGTATTCAGTAATGAAGAGCGGTATATTTACATCTGTGCATTAAGTGGTCAACAAATCGTAGATCCCAACTACTTCTACTAAGTATAATTTCACACCTTTGGGGCATCTGGGAAGGATTTTAAAATCGGCAGTACACGTGTTTTTAAGTGATATGGCTGAATTTTTGTTTGATTTTATGTGTTCTTTCAAGTTTCTAGCAGTTTAGTCCACATGTATAGTATTGCAATCTTTCCAACGACCCTTATGAACATCTAAAGTTTTGATTCTGAATGATAAACAATTGTTCTCGGTTTGGGTCGCCCTAAATATGTTGTTTTGAAATCGAAATGAGAAAAATAAGTTTAAACTTGTATTAATAGCTCCAACAACATAATTCACCTTATAATACGAGGAGATAGAAATGAATTTGAAGTCTATAGTGTACTATGTGTACTAATACCAGATGATTCTTCTAGTCCTGGCAACACTAAATCAATGATTAATATAGCTTTACCAATTTCTTTATCCAATAATGATTTTTCAGTCTAAAACTAACCCCATAAACAAATAACCAATATTTCCCGATTGATGTAGTGAACACACTAATTGAAAATTTAAAAAAAAACGAAAAAATAAACATCTGTTGGAGACAATTATGGAAAAAACTAGGAATTAATTTATGCATCCAGGTAAGATTTTAAGGGCGACCTAATATAGGAAAGATAATACAAAATCAAAAACCCGGTTGAAACTGCAGGAGTTCATGAAATCAGTAGCAAAGATTGTAATGCTACATTTATTTCATTTATTTATCTATTAACCAAAGAGAATACTGACGGAAATTTCAAAGCAACAAGAGTACTCACAAGTTAAAAGAAAGTAATCATACAATGCATAGCACATCAAAAGAATAATATTTCCAATATACACATTGAAATCTAAGAACATACAGGAAAAGAAAAAAATAACAAAATCGATTGAAATTTATATAGTAAATAATAACACACCAATAAATGTTTTGTCTACAAACTAAAGAAGCATGCATGTGCATGTACATATATATGTAACCAAGGAATTTAATCAAAAAATGTAATTAAGAAATGGAATGTGCACCTAACCTTTCTCAAATAGTATTTGAAAAGAATGAATCATAACAAAATAACATAAATCGATTATACAGATGAAACTTTGAGACTAGTTATACAAAGAACACATGAAATCATGACATTAAGTCGTTTTCAATCATATTATTACAGAAAAATTATCATCTATCCTACACCAAACCCCCCCGAATACATAGCTTAAGATAAACCATAAGAATATCCTATAAATTCAATAACGAAAATATTTCAGAATACGTCCAGGTCTAAAAGTAAAAATTTTACAAAAAAAAAATTATTCAACATTTATTCACAATAAAATTTTCCAAATTCAATAAAACAAAGGTGATTGTGAAAAAAATTGAAGCGTGAAAATCTTGGAAAAAGTGAAATTAAGAAAATGAGCAGATAAGAATCAGAAAAAAGAATTGCAAACGTTCTATTTTTTCAGCAAATTACGCATAAATTGATATAGATATGACTATGCAGCATGGATTAAAAGATACTGAAAGTGTACTTACCATAAGAGTTTTTGTAATAATAGAAAATGGAAGCAGCAAGGAGTTATATTAAAAATAAAAGCACACATAAAATAATAAAGATGAAAAACTTGCGAAATCAAATGTGCACTCAGGTCATCAACTTCTGATATTGGGTAAACAATAAAAGACTAATTCATCGTTTTTTTTTTGCAATCTCATTTTTTTACCTATTGTGATTTGATGGTGCAATTCTTTTTAGTTAGAAAAATATAATGTAAGAGGACCTGATGAAGCAGCAAGATCTCCGGATTTCGCAGAAGGATGTTGATTGAAATCAAAATTCAGTTCCCAGAAGAGAAATTTTCTACTATCGAATGTTAAATGATCATTTTTTAAGATTTCAATATATAGTGACTATAGTATCGAACGGAGAACAAAGCATGAAGATCAATTCAAAAAAATAAAACATACTTCTGACTCACCCGCTCTGATGTAAAACATCACATAGATGAAACAATATATCGACTTCTAATGGTGTCATTTGTGACATCACTTGTGCAGAGTGCATAAACTCTTCTTTACTCACTTCTTGGTTTCGATGGCCATTTGTAACGTTCAAGTATATCCTCTTGACTAATTCCATATTATTCAGTAGTGAATTGAATGCTATGAAATAAGGAAAGCTGACTTTTCTCCCGCCTGTTTGAGAACCTTGCGCTGTCTAAAAAAAATAGGAATAATAAAATTCACCTAAATTGTCTGTATGAACATTGATAACTCTAGTCGAGTCTACTGCCGACACAAAGCAGGGACAAAGGAACCTCTGACACAACTTATACAGAATATCTCATTTGAAGGGGGTTATATTTCTAATAAATTGACTAAAGGGAGAATCAACTGCTACGCTACTGAGATACAGTCCACAAGTCTTACCTCTATGAGATGTGACTGTACTTGTGGTGTTAAGAGATGGCTCTTAATATTGGTCATTATGTCTTGAAAGTCCATTACTGAAATGAAACCAGTACCGTTTTTATCAGCCCTTCTGAAACCTTCTATTGCATATTCTTCATGGAAGTCGTGTAAAAACTGTCCAAATTCACTATAGGACACAACCCTCTGTTTGTCCTTTCCGAAATACAGCTGCAGGAATGGTGAATCCATGTTGAAAGGTATCCTCTTGTGGAGATCTGTCTTCTGTATCACTTCCATGAACTCCGCTGAAAAAGTAAGAATTATGAACGGATGAAACAATGAAAAAAGGATGAAAGATCCACATCAATGAGTCTAGAAACCAAAAAATAGATTTTTTTCTAATATTTATTGCATAATATACAATCACATATATAGGTATTAAGTAATTGTACCAGCCATCATAAAAAGAGAGACAAAATTAAAAAAAAGGGAAGATGAGAGTGAAATGTCCAGTGACACTTCTACTCAATTGCTATTTCAGAGCGGGGCGTCTTCAGGCCACTTATTTTCTTGTCCTCTGATGCTTGGTCCATTCTTAAAGATTTTCTATTAACGAATTCGAGTGAGCTTAGAGTCTTTCCTGGTAAATGGTGGAGGTGGATTGTATGATTTCTGATATGTATGGTATTTGGAGGTCTTCATGAATTCTTTGGTTAGTGATATTTCATAAAGTACCGAAGGGTTTTGGACTGAAACCTTTTCTTGAAGTTTTGCACAGCCCCACAGCTGTATACCGTAAGTCTAGACAGGTTCAAGCACCACCTTACACAGCAGCAGTGTATTCTGGATTTTCATCTTTGATCTCTTTCCAATAAGTCAATGCATTTTTCGAACATTCATATCCAACTGTTCCTTTTAGCTTCTATATGTTTTTGCCATGTGAGTCCCCGGTCCAGGTGCATTCGAGATATTTGACATATTGCCTTAATTGTATAGTACTGCGTTCAGTGTTAAGCTGGGACAGGTGATGAAGCAATTGGTGAAGACTACTTGTATCGGTTTGTTGTGATTTAATGTCATCCTCCAGGTTTTATACCAATTGTTCAGTTTGTCAAGGTGCTCTTGGAATTTTCTAGAGGAGATATCCGGATCGTCGTCGGTTTTTTTGTCTCCCTCCGCTTCGAGTCGGTAGACAACAAAACCTCGAGCAAAAATCTAATACTTTTTTCCCTTGTATAATAAATAACTATTATAACCCAACTATCAAGAATCTATCATAAATTCGAATACTTACGAAAGCTAACCATCCCATTGCCATTGGTGTCGAATAGCTGGAAGGCAGTTTTATACAGGGCATCCGGGAAGCACAGCAGACCCTCGAAGGCTTGAAATTCTGAATATGATATAAGACCATCTTTGCTCGTGTCAACGATGGCGGCTAGTAATTTGACCGAATCTTTATTGTAGTTGTTATCCTCGAATAAACCTAAATATCTGATAACGAAATCTTCGGAAGTCATAAATTTTTCTCCATTTTTGTCAACCGAGGCGTATCTGTTGAATATATCGTGCAACGTATTCGGATGTGCCCTTTTCAAATAACCACCACCCTGGAACAAAGAAGTTTCGATAAATTCGGAGAACAATGCTATTTCAGTTGATGCAAATTATGAAATCAGTAACATCCTAGATTATTCGTCAATGAGAAAAGAAGAACAGAAATCTAGTGTTCCAATTCAAAATAACATAACTCTGGGTCATACCTTCGTGATTAAAAATGGTACAAATAAGACAATTAGGCCATCATATTATACGTGAAAATGTGCTAATGTTTTAATTTGAGAGGTTTTTTCATCTGTATGAGCAGAGACATCATTTTTTTAAGATATCGCCATTTTTCCAATTTTCGCTTATAATTCGAAAACAAGTTAGTTTCTATGAAAGAGAGAACGAGAATGGGGGTATCTGATTTTGTCCATCTCCTCTGGTTTTAAAGTACAGCTAAAACATACTACGTGGGCTGAAAAGTCCCGGGCATAACACATAGATGGCGTTAGTTTTATTGCAGTCACCAGTAGTTAATACGAGTACTAACCTTCAAAAGCCAGCTGAAAATTTTCTTGATTATTAAATGAATAGCATTAGTTTGCGAGTTATTGTTCTAAGAGTGGGGCTACTTTTGTTGTTTCCAAAACAATGGATCAAAACCAATTGCGTGTTTTAATTTTACACTGCTTCTTGATAGGAAAAAATACCGTTCAAGCGAAACAATGGCTTGAAAAGTGATATGAGGACTCCGCTCCATCAGAAACAACAATAAAATGGTGGTTTGCTGACCTCAAACGTGGTCGTAGGGACACCGATGATGCAAAACGCAGTGGACGTCTGGATGAGGCGGTAGCACAAGACAACGTAAAAAAATCCACAAAATAGTTTTAAATTATCGAAAAAAGAAGTTGCGTGAGTCAGCTGACATCGTAAAGATATCAAAAGAACGTATTGGATGTTAGCATTTGACTATGAGAAAGCTCTGATCAAAGTGGGTGCCACGTTTGCTGACTGATGACCAAAAACAAGAACGTGTTGTTGATTCTAAGCAGTGTTTGGCCATGTTTAAACGTAACAAACCCGTTGATATGTGACAGTGGATCACACATGGATCCATCACTTCACCCCGGAATCACAACGATCGTCGTCTGAGAGAACAGCAACTGATGAACCTTGTCCAAAGCGCTCGAAAGCACAATAGGTTGAAAATATTATGGCCTCAGTATTTTGGGATGTGCATAGTGTAATATTCATGGACTATCTTGAAAAAGGAAATACCAATAACAGTGAATGTTATACAGCGTTTATGGAACTTTTAAAATGTTAGAACGGCGCTGGAATGATTGTGTTGCTCTTGGTGGAGATTACGTTGATGTATAAAGCTTGTTTTGAAAAAAAAACCGTCAATTCTTCGTTATATCCGGAACTTTTCAGCCCATGTGTTAAACGAATTAGTGGACATATCCCTGAAGACGTTGTTTATAACTGCATACACGTGTATCGATTGATTTTCATCACCTTGTACTTTCATCTTAACACTTTTGCACCGCGCTGATGAATAACCAGAAACACGTTTCTGCGGTTTTAAACAACCTTTAAGGGATATGTCCAATAATTCTTCTCGTTTTTATCGAAAATTCTTCGACAACTTTTTTTGAATTCTTCATTTCATAATGTGATTGGTTGAGTGCTGTGAGCTATAAAATAACAAAAATCAAAATTCCAATAGCTAAATTAAATTTTAAGAAATTAGGAAAGCAGAGACAAGCTTTTGCGTCCTTGTTCTAGAGTCTTTTACCGTCCTCTGCAAGAATGTGATATTAATACAACCACCACGATAAATGAAAAAACCTATATCTCAAATTGAAACTAACTACCCATGATTTTCCCCCAGTTTTGTTCGAAGCTGAAATTCTCTTCTCCAAAACAACAATTCCATCGAAAACCATTTAGAATAGCTTTATTTAACTAAGCTCTTGTCGTCTGAAGTACCTCGTATGTTCCAATGAAATTTGCAAATATCTTGAATCAAAAATAATCAAACTAACAGTTTTCCATCAATTTTATTTCATTGGTCATTCAACACTATACTACATCGTCCAATGAAATCGCTCAATTTTTGAAAACGGACCAATTGAAACAAACTGTATCTGAAAACACTCAACCTCACAGTGTTTTCACTTTCAGAAATTTGTTTTAATCAAATGCCTAATTTGCATAGGAATATTAATACGTCCGGATGGATTTGGCCGTTGGAAGAAGTAGCGGTCGTCATGGTTACGATAAACAAGCAGTTGTTAGCGATAACTTCAACAGCACATTTGGCAGTTCTGTCAGTTTATTTTCGTATTTTACCATAAAGTAGATAAAAATGAAACGTTTTGGGAATTGTAATATTACTTCAATTGAGGAAAGTGTGAAGAAAAGTGTGCCGCTTAATACAGTGAAGTCAAGATCCTACATTTGGAAACAATTTGAAGAATTCTGTGCTGCCAGGGAATACCTTGTAACTGAAAAAACAAGTTTGTAAGAGCTCAATAATATTATGCTAGACTGGGCTTTCAATATGAAGAAAAGAGATGGATCAGACAACAAGGAAAGTGTCGTAAAAACCTTGTTGAATAATACTGCCAAACAGCTGCAGGAAAAATTCTATTCCGAATGGGGCGTTAGGTTAGATCCATTCAAAGACGTGGCTCTTAAAACGGCGCGGGATGCACGAAATGCCAAGAGGCGTATTTCGCAAGTGGACTCTGAGAAAAGAAAAGTTAGTGCCAAGGCGCTGTCTTTGGAGCAACACAAAAAGATGGTCAACTTATGTAAAGAAGATAATCCAGACGGTTTGAACAAAAAATTTTATTTTATTACTGCATTGGAGCTTGCTTGGCGTGGAGGAGAGGGTTCATCATGCCTAATTTCGTATTTCCAATTCGAAATTGAAAACGATGGTAATCCCACGGGCCGAATTGCCTACAATCCGATATTTTCTAGAACAAGACAAAGTGGTGCCCAAAAATGTGCGGAAACGAAATGGCTGACTCCCAATATTGAAGAAGATATTTGCGCGGTGAGGTTATATAAGCTACTTGTATCCAAAAGAACTGCAAAAATAACCACTGAAAGACTTATTCCACATAAGAATTGGAAATATGGTTCATGGTTCAAAAACTCCACAGTCGGTCCCAATACGATAGCTAAATGGACAAAAGAATCGGCAGAACTCATTGGCATCAACACAACCAAGTCGAAGATAACCAATCAGTCGCATAGAGCAACTGCTGTCGGCCAATTAGCCAAAGCAGGGATTGGCGAGGAACAGCTGATAAAGATAACAGGCCATTCTTCTGCAGCATCAGTGAAACCGTATCTCCAACTGGACCAACAACATCACAAAAAAATAATCACAGCCATAAGGAATGAAAAAAATGTCCTTCAAGAAACAACATCAGTATCTACTTCATCATTCGAAAATAATGCTCGTAATGTGTATAATAATTATTATTTTGAGAATAAGGATGAATAATTTGTTGTTATGCTTCTATCTGGTTATTTTTGAATAAAAAACTATTTTTTATTTCGTTTGTTTTCTATTGTTGAATGATCTTTCCAAATACCACACCAGATTCGAATTTTTTTGAGAACACTCTGTCGTTTTTTGAAAATTATACAAATTTCACTCAACAAAGTGATCCCGAAATACCACTCGCTTTCGGCTCGTGGTATTTTAAGGATAACTTTGTTGAAATTTAAACGCATAATTCCCAAAAAACAAGAGTATTCTCAAAAAATTCTCACCTCTAGTGGTATTACCCTTGACAATCCTGTTCCACTTAAAACTGTGCTACTTCAAAATATTATACCTTGAATGCTTATGCCAACATAATCAGGAAAATTTATCTATCGGTAAACAAGGCCTTCTTTCATCAGCATACCAGAATTTTGAACGGGCAAATACTTGTTCTTTGAAATACCTTATACAGAGTGAGTCTTTGAGCACTGCGTTAATTTTAACCTAAGATTCTTAACATCAAAAGAAACATATCCTTCCTATAACATTGTTCCCAATTTAGCCCCGTTCAAAAGATATAGGGTGTTGGAATTTCATGAAAAAATTGCATTTTCACCTGTAATATTCAAACGACAATATCAATTAAAATAATCTCTTGTAGAAGGTTTTTGGCAACAGTCATGCATATTTTGGCTTCAATACATTTATTTCATTTCTTGTGGGTTTCTCACTACTGCTGTACAGATTGGTTAAATTGCATGAAAAACAAAAATCACTTGAACTAAAGGTCCGTATCTTGTACTTCCTAAAATCATTAGTCTTTTTTGCAGATAAAATCATTCGTCATCTTTTTTCATAAATTGCACCATATTTGAGTTATTTGAAGTTGAAAAGAATTAAATCGATATAATCATCTGATGAAACATGAGTGAGTGAATCATTTCTTAGAGGGAAAATAACGTTTTTAAACAATTCAGATTCAATAGTGAATACTGCGGAATGTAATTTTCATTCCAATTAAACTGAACTACAGAGGGGTATTTGCCCAATTGGAGGCTTCTCTATGAGTTTAAGTCCTGTAGTTTCGCCAAGTGTCGACACGAAACGTAAATGTCAACGTAATTAATCAACTCTAACTTGAGTAAATGAAAAAATTATATCTGCTGGTCGAAGAAAGCTACGTAAATGAAATTCGACAATATGTAATAAATGAATGAGGTCAAAACATGCACAAATTTGTATTGAAAAAAATTTTCTTGGGTAGTTTTTGAAAATTTTCTTCCATTTTCTGGGAAAATTAGCAAGCCTATTTTTTTCAACTTAATTCAAATATCTTCCAAGTAACAACTTGATTCGATGGATATTCTAGGAGTTATAGAGGAAATCAAATTTCAGATTATCATAACTCCTGAACCATTGGACGGATTTGGCCTAATAACAAACTTGACCAACATATTTGGAGAGTTAATGGAATCTAAAATATGAAAACTGGAGCTCATCTCATTTAGAAGATGAAGAAAATACCCAAGTATTCTTCATCAGGAAGTAAAACAATAGATTGAGACTCTTTCGGCTCGATTTTCGAATATGACAGACATTTGGGCAAAACGATGGCGCGCTGTTCTACTACAAGCGCGTAAAAAGAAGATTTAAATCTTTAGCAATTTTTATTTAAAAGTTCCTAAGCCTATAAACATTTATTGTTGTGATGAAAAAAAATTGAAAATGAGATAACCACCAAATAAAATTCAAGTAAATGTATGTTTTAATAACAAAACGCGATAATATACAAACTTTCGTTATCACACGAAAATCAAAATTTTTGACCTCTAAGGGTCACCTAAGTAATTACCACAAAATAATATTGATAAATACCTTGAAAACTGACCTCAATAATAACACTCGTCGCCTCTTCTTTACGCTTGATCATTTCAAAGAATCACTAAAAAAACACAAGAAAAAAGAGATATCTTAATCGATATAAATTTCACTTTCACACGGATTAGCGAAATAAGCAATCCCTTAATTTAATATATGTTTATACGCAAGTCGAGCGGAGATGTTTAAAAATAGTCGAAGTTGACGGTGCCCGTATAATAGTACAATAGTTTAAGCGCGACAAAAACAAATTTTCGCGAAAAGGTTACGTAAAATATTTATGTCGTTTATTTATTTCGAAGTTTCAGTGAAAACGGAAAAGATGATCGAAAAAGAGCAGGTTTCCGCTGCAATTTCATTGAAGCGCCAGGTGAGACCAGAAGAACGTAATGTGTTGTAATTACTTACGTCACGGTGATTGGATATAGATAATTTCCTGTCATTAGTTAGTCCAGGGAACATTGGGCGAAATGAACGAATCCAATTCTATTTGAGAAGCCATAAAAACCGCATTTGCTCTTTGTGAACCAGATTCCTTGTCGTCATTAATAGCATACTAAAGATACAGGGTGTCTTACTGAAATTTACGAGGGTTCCTTTTATATTTCGGGATTGGACAACCCTAGTGTTGCAATCTGCCAACTGACAGCTCGATCGTAAAGCTTGACATTTTTGAGGTTATACGTAGTCAGAACGTTTTGACATATAAGGGCTATTTGTGTTGTTTACAGTAACTTGAAAGATTCATCTCTCTCAAAAAATGGAATTAAATCGTGAACATTTTTCTGTGATTATTTTTTACAACTTTCGACGTGGATAAAATCAACAACAGTGCATCGATTAACTTAATTGGAGCATAATTATAACACCAGAAATAAATCAAAGGGAAAAATGAAGATGTCAAAGGCTAAAAAAAACATTAGGAAACAAATATACAGATACCTTAAACTACTTACCAGCGATATATAAGACACATATACAGGGTTGGGATAAAGTTTGGCCAAAAATTAATATCTTTAAAAAGAAACAGACGATAATTTTGAAATTTGGCAGCTGAGTGTAATGGACCACAATGCATTTGATGAGCATATTTTCATTAATGAGATACTTCCGGTTTAACCGGAAATGACAAAAAAATATTTTATTTAAAAGGCACACTATATTTCTGCAGATTCTGAAAGGTTCACTTGTTCCATGTAAAAATACTCTGTAAAAAGAAGAAATTCGGTCTTTTTGTACATTTGAGAAAAAATCCATTCAAATAAATAAATCGTTGTTATTTGTATCAATAGTGAGAAATAAAACGAAATACTTTGTAGTACACTGTAAAAAATAGTTCCTCATGTCAAACCATATTAATTTGTCTCAAGTACTCCGTACGTTTGAATACAGCCAAATGCATAAAGTACTTGACACTACCGCCCTCTACGGTTGAGAATGGCGTTTACCCTAAATAAAAGTTTCTTGAGTTAAGAAACTGATTAGTTTCAACCAAGCTCAGAGTTTTTGACTCAGGTGATAAAAAAATTTGATCCAACGGTAATATTAATTAGTATGTAACTATTGATACTTTTCGTAGAATAAAAATTTTGGTTTCATGTAAATAAATATTACATTTCACTGAAACTCGATTTGTAGTTGATTTAAAGGATCTTATTTGAATGGGTCGAGAATTCAGTCGATAAAAATGATAATATCTCTTATGTCAAGTGAAAGTTTCTTGGGTTAAGAAACTGATTGATTTGAGCTAAATTGAAGGGTTTTTGACACTAGCAAAGGAATAATTTGATAAAACAAAAAAAAAAACATTTGTATGTAATCATTATTTTTCTTCACAGAACAATAATTTCTCTTTTATATTAATAAATACCGCAATACCGCGGCAGACCATGAATATTGTACGGAATGGGAAAGGCGTCTAGAGTTTCGTTGGTAGTTGCAGAGAGGAAGCGAGTATACCTCAAGCGTCAACCGTCTGCTTTTCCAAGACACGTCGTAAAGACAACCGTTCCCATCACATCGGGGTCACCAATGTAGAATCGAAGGAATTTATCCCTACTTATGCGTTTCGTCCCTGGCGCACACATTTGGACTCATCAGTATGGCTTGTGTGCGCCATGCCATAGACGCAGTGGTTCGAAGTTTTGAGGAAGCCGCCGGGAGTTGAACCCCGCACCAAGTACCAAATCGGTGTGAAACTTGAGCGCAAACCTCTAGGCCACCGAAACGCTGTGAACTAAGCTATGCGTGGCTATATAGAGTGCCGCCAAGAGATCCCTATACACTCCCCTGCCGCTGACAGAGTGCCGCTACAAAAGCTATAGTCCAGGCAGTGGGTTATCATCTCATCCCTGTCATCATCCAATACCAGATCACCCGGTTCTCCACCAACACAAAGATATTTGGTTTTCTCTAAGTTGACATTTAAGCCCCACTTCTCGTATTCTTTAATTAGCTTGCGCATCATGTATTCCATGTCATCTTTATCACCGGATACAACAATATTGTGAGTAAAATGCACAAATAATTGCATTTAAATGGGATATATTTAATATAAAAGAGATAGAGTTTTGATTTAATTGCAGCCAATATAAAAAAATTGCTACAATTAATTCGTTTCATTAAATCAATTACCCAATATTTTTTTTACAAATGTCACTTCATATTGCAACAATTATATGTTCAATTTTATTCAAATATTTATAGTTTTATTCAAGTATATGAGGCGAATAATATAATCTCACGAGATTCTTGTCTCAAGAAACTGTAGTCGTTGCATCAACTGACAGAATTTACGACAACCGTACCTTCGTTCTATTGAACAAATAAAAATGAAACGAACGAATGGTTTCGTTAAAACCTATTTAGAATAATGTATTTGTATCAATCAATTAAGGATATTGAGACAAGTGCATAAACAATTTCTTGTAATTGTATGTTTATGTTGAATCAGTTGTTTCTTTCATTTCGCTGAAATGTAAAAAGTTTCAGGCGAATGTTTTAGCTGTTCTCTATAATCAACTAGGTTTTTTTAATCAAGAAAAATAGTTCATTTGGCGTAATCAATTTTAGATTAATTCAAATTAAAATGGTTTGATTGAAAAAAAATTCTCAAACTCCTGAGGAGTTTGAGCGCAGAATTTTATTTTTTACAGTGTAGTTAACTCTTTCTGCCTTTCATGACGTATTTTTTATGAAAATTTATAAAAAGAAGAAATATAGGGCTTTTACTAGTAGAAAAAATTTATTAAAAATAATTTTAGAAAATTTGTTAATAGACTGGTATATTGTCAGGAGGTGAATGGCAAGCACTTCGAACATTTAAAATGATTTTTTTTAAATTATTTTTAATAAATTTTTTACTACTAGTAAAAGCCCTGTATTTCTTCTTTTTATAGATTTTCATAAAGAATACGTCATGAAAAGCAGAAAGATTTATCTACTACAAAGTATTTCGTTTTATTCCTCACTATTGATACAAATAATAACGATTTATCTATTCGAATGGATTTTTTCTCAAATGTAAAAAAAGACTGAATTTCTTCTTTTTACAGAGAATTTTTACGGTAGGGTCAAGTCAGCGGCGACTAACCCAATCCAACCTAAGGACAGAAATAGTAATAATAATTCACACGCGTCTAAAACGGGCAGGTAAAATTTCCTTGCTCGCTGTGTTGTGTCGAAATCCGTACTTTTATTTAGGTGCGACTTTCTTCACTCTTCTGACTAAAACCTTATTTGCAGTATTATTTTTTTTAATGACTAACGTAAATAGCATATGGTTAGCAACGTTATGAACCAAAGAAAATTTTAAAATAAAACTAAGTTTGTAATAGCTGTAACTTTTTTTTAAATTTCAATAGGAGTGGAGATGTTTTCATACTTTCATATATTTTTTTTTTAATAAAAGGCCCACGTGTTAATTTTGTGGTGTTATCTGTAACAATAAATACGTTTTTTTTTAAACACACACACACGTAGACTTAATACAATAAAAAAAATGCAAGTAAAAGCACACGCAAAAAAAGTTATGGGGCTTCGAAGGGTACATTTTGGGTAATTTAGAAAAACCTAATAAAAAATCATACCTCCGTAACCGTAATACTAAGGACCCAGGTTCCAAGACTGAAACGGTAGCAAATGACCCTACCAACGCCCCAAAAAAATTTGACGGTCCATGTGCCGAACACCCTGTATATTGGATCCTAATAGAGATGCTGTACATGAATTAATTAATTGGGAATAAGGCTTAATAACAGCGTACTGATTTCAAGCTTCCTCATTGTAAGTTCTGGGACAGGTAGGTCCTCATGATGACACTTTAGCACCTTTAAAGTGAAAATATGACACGAATATAGCAGCAGATGAGTTCCCACGCGCAACTTCAGTTTTAGTGGGTTTATTCTGGAAAGGATTCATATTCATTGGGTCACAACCTTTATTTTGGATTTATTGTTGCTTAGATGCTTTAAATTGTATGTGTAAATTTAAATTTTGAGTAAACTCATATTATTATTATTATTAATAATTCAATTTTTGGCGATGAAGCTCCATCAAGGACCAGTGTTTATCAATAGTATGGTGAATTCTACCAAGGTCGTACTTCACACCCAGATGAATTTTGTGAAGGTCGTCCAAAATCGGTTGTTGATCCGAAAACCACCGATACTGTGCGCCAACTGATATTGCAAGATCGTCATGTGACCTATCGTGAGATTGAGACAACCTTAGGCATTAGTGGGACCAGCATACATTCAATATTGCATGAACATTTGACCGTCAAAAAAATTTGTTCACGTTGGATCCCACACAATTTGTCAATCACTCAAAAAAAAGGCTCGTGTCGATTGGTCGGAAGAAATGCTGCAAAAATACGATCGCGGTGCTTCGAAGCACGTCTATGACAGGTTATGAATCGTGGATTTACGCATATGAACCCGAAAGTAAACAGCAGTCGGTTGTATTGGTGATTCAAGATGAGCCAAGCACTTCCAAGCAAATGGTCGCATATTTTTTAGGAAAAACTGGACATGTCGCAATCGTACCACTAGAACAAGACAGAACACTCAATTCTGAGTGGTACACAACCATTTGTTTGTCAGTTGTCTTTCAAGAAATCAGTAAATCCAACCGCCAAAGACGGATCACCACGACTATACGAGCTCTCGCTCAAACAACTGCATTTTTGAGCACTCAAAAGATCGATGTGATGATTCATCCGCTGTATATTCCTGACTTGGTACCCACTGACTTCTTTTTATTCCCGTACGTAAAAATAAAATGAGAGGTCAACGTTTTTCGACACCTGGAGAAGCGGTTGATGCGTTCAGAATGCATGTACCTCAATCAAAGTGGCAAAAGTGCTTCGACAATTGGTTCAAATGCATGTAAAAGTGTATAGATATTAATGGGGAATATTTTGAAAAACAATAAAGCGATTTTCGATTATTAATATTTGTTTTTCTTCTCTACTGGCGAAATATAAAAGACAACCCTCGTAATTTACCGATATTTTGTTTCATGTGAAAATATTATCACTACCTATGTATAGAGTGGTCCAAATTGGACAAGAAACACTAATTTTCAAAGGAGTTAGAGAAAAACAAGCCTACATGCTACGAAGTCCATTTTCAAGAGATAATGAATGCCGAAAACCACAAATTGATATCTTGACTTGCTTGAAAGATACATGGTAATTTTCAAATTTGTGCATGTCTTACCCAACCCTGTAATTCGTTTATTTTTGAAAATTTTCTGTTTTGTGAAGACATTCTTCAGGCACTTTTTTCAAAGGAATCCAATGATGTTCCTAGTTTGTAATTTTTTTTTCACACGGACCACCCTGTATTTTTTTACATATTCGTGTTTGAAATAAAATTATCTTTTCAAATATTCATAATAATTGTTACTTCTCTTCAAAACCATTAATTTTGTGGCTGTTTTGAATTATTTCAGATGTTTTTTCAAAATCTGGGTTGCCATGCTTATGCCAAAATAATATCTAGAAAA